>JAMXBB010000009.1:51634068-52022105 GCA_024138015.1 Lumnitzera littorea | reverse complement strand
TATATATATATATTTGAAAACGTTGCACTAATATTCATTTGCTTGCCCATAAAAAAAAATTTAATGTAATTTTGTAGGTTCGTTCTTAAATCTTATTGTGCCACTTTTTATTTATAAAATGAAAAAAAAAAGCAATACATAATACCTATATTATAAGATAATACATGGGCAATCATATAATATATAGAAAAAAAAAATCAAAGATAACAATATATATACTACAAAGTATAGCATCAAATTAATGCAATATACTACAAACGCATACCAAGCAATAAAGGTTAGTAAATATTAAATTATAGGAATGGAATCATTATGAAACTAAATCCAAATGTATTCCATGTTTTAGAAATCTTTTCACATCTTTAGGCATCTGTTCCATGGTTTAGATATATTTTCCATATTTAGGCATCTGTTCTATGGTTTAGACTTTTTTTCCTATATTTAGACATCTGTTTCATGGTTTAGACATATTTAGGCATCTATTCAATGATTTAGACATCCTTTCCATATTTAAGCATTTGTTCCATGGTTTAGACTTCTTTCCCCATATTTAGGTATTTGTTCCATGGTTAAAACTTCTTTTCCATATTTAAGCATCTTTTCGATGGTTTTAGGAATTTTAGGCATATTTTCCATATCAATTGCATATTTCATGAAAAATTACATTGAGGTACGACACTTTATGATTTTTCTAAAATGTTTTGCCACTAAGTAGTTTTTCTTAAAATAAACAAATTTTTTTTTAATATTTTTTATGATTACTTTAAAGGTGCCTATATACTTACTAGTCAAGATTAAATCAACATAGTTCTTTTTTAGAAAATATTTAGTTAGTGGATCTTTTTTAAATTTGAAAATCATGCTAGAGTTACGTTTACTTAACAATTTATTATTTTAAAATAATTCTAAAAAATCTAATTTCATGAATCTAAGAAAACCTTAACTAACTAAATCTTTTTAAAAACTTCGATTAAGATATTTTTTTATATTCTTAAAAAATCACTATATGTCAAAATTGATCTTTTCTAAATCCTACATGTAAGATATACTAAGATACGTATCTTAGATAGGTATTTTCTCCGAAAGTATGTATCTTATAGAAATGATATGCGATTTTTCAAAAAAAAAAAAAATACAATTTAACTATATTTATCAAAAAATTGAAAATTATCTATAAAATATAGCAAAACGGTATGATAACGAAATATATATATATTACCTGCACTAAAGAAAGCAAATTAATTAAATAACTAATATAACAAAAATAAATAATTAAATAAAATAACAATAATTTTTTTATTACCTAAACAAGTTGAGTCATGTATGATCGGTGTGTTCACGTTAATCATGTCGTGATTGTTTAGACTACGTTCTTGTATTTGGTGTAGAATCTAATTGTGTACATGTAGCAGTGCTGATCTTATGCATCAGTGTGTTAGTGAGATCTGGCAAGTGAGCATACAAGGAAGCATGTGTGTGATCGTGTTCGGTGAGTAGCATGTGTGGTTAGATCGTATGTAGCATGTGTTGTATGTGATCAGGACATGGTGGAGTAGCATGTGTAACGAATGTGTATGGACAATGTATGAGTGATCTGTGTAACAGTGCTTGTGAGCAAATGTGTATAGACAACATACGAGTGATCAAGATGTGGTGGAGTAGCGTGGTTGGGTGCAGCAAGTGCAGTGAGTGTATGATCAAGTGCAGTAAGTGATTAGTGAGTATGTATCAGTTGACGTGAAGTGAGTGCTCAGCGAGTGTATATCGGCATGAAGTGAAGGTGGAGTGATTATGTTACGTGGTAGTGATGGAAACAAAGTGCTCGGTAAGTGTGAATCTAATAGTGAATGTGTGTATCGTGAATATGTGTTTGTATGTATGAATTTGGAAAAATGTGTCAAAACTTTATAGCAGAATTACTATTTGTAAGTCACTAATTTGGATCTTTTGGATCTATTTGGATGAAGATTTAAACTTAACAAATCCTAGATACGAATGATACAATAATATTCGATTTGATTTATTAGATTCACCGAAGATTCAATCTAGTCTTCTAGAAATCTTATATTGATTTGGGCTTTCTATCTTTTGGGCCTAACTTAATCTGACTTAATTTAGCCCATTTAATAAATTCTAAGTTTATTTAGCTCAATATAAATTAGATAAAAATCCACTTTATATTAGACGAGACTAAAAAATATTTCAATGAAGCCCGATTCTTTAATGACTTAGAATTTATTAAATTGAATGTACACCATTATCTGATTCCACCTTAAATGACTCGACTCGACTTAACTTTACTCAAAGAGATTTGTCCTCAAATTTGAAGCAATTTCTGTTTGTTCTTTTAGGGTGCTAATAAGGTCTTTTGTTGGTCGATGGGGAATTAGATTGAACACATTGAAGGTAGAGGAGATACCATAGTCATCAGGTAAGTCGATTTGGTAAGCATTGCAGTTGATCTTCTTTAAGACCTTGAATGGGTGTCAGTTCAAGGAGATAGTTTGCTTTGTCTTAAGTGCAGAAATAGCTCTCGGTTGAGGTGAATCGATACTAAGTCTCCTGGCTAGAAAGAAATAGTTCGGTGGCCTTAGCTGCTAATCTCTTGTTGTCTCTTATTGAACTTGGTGATCTTCCTCATGATAGACTGGTGCAGCTCATGCAATTTTTAGGCTCGGTCCACTCCAGAGTGACTTTCTTCAATAGTTGTTGGAGTGTCGATCATATCTAGGGGAATGGTAGGGTTAAGGCTATAGGCGACCTCGAATGGGGTCTTCCTAATTATGTTATGAACAATTCGATTGTATGCGAACTCCACAACTAGTAGACATAGATCCCAATCCCTCAAGTTCTTCCCTACAATACCTCTGAGTAGATTGCCTAATGTCTTGTTTACCACTTTAGTCTAGCCATCAGTCTGAGAGTGGCTACTGGAGTTGAACACGAATTTGGTCTTAAGTCTCCTCTAAGGGGTCTTCTAAAAATAGCTCAAGAATTTTGTGTCATGATTTGAGACAATCGTCTTCAATACTCCATGTAGTCGGATAATCTTCGGTAAAAACAAATCAGCAATATATAGAGCATTGTTAGTCCGATGGTATTGAATAAAGTGTGCCATCTTGCTGAAACGGTCCACCATAACAAAAATAGAATCTTTCCCACTAGATGTTTGAGGCAACCCTAGGACAAAGTTTATACTGAGGTCAGCCTAAGGTAAAGTTGGCGTCGATAAAGGCATATACCTTCCATAGGGTTCTCTCTTCCCTTTAGCATGCTTATACACTTTACAACTATAAACTACCTTATGGACATATTTAGCCAAACCTGGCCAGTAGAAGTTTTCCTTCAATAGATCGGTAGTCTTGACCTACTCAAAATGGCCTGAAAGGCTGCCACTATGAGCTTCCTAGACTAACAGTTCTTGTGTGGAGCAGTTTGGAATACATAGCTTGCGATCCTTAAATTGATAGCTGTCCTTAAGATAATATCCTCCAACAGCTACCCTCGCTCGGTACTGTTCAACAATGGGACTAAAGTGAGGTACAGCAGCATACTACTCCATGATGAGTGAGAATCCCAATAATTTTGTTTGCAAAGTGGTCAGCAAAGTTTACTGTCATAACAGAGTGTCGACGATCACATTTGCACTCCCCTTCTTGTGCTAAATGATGTACGAGAACCCTTCCATGAATTCTAACCATTTAGCTTGCCTCTTGGAGAGTTTATTCTAATTCCCAAGATGCTTCAATGATTCGTGGTCAGTGAAAATAACAAACTCTTGTGGTAGCAAGTAGTGTTGCCAAACAGTGAGGGCTCAGAAAAGAGAGTACAACTCCTTTTCATATACAAAATAGTTCAAGATTGGGCTACTCGGTTTCTCACTATGGTAAGCGATGGGCCATTGTTCTTGCATCAAGAACAACACCAATTCTAACTCCTGATGCATCATACTCCAATTTGAAGGGCTTGTTAAAATCTAGTAATGAAAGGACAAGTGTCGAGGTAAGCTTCTCTTTGATCTACCTAAAGCTTCACACAGCTAGATCATTATACCTGAACCCTTTATTCTTCTTTGTCAGCTTGGTCAATGGGGTGACTATTGTGCTGAAGTCCTTAATGAATTGCTTATAAAAAGAAGCTAGGCCATGGAAACTTTGGACTTTAATGACATTCTTTGGCATCAACCATTCCAAAACAGCTCAAATTTTCTCCTCATTTACTTAGATTCCTTCCCCTAATACTACGAACCCTAAAAAAATCAGCTCTTTCTGGTAGAACATGCATTTCTTTACATTCCGATACAGCTTCTCCACTCGTAGAATGTAAAATACTTTATGAAGATATTGATCATGATTGTTCAGGTCGGCACTATATACTAATATGTCATCGAAGTACATGAGCATGCATCTTCCCAAAAGAGGGTGCATCACATGGTTCATTAACCTCATAAATGTATTCGGTGCATTAATTAGTCAGAATGGCATAACCAACCATTTGTAGAGTCTGTGCCTAGTCTTAAAGGCAGTCTTCCATTGATCGCCTAGCCTCATGCAAATCTAGTGGTAGCTACTTTGCAGATCAATCTTGGAAAATATCTTTTCACCATGAAGCTCGTCTAGCAAGTCATCGAGCCTCAGTATCGGTATCTATACTCGACAAAAATTCTAGTGACTGCTCGGTTGTCAATGCACATGCACCATGAACCATCCTTTTTTTAAACAAGCAAAGTTGGTATAGCACATGGGCTCATGCTCTCCTTCACATATCCCCGCTCAACGAGTTCATTCACCTGTCTTTTCAGCTTAGCAACTTACTTGGGGTTCATCTTGTACATACGTTGATTCAGTAGGGTAGCACTTAGCTGCAGATCAATACAGTACTCTATGCCTTAGACTGGTAGCAATCTTTTAAGCTGTTCTTCAGAAAACAAGTCGGAGAACTCATTTAGCAATCTTCAAATTTCTCTTAAGACATCCGAAAATTCCCTCATCTCCATCAATCTTCTAACCAACAAGAACATGGGTTCATCAACCTTCTTAGTAGATCGGAGCTCTTTTCGGCTCATAACTAAGGCTTTCTTCTTATTGGCTCAGGTGAGTTGATTGTGGATCTCATTTACTTAGGATGGGGTTAAGGGTTGCAATACAATCTTCTTTCCATCCTTGATAAAGGCATAGGTTTTCTTATATTCGTCGTGAGTGACATGTTGATCGAACAACCAAGGTCATCCAAGCAACAGATGTGAAGCTCCCATAGGGACGACATCACATACTACTTCATCCTAGTACACGTTCCTAACATCGAACGGTACGGTCACTTATTCAGTTACATGCAAAGCTCCCTTATCATAAAGCCAGTGCAGCTTATAGGTTCGAGGATGCTTTGAGGTCAGTAAACCCAACCTTTGCACAAAGGACTATGCAACCACATTAGTACAACTTCCTCTATCTATGATGATGGTGCATAGTTAGCCTCTGATGGTATACTTAGTGTAGAACAAATTCTCTCTCTAGTCTTCCTTAGAGTTCGATAGGAAACTTAGGACTCGTCTTAAGGCTAGGGTCATTACATCTCCCTGGTTGACATAGACATAGGTCTCCTCTTCCTCTTCCACTTTGGGTTCTCCAACATTCTTTTCTTCTTGGGGGTTGCTCTCATCGGTACTATCTACTACATCTCCTCGAAGTACCATGATACATTAGTTTGGACATTCAGCAGCCATGTGTCTGAAGCCTAAGCATTTAAAACACTTTACCTCGCTGGTCATTTGTCCAGATGGCTAGCCTTTCTCATAGGTTCTCAGGGTCAATCTAACATTGGGTTGACTCGATTGTCTTGCTTGGCTAGACTAGTTTGTTCGACATTCATTAGGTTAGTCATTCCTTTCCTTGACTCGGTATGGCCTCATCGGCTTGGCTTGAATAAGTCGATGCGATATGGGAGCTCGGTAGGATGTTTTCCCAAGTCAACTCGGAACATTCCTCCTCTACCTTTTGACCCTCTATATGATTTTGATGACCTCATCTAAGGTATAAAATCTCTATACTTTTACAATATTGTGAATCTCATACTTGAGCCTAGAAATGAACCTTAATATTATACAAGCCTTTGGTTCTTCCATGTCGGCTCTGATAATAAGTATTTGGAATTCTCTGATATAGTCATCGATAGGTCAACTTCTTTGGCGAAACACCTACAACTTGGCAAACGTATCTTATAGGTACATTTCGAGCACAAATCTACCATTCAACAACCTTTTTCATCTCATCCCAGGTCCTAACACCTTGTCTCCTATTTTTAGTTCTAGTAGCATTTAGATTCTTCCACCACATGGTGGCATATTCAATAAATTCCAACATAGCAAATTTGACCTTAATCGCATCCTCATACCCATAACACTCAAATACTTTCTTGACCTTCTCTTCTCACTCCAAGTATTCATATACATCTCCACTTCTACTAAAGGGAGGGATTTGCACCTTAACATTGTCTAGCCCTCGAGGAACTCGGCGTCCTTGTCCTTATGTTTGGTGATAATCAACTTCTTCTTCACCAAACTCTTTGACATCCACCTCCTCATCATATTCCCTAATCTCCTCTAACTCCAATCTTCGTCTAGTGGCTCCTCCTACTCTAGGGGGTTGAATTGGGTGATTGGTTTGATTGCCTTAGACATAGTTTCTCTTAAGGGCGCCATCTTGTAGGTTTTTTTGTTGTACACCTTGGGGTTGTTGTCCATTAATTTGCATTGCAGTGACTAGACTCTCAACTAGGTTTGTGAGTCTATCAAGCTTATCATCAACGGACCTTGGGGTGTTATTACCATAACCAGGTTGAACACTTGAATTTGACATAGCGTAATACCTTTTTGAATAGATTAACAAACTACTAACAAACCTGCTCTATTGTCGTAATGGAAAATAGAGTAAAACAGAGTATCAATGAAACCACACTTACGAATATACACAATACACTACAGTAGCTATGGAAGGAATATAGAAGCCGTAAACAATAAGGCGAACAAAAACTCCACTGCAACTTTACATACTCCTTTACGGAACCATGCTTTGATATCAGCGAAGCTGATGCGTTTTTGGGGTTGTACACATAGAGAAGCACCACAACAAATGAACCAAAAAGGAAACAGAAAAGGAACTAGTAAAGTCCGGGCAGCTATCAAATAGATATGACTCACCACTCGATCCTACTCGGCCTACAACTGACCAGATATGACACATCGGTTCGAATTAAAGGGTCACTCGCCATTACTCCTTACTAAAGGGAATATATAAGAGTTGAATGATAACAAGAACACTAAGGTTGGTCCAATGAGTAAATCTGTATTGAAAGTTGAATGTCTGTGTACAAGGAAAGTAGGGGTTTATATACATGCCTATTAGGGTTATTTTACACGTATAAAAATGACAAAAAAGCATTTTATAATTACATTACATTAATCATACTAAAAAAAGGGGCAAAAAGGACAAAGAATATCGATTATGGAAAAGAAAGAATAATTCTGGAATTTTGTGTCATAAGGTACATATCTCTTGATGGTTGTACGTCAAGAGTATGATACATAGGTAGAAATAAGAAATGCTAGGAGTTAGGGGCCAACTTGATCTAGATCAGGTTGGGAGTCAATCAGCCTAGCAAAAAGATCAATTGCCTTGAAGTCAGACGCCAATGGGTTAGGTGGGTAGCTCGACTCAACTAGTTCTAGGCTATATTTTGGATTAAGACTTCGTTGTTGGGTAGGAACATGTTGGACACATGTAAGGATTTGAGAGATAGGTCGAAAGGAGGTCAGATCGAGATAGGAGTCCCCGTCTTGACTATGGTTTAGAGATAGTATTTTCCATGCGAGCCCTTGAAGTCCTCTATCTTAGCTTCTTGTGATTAGTTTAGGGGATTGATTCCTATCATATAGGATGCTCTTTTCTACTTATTTCATCCCTCTGCCCTAACATACATCCCATTGATTCTGGAAGGATTGTCAAGTAAAGAATTAATGGCCTTCCATTGTATTAGCGACTAGTATTAGTGGATTTATGAGATACTCCTTGATTTTAGCAAATGCTTGCTCATATTCTTCATCCCATCCTATCGTTACGTTCTGCCTCAAAAGTTTGAATAATGGCTTGCATTTATTAGTTAGCTGCAATACAAACTGAGCAATGTAATTTAACCTCCTTAATAGTCCCTAAATTTCTTTTACAATCTTTGGTGTAAGCATGTTTACGATTACCTTAACTTTGTTTAGGTCTACTTCAATTCCTTTTCTGTTGAGTACAAAACACAACTTGCTCAAAGTTACTCTAAAGGTGCACTTTTATGGATTTAGTTTTAGTTAGAACTTTCTCAATCACTCAAACAGTTTATGCAAAACATCAACATGATTCTCATTCTTCTTAGATTTGATAATCATATCATTTACATAAACTTTAATTTCTCCATGCATCATGTCATGAAACAAAGCTACCATAGCATGCTGATAAGTTGCCCTAGTGTTCTTCAACCTGAAAGGCATCACATAATAACAAAACATTCCCCAAGTGGTAACGAAGGTGGTTTTGATTTTATCTTCTTCTACCATGTTGATATGATTATATTTTTAGAAACCATCCATAAATAAGAAAAGATGATTTTTGACTGTATTGTCCACCAATATGTTAATGTGTGGTAAAGGGAAGTTTTCCTTAGGTGTCGCCTGGTTTAAATCATAGAAGTCTACACATACCTTAACTTTCCCATTTTTCTTCAACACTAGCACAACATTGGCTACCCATTTGATGTAATCCAACACTTTTATAAACCGAACTTCTAATAATTGCTTCACTGCTTCTTTTATCTTAAGGAGTATATTTGGCCTAAACTTCCTAACTTTTTGCCTTTCAGGTTTAATATCTTCTCTTGTTAGCAACTTGTGAACTACGATTGACGAATCTAAAATGGGCACGTCTTCATAAGACTAGGTGAATATATCTAAGTAGTCCAATAATAAATCTGATAACTCTTACTTCTGATCATTTGCTAGATTTATGCTAATTTTCAAATTTCGTAGATTCTCTTCTATTCCCAAATTAATCACAACTATCAGTTCATCAATGATCACTTTACTCTATTCAAATTGATGCCAACTCTCTTACATTTTGCTTGGAGTCTCAATATCATTTCTAATGTCTAACCCAGCAGGGTTAAAGGTGATATTAGTAGTTTCATCATTTACAAGCGCGAGATATCCATTATGTTCATCATTTTTGTCGGATCTAAAGAGTAAGGAAAAGGCAAAAGGATAACAAGTAAATAACAAAGAAGAATTGAAAGAAAGAAAGGAGTTAACTTTATTGAATGAATTCAAATTGTCTGAAAGAAAAGCCTTAACTAGTTGGATTAATTATGAAATCAAATGCTCTTAATTGATTTAATATTGTTTTTCTGAAGAGACCTATTAATAAGAATGGAAAACCAATTGTATAAGAAAACTAGGACACTGACATCTTTCTCCTTATCTAGATTGATGCTACATTGTTAAGCCAAAGCCTTGCATAAATAAACTACTTTGGGTTCTTGAATATAAGTTGGTACTTGGAATGTCTGACGGATGTTTGGAAAATCCATATGAGCATGGTATAGGTGATCTCCTCTCTTCTTTTTGGTTTTAGCCTTCATTTCTTTAATTTCTTCTTCTAGGCTCATATCTAAGCCCGAACATTCCAATCTGCTACTTAGGTTGTTTCGAGTGACCCCGTGCCCTTTGTCTTGATACTTCAATTATGCTGACCTCATAAAAAATCTATAATCTTGGTTCAGATACTTTAGCGATGATCATGTTGATTGAGTATCCATGATTTGGTAGAGGATTGTTACCCACGTTGGGAGTAGGAGTCTAAATGAAATCTAATTGAACTAACTTAGCATCAATAAGATCTTAGATCTTGTGTCTAAGTCTCCAACACTGGTTTATAAAATGTCCCACTTACCCGAAATGATAATCGCAACGGAGCTCTAAGATATAGTCCCTCGGTCTTTATCCCTCTTTCGATATTTCAAATGTCAAGAGATTCCCCTTCCTTAGTCGTGCAAGAACTTAGCTTAGAGGAATGGGGATTTGAGTAAACTATCTCCTTTGTGGGCGGTTATTCTGATTTGGATTCGGTAGGAGATTAGATCCTTTTGTCATAGTTACCGGAGCTATAAGTTTGATAAGGTTGCTGATATTGACAATGTTTATGGTAGCTTCTTTGGCTTTGTTGGAAAATCTCATGGGAGGTGTCTTCTTCTCAATTACTTTAGGATTAGGAATCCTTCCAATAGCGATAGCTTCCTTAATTCGACATCCTAAGGCCATAATATTTGTAAGGCTAGAAGTAGGGTAAGCTACCAGATGTTGGTAGTATAGGCTTCCGAGAGTGTTGATAAAGGTAAAGATCAGATCCTTTTCTATTAAGGGAGGAGTTACCTTAGCTACCATGCCCCTCTATCTCTAAGCATACTCTTTATAGCTTTCGTTGGCTTTCTTTCGTAGATTATTCAAATCCTACATAGATGGGGCTACCTCGATATTGAACTTGTACTAGTTATAGAAAGCCTGAGCTAACTTATCCCATGTATCGATCTAGTTCAAGTCTAGTTAGGCATATTAAGTTAAGGCGTGCCCGATCAAGCCATCATGAAAGGTTTAGACCATTACCTTGTTATACTTCGTGTATTTTCCCATCTTTTTTATGTATAGCCTAGTGTGGAGCTTTAGGCAACTAGTCCCATCATATTTCTTGAATTTTGAAATTTTAAACTTTTTCGGGAAATCACTATCTTCATACATCGACAAATTGATCATTCCCATTTGCTCAAGCCTGTTAACCATTTTTTGGGTTTTCTTAATTTCAAATCAATTGAGCCTTATTTCCTTTTTTTTTTTTAATTTTACTTATATTAATCCCAACCCGGTTAATATAAATTATTCAACATTAAATTAAGAAAATATTTTTCTTTAAAAAAATGTTTTGAAAAAATATTTAAAAAAAAATTGGAGTTGCCAACCAATTAAACTAGTAACAAGTGAAATTAGGGTTTTTAGGTGGGAAAACCCTAATTTAGCCACTAGTCTATAGATATTCTGAAAAAATTATTTATTAGAAAATTAACCAAAAGAAATTAAGTTCGGGGGCTAACATATTAAGACTATATCACCATGCAAAAATAAAAAAAAAATTAATGGGCATTATTTTTATAATTTTTCTAAAAATACTATGATATATACATATAAGTAAAAATATAACTAAAATGAATTTTTAATATTTTTTATTACTAATTTTCGAGAAAAAGAAAAAAAATTTTCTTATTTAAAATTTTTTATACAGTTACCCTGGAAGTGCTTAGGTACCTATTAGTCGAGAACAAACCAACGTAGTTTTTTTTTTTTTATATATATATAAAAGATTTAGTAGATAGATCCATTTTTTTTCTTTAAATTTCAAAATCGAACCAGGTTTACGTTTACTGAACAATTTATGATTTTTTTTCTAAAAGAAAAAACCCTAAAAAGATCTAATTTCATAAATCTACTTTAAAAGAAAACCTAACTAGCTAAATCTTTTTGAAAAACTCCAATTAAGACTTTATATATATAATTTTAAAAAATCACTACGTGTTACAAAAAATATTTTCCTAAATCCTATGTATAAGATATAATAAAATATGTATCTTCTCCAAAAATATAGATCTCGGAGAAAAGATATGCAATTTTTTAAAAGATGAAATTTTGGGTAAAAAATACATTTGAACTAAATTTATAAAAAAAATGAAAATTATCTAAAAAATATAGAAAAACGGTATGACAAATAAAAAAATATGCACTAAAGAAAACAAATTAGTAAAGTAAATAATTAACTAAAAGAAACAAAATAAATAATTAAAGAAAATAACTTTTTTGATCTAAATGAGTCGAGTCATGCGTGATTAGTGTGTTCGTATTGATCATGTCATGATTGTTTGGACTACGTTTGCGTACTCGGTATGGAATTTGGTTGTGATCTTGTGGCAGCGTTGATCGTAAAGTAGATGACGTGCAGCGTGTATGTGATCGATAGTGTGGATCGTGTGTGTTCGAGTGAAGTAGCGACTGATCAAGTTGTGATCGGAGTGTCTAAGTATGTGGATCGAGTGAGCGTATGATAGATTGTGATGTGTACGAATGTGCCGTCGTGGAGAGTGATCAAGTACGCGATCATGTATGGTATGTCAGTGTGTAAGTGAGTAATGAGCAAACTAGCTTGTATGTGAAATCAGTGTGTGGTCGTGTACAAGTCTAACGGGATTGTGTATCAACGTATAGGCAAGGCATTTACAGCAGTGATTGTATATGGTGAATGTGCTGGTATATGGGTGATTGTGTATTAATGCTTAGTGTAAGAGAGTGATTGTGCAAGGGACAGTATGGTATGCATTGTGTGTGAGAGAGTGTAACATGTGATAGTATGTGAGGTATGTTAGGTGTGTAAGAGTCTAGGTGCTATTGTGTGAGTAAGGGATGGTGAGGTACTGATCAAGTGTAGTGAGGGTTAGCTTCATGTGTATCAGTCTGTGTGTGGCCGAGTGAATTGACTGTGTGCGGTAATGGATGTCAGTGGAAGTGGGTACTTGATTAGTGTGAATGTAGGATGTAAATATGTATTAATGTGTGATGGGGATTAAAAACTTATCAAAACTTTACCTTCGACTTCCTCTTTATAAGTCACACAATCGAATCATTTAGATTTTTTTTTAGGAAGATTTAATCTTAACAAATCCTAGATACGATAATAAATCTCAGATACGATAATCCCTGATTTAGATTTATTTAAGATTCAATTTGGTTTCTAAAAACCCTATATTCATTTGAGCTTTCTATTTTTCAGGCTTGACTCAGTTCATCTTGATTTAGCTCAAAACACACACTAGCCCATCTAATAAATCTTAAGTCTATTTAGCCTAATATAAATTAGATAAAAATCCATTTTATATCAAACTAGACTAAAAAAAATATTTTTTAATGAAACTCAACTATTTAAGACTCAAAATTTATTAAATTGAATGTACATCTTTAACCGTTGTCTGATCCGATCCTAAACGACTCGCTTGACTTAACATTTATTTATTTTTATTTTTCTTTCAATTTTCCTTTTGTTTTATTATTATTTTTTTCTTCGTTTAAACTTGGCCCAATAAAAATAAAAAAGAATCCTAAGGGTGGCAAAAATGAGGTATTTACATATTAGATGCATTTAGATTGGCTATGTTAGTAAGCTAAAGGCTTATGCTTGAGTTGGATCCCTTGTATTTGGGTCTAGCCCACAAAGGTTTATAACCGCTAGTAACTTTTATTTTCATTTTCATTTTTTTTCTATTTTTTTATAAGAGAGAAAGATAAATTTTTATTTTACAAAAATGGAGAAAAAAAAATGAGTTAATGGATTTTATTTACATTTCCTTAAGGGGGAGAGGAAATTGCTTAGATGACATTTATCAAAGCATTTATTTACAAAGAAGGAGATACTAGAGAATGAAGAATGTTAAACTAAAAGAGAACATTTCATTATTTTAAGGAATTAGAGTATAGAAAAAAATGGAGGAAATCTTAACACTTATTCTCAAAACTCGACATTTATTCTAAGCTCTCTAACTATGAACTAGAAAATCCCTAAACTAAGTCTCATAGGTGAGCCCTAAGGTCCTCCATCACTTCATAGCTTTTCCCAATGACCTAACCAAAAAGGGCCCTTAAGGTCAAGTTGTGAGCTTTAGAGCATTCACTCTTCTCCTTTAAATAAGCAATTTCGTCCTTTAGCAGTTGCTTACGAATTGTAGAGAGATCTAGTAACCTATCATTCCCCTGGTTATTTGCCATTCTAGGTTTATACATTTTATGCACAAGAATTAGTTATCAACACAACAAAAGAAAGTATGTGGAAATATTCAAATGTTAGGATCATTTAGGTTAATACATTGTTCCTGAAGCTACAACCCTACTGTTATTTTCAAAGATTGACTACATTAAAATTTTCAAAAATTAGTAGGGTTGCAATTCTTACGAGTATTGTATTAACTTACATTTAAAGGGAAGTATATATAATTAAGGTGGGTTCTAAAAGATCCTTGAGCTTTGTGATCTTACTTATTTTTATAAAGCGCTTTCATTAGTCACATCGAGCTTAAGTAAAGTAACCTAATCAACCTCGAGCAGTGCTACTACTCCTGGAGCCTATACAATAGCCCCCTTCCTAAGGTCCTAAGATAACCTAAGTCTGACTGCATCTACCCTGTATCTTTGATGCAATGAATAACCGCTCATATCCCAATGTACATTGTATGGAAAATAAATAAGGCAATCAAAAGAAAGTATATACATGAAGTTAATAACAAATAAATAAAAAAAATAACATGGGTACTTTGAAAGGAAAATTTAATTTTGAAAAGTATTTTAAGTGGCTTGCCCTCTTGACAAATCCCTAGTAAAGTCACCAAGTTATTGAGCCTGATTTTTTTTCTGGTTTTTATAAATAAATCTTCTTTAAACTGATCAATATTAAATCTTACCTATTTAATACTGATCCTTGACTAAAGAAAGCTAGTTTTTTAAACGTATTTTGAAAATTCTTTAGAGTTTCCACTTGCCCAAAGATGGAAAAAAGAGTGTTTAGGTTAAATCGATTGAGTAAACTGAATTATCCTAGTCACTGGTCCACATGAAAAAACCAATTTCTAAAAATGGTTTTTTTGCTTTCTTTTTTTTTTTTTTTTTTGAAAACTAGAAGATTGAATCTAAGGGCTAATTTTTTTAAACCCTTATGAATACCACTATTAACTTTCCAATTTTAATTTCATTTTTCAATATACCCTTATTTACAAATCATTCACATGCAACTAAATTAATTAAATTAAACAATTATTTACAAAATATGAAAAAAATTTCTATAGTTTAAGTCGCCTCGTATTTACGTATAAGTGCCTACGTATCCACTATTCGAAATCAAACATATGTAGTTCTTTTCTTTTTTCTTTTTTTTTTTTGTAAAACTTTAGTGAGTTGGTAAATATTACTTTAAGAAAATGACATTTTCTATATGATTTAGTTTATTTAAGGAAATTTTTGTAAGGGGTCCTAAATTTAGTTTGCTTTTACTTTTTGAAAATTCTAAAAACAAAACTTTAATTTGGAAAATGGGTTAACTTTTTTTTATATTTAAAAACCAAATTTTTCTAAGTTATAAAATACTTTTTTATTATTTTTTATTATCTTCTTTATTTTATTTTGCATTAACTGAAAAAAAAAAACTAAACTAACCTCCCCTTTTTTTTTTAGCCTTTCCTTTTTTTTTCTTTCTTTTTTCTTTTTCTTCCTCTTTTTTTTTTTTCATTACAAATACAAATTACAATAATAATAATAATTTTAGAAAAATTACAACATGGGTTGAAACTAAGAAAAGGAGACTGGGCTGAACTTAAGAGCTGGAAGTATGAGTTGGTCTCTAAAGCGTTGGGTCAGGTCGAATCCGAGTCTAGACTAAGTCGCAGGTTGTAAGCCTACTCCAATAGCAACAATGAATGTGGGAGATCTAGATCGATCTGAGCTAAAAAATGATAGGGTTGGAGTAGATTTGTATGTTTCTTATTAGGCAATATGAAGGTAGGAGAAGTGCCACCAAGTTTGTTGGTTGTTTAGGTAGTGGAGTTAGTGGCCAATGATGGTGGTGGTGGTTGGTGTGTACTATAGAATGCGAGAGAGAGCAAGTCTTAAAGCTTGGAGTGTAGGAAATTTCATGGGGTTAGTGGATTTGTTCGAAATTCACCGAGCTTAAATAATTTCTAGAGAGAAAGGGTGAGGGTAAGGTAAAGAGAGAGAGATGTCATGGGTATGTGCTTGAGTGAGTCTAAGAGATGATTCCTCCTAAAAAAGGAACCCCAATGCTCAATTTATATTAATCGAACAAAGGTTAAGCTTAAAAAGTCTAGAAATCGAATTAATTCAAAGGTTTGTATTAAATGGTTTTTGACTTGTGATTTGATTTTTTTCTAGTTTTGAAGCTCAATTTTGGTCATGTAGGAAGATGAATTTGGCTAGAAAAATGGTTGAAATCAAAACTAAGTTATGCTTAGTACAAGATTCCATTATTTAATTGTGTGGAAACCATACGAAAAAGGGTCTTAAACACATGCCTCTAGGCTACTTTTGTTAAGAAGAAGGTTAAGAATCTAGGTGAAGGAGCAGAAACAGGAGCGTGGTCTTGTGCAAGGCACATGCCATGCATACACAAGTAGTTGAGCTCGCTTATCCTCCTAGGTTGAGAATTTATTAACCTTAATTGTTGGGCTTTTAGCTTAGTGATCATTCAATCTAGTTTTTTTTTTTTAATTAATAAAAAGGAGTAAAAGACACTTTTGTGCCTATTGCAACATTCGAACCCTAAACCTCCAATTCTAATGCTAAGTTTAGTTCATGTGTTATACTGTTAAGCCGTTAGCCTGTACCTTTTTCATACATAAAATTATTGATAAGGTCAGCCTAGGCGAGATTTGAATTTAAGCTTAAGCTTAATGTCCCTCTTTTATTAAATAGAAAAAGTATTATTGAAATACTAAAACTTATTTAAATTTTCTAAGTTTTTTATTTTTTCTATTTTTTGTAAATTTTCTATTTTTTATTTCAATTTTCTAAATTTTCTTATTTTTTATGCTTTTTCCTAATTTAGAACCCTTTACCATATTATAAAAATTTTGAAAAAATAAAGGGTGGAAAAAGGGGTATCTCCATACTCTATCTATTTGTTCATTTTATTTTTTAAAATTTAATTATTTTTATTTCATGTGTAGATTGTTACAAAAATTAAAAAAAAAGCAAAAGAAAAGAAAAAAAAAAGAAAAAGAAAAAGCTTAGTTACTTTAACTTTTTATTTTATTTATTTGGACATTTCAATAAAAAAAATAAATTAAAATGTAATAAAAAAAGGGAATGAAAGAAAATAAAAATGTTTATTGCCTTGAAAAAATAATTTTCCAAATAATATATATATAATAAATTTTTTTCCAAGTTTAGGGACTCTTTTAGATTTTATCCAAAATAAACATCTTTAGGACCCTTTTTAGTAGTTTTTTTCTCAACAAAAGTAAAATGAGTTAAAATGTTGATTCGACAAGTCTCCAAATAAAAATTCACAAACTAGTTAATTTTTTTGAAATGAATTGCAAAAGTCTGATCTCAAATATCGGGTATATAGATATTTGTAAAAAACTATAGGGTGACTTAAAATATGGAAAAATTTATTTTTCCATCTTTTATAAATATTGTTCAAGCTATCCTTTTTTAGATTCAATTCAATTTACTTAGTTTCATGTGAATGTATGTTATTTTTTAGAAGGGTATTATTGAAAGATAAAATTGAATTCAAAAAGTTAAAAGTTGTATTCGATTAAGGTTTAATAGATTAGCTCTTGAACTCAAATTTTTGTTTTAAAAAACCTTTTTTTAAATTGATTTCCCGTAAACCATTATCTAGGTTAAAATTAATTAACCCAATTGGTTTTAACTTAACCTATTTGTTTACCGATCCTGATTGAGGTGGCAACTCCATTTTTTTTTTAAAAAACCTTTTTTTAAATTGATTTCACGTAAACCACTATTTAGGTTAAAATTAATCAACCCAATTGGTTTTAACTTAACATATTTGTTTACCGATCCTAAGTGAGGTGGCAACTCCAATTTTTTTTTTTTTTAAAACTTATTTAAAAACCTAGATTTTCCTTAATTCTTAGTTGAGAGTTAATATTAAATGGATATGGTTTAATATTGACTGGATTAAGGAAAATAATAAAAACTAAAAAAAATTAGGTTCGACAGCTTGGTAACTTCATTAGAGATATCAAGATGGCTAGCCACTTAAAAAACTTTTTGAAATTAAATTTACCTTTCACAATACCTAATTTATTTATTTATTCATTTCTTGTAAATATATTCTATTTTGCTATATTCTCTTGTTGCATGCATTTTACTTAGGATTTTGAGGGCAATGATTACATTAAGGATGCATGGTAAATATGGTTAGACTCAGGCCATCTTAGGACCCTAAGATAGGGAGTCATTGTATAGGCTCTAGGTGTACCACCTATCAGGGTTGATTAGGCCACCTTACTTGAGCTTTGATGTGACCAATGAACCGTTTCTTACGAAGCACGTAAGGTTACGAACCGCGTAAGGTTACAAAGCTTATAGATACACTAATCTTAAGAATTGCAACCCTATTAATGTTTGAAAGTTTTAGAGATGTAATCAATTTTTGCAAAAGTTAAACACCAAATCAAACAATAAGGTTACAACTTAAGGAGTAATGTATTAACCCAAACGATTCTAGCATATGCATGTTTCTATGTATATTCTTTTGTTTCATTGATAAATGGTTCTTGTCTATGAAATGTTTAGGCTTACAGATAATGGCGGGTAACTAACAAGTGAACAATCGAATAGTCAATAGGCTTCCAGATGCCTCGAGAATCCATGAACAACTACTGCAAGCTAAAGCCACCTACTAGAAGCAAATAGCTAGATGTACTGAAGCCTCTACTCGAGCCTTGATGGCTTAGGTTGAAAAAAGTTAAAAGATCATGAATTGGGCTTTAGAGATGTTAGACAAAATTGTAGCTTAACTGCAAGAGCTAGATTAGGGACTTTAGATGTAGTTAAAAAGCTTTTACAAAGTTTCATTGAGAATAAATGTTAGGATCCCTTTCTTTTCTTTTTATCATGATAATAAAAGTTTCCTTCAGCATATTACTCTTTATTCTTTAGTTTTTCCCGTTTTGTAAATAGTCCTTCAATAGCATTCATCTAACTATTGTTCCTTCTCACTCAAAGAAACAAATTCCATAGACTTGTAAATAGAACCCTAAGAATCACCATTTTTTGTAATAAGATTTCTCGGTTTCTATAAAATAAAGCCCTATCTCTCTCTCTAAAAAAAAGAGCAAAAAAAAAAAAAAGCAAAAAAATAATAGTAAAAAGAAAAAAAAAAGAAATTTGCTAATAGTTACAAATTCTTATAAGCTCAACCCAAATAAAACCCCTTGGCTTGTTAAGGCAGCCAACCTAAACGAAGCTACTAGCTTGTTAAGGAAGCTAACCCCAACACTAGTCCTTTGGCCCATTAATGTAGCCAACCTAAACACTAGCGCTTCGACCCATGAGGGTAATTAAGCTTAAACACTAACGCTTGGCCCATTTAGGCAACCTACCTAAACACAAACCTCGGCCTACCATGCTAACCCTTAGTCCATTCAGGCAGCTAACCCAAAACCTATGGCCCCTTAAGGTAGTTAAACCAAACACAAGCCTTAGCCCATCAAGATAGCTGAACATAACCAAAATCGTTGGTTCCTTGAAAAAGAAAGAAAAGAAAAGGAAAAAGCCTAACCATGAACCAAGTTAAACATGAAATCAAATGCGGGGTATTGCACTGGGGCATCTTTTAAGAAACTAAGGGGCAAAGTCCATCTCCATCTAAGGGCAAATAAATGTAGATTCCTCCCTAAAAAATTGGTAACTTGTTCTTAAAAGGTTTAGGATGAAAACAAGTAAACTATATCTCACATACTAATCTTAAACACTTTGAGAGTTGAGTAACATCATGGTGAGAATGCTTTAGACTCATTCCTTAAGGGAGGTTAATTTTGAATTTGATACATAGATTAAAATGAAGTTAAGCATTCATTTTCAAATCTTAAAACATAATTATCTTTTGTTAATCTTGTTGGATCAACTTGGAGTATTTTTAAATTTAAACATTGTTAAGAACTACCCCCTACTAGGGCAATTCAGAGGTTAGGGTCATTGATTAGGAGAAAATGATAAAAACTGGTTCATGCTTACTTTAATGGTGTCAATTTAAGGATAATTTTTATTTACGATAATTTATTTTCCCTGAAATGAAGAAGAGCCCTACATACATAATCCAAACACTCTAGGGAGTCAGTTACTTCCAAGCCTAAGAAAAGAGGGGTAAAAAACAATGAGAAAATGGGGCAACAAAAAATTAAAAAAAAAATAGAAAATAAATAAAAATAGGAAGAAGAAGAAGAAGATGAAAGAGAAGAGGTTGAAAAATTGGACCCAAGTGTAAGGTGAAAGCCTTAAAAGATATATCACATCCTAGGAAAGGCAATAGAACCAAATCAAAAGGCTTGGAATCAAAGCTTAAATAGCCTAAAAAATGTAAGGCCCTAAATCACATTCCAAGCCAAAAAACACAAAACCTCCATATCTACTCTAAATCACCCATCAAAATCACAAATAGAAAGCTTTGTTACCTATGCTGAAACATACAGGGCCTCCCTACCCACCATACGTCCCATACTTGATAAAAGCTCTTTTTATCTTAAAGGATAATTTATCTTTAATAAAAAATTATTTTTGAAACTAGGGTTACCATACTTATAGTTTTTTCCTAAAGGTTCTTGACTTATACACTTGTATTGAATAAATATTTCTTTCAAAATAGGATTTCTCATCAATTGCTCTTGAATCCATTTGACCAAAAAGCCTAAATTCATAATATTGGATCGAAAAAAAAACCTAACAAATTGATCAAAGCATATCACCTATAAAATGGACTATAATTTTTAGAACAGTAGTTAAGAGTGTAATCTAGATTGAGAGTGCCTAAGAAAGTCCTCTTCAACTAGACTAATCATCAGTTTCCTTTTCCTTAGAACAAGGAATCTGTAAAATCACAAGGCCACACGAGGAAACCTAGCATCAAGGTTAGGAAACATTTTCAAAGACTAAGAAGAATACAAGATGCCCCATGTGGTTACTAAGGAAGGGGATGGTTATAACATTTGCTCCTTAGTATTTATACTCGTTAGCAAATTATCAAAAAAAAAAAAAATAGAGAGAGAGAAAGTAAGGGATTGTTACAAATTTTTTAATCCATTTTCAAATCCTTGTCTGCTCAAGTAGCCAAACATTCAATTCATGTCACCTACTTCCTTCTAATGTGGTCACACCTTTTAAGTTGACTACAATAGTCTAAGTCATTCTTCCTAATATAGTTTTTGATGTTCACTAACTCTTTTTTAGATTAAGGGACCTAATCCTTGATGCCTTTTATATCATAAATGGTTTTCACCAAATTCTTTATTTATAAATATCTTTTTAAGTTAGGAAGTTTTTCAAACTGGTTACTTTTCATTACTTTGCTTCTTCAATCCGTTATTAACTTTCCTTCAAGGTCTTAGCTAGCATATAGAGTGTTGTCCTAACTCATAGGGTTTTAGCTGACTCACAGAGTGCTATCCTATTTTTTAACTTGTCTTTAGGGCTCTAATTAGCTTATAGAGCATTGTCTTAACTTACATTTAGCTTTAGGGTTCTAGCTAACTCATAGAGTGCTATCTCGATCCACATTTCCTTATGGTTCTAGCCAAAGTATTGTCTTGACTTATATTCTCCTTTAGGTTCTAGTAAGCTCTTAAAGTACTATCCTGGTTCATCAAGCTCTCTTAAGGTTTAGTGAGCCTATAGGGCACTTCCCCTCATCAATCTCTCTTTAGGGTCTTAGCGAGCCTATAGCATACTTCTCTTCATCAATCTCTCTTTATGGTTTTAGCTAGCCTATAGGGTACTTCCCTTCATCGATTTATCTTAGGGTCTTAGCAAGCCTATAGGGCACTTCCCTTCATCAATCTCTCTTTAGGGCTTTAGCAAGCCCATAAGATGCTTTTCTTCATTAATCTTTCTTTAGGGTTTTAGTGAGCCCATAGGATGCTTCCTTTCATCAATTTCCTTAGGATCTTTGCGAGCTTATAGGGCACTTCCCTTCATTAATCTCTCTTTAGGGTCTTAGCAATCCCGTAGGGTGCTTCTCTTCATCAATTGCTCTTAAGGTCTTAACTAGCCTATAGGGTGCTTCTCTTCATCAATCTCTCTTTAAGATTTTAGCGAGTTATAGGATGCTTCCCTTCATAATTTCTCTTAGAATCTTAGCGGGCTTGTAAGGCTCTTCCCTTTACCAATCTCTCTCTTCAACATTTTAGTGAGCCTATAAGGTGCTTCCTTCCATCGATTCTCATTTGGGGTTACTAATCCTTGAGAAACACTTCCACCTAAGTTAATGAGATCAAAGGAGCATGACTAGGTTTCTCAAATTGATTGTCATTTAAGGTTACTAGTCCCTTAGAGATGCTTTCGCCTAGGTTAATAATCTTAAGGGAGCATGACCAAGTTTTCTCAAATCGATTCCAATTTAGGATTGCTAGTTTCCTAAAGACACTCCTACCTAAGTTAGTAAACTTAAAGGAGTACGACTGGGTTTTCTTAAATTGATTTCTAATTTAGGGTTGTTAGTCTCCTAGAGACACTTTTGCCTAGGTTAGTGAGCTTACAGGAGCAAGACCAGGTTTTCTCAAATTGATTTCCAATTTAGGGTTGCTAGTTCCCAAGAGATGTTTTCACCTAAGTTAGTGAGCTAGAAGGATCATGACCAAGTTTTCTTAAATTGATTTCCAATTTAGAGTTGCTAGTCCCCTAGAGACAATCTCACCTAGGTTAGTGAGCTCAAAAGAGCATGACTAGGTTTTCTCAAATTGATTCTAATTTAAGGTTGCTGGTCCCTTAAAGATGATCTTGCCAAGTTAGTTAACTTAGAAGGGTATAGTTAAGTTTTAAATCGATTTCCCTTACTAGCTCTTAGGGTGTTACCCTTTAGTTAATGTCACTTTATGGTCTTGGCAATTTGAAAGTGCTATCCTTCCTTTAAAACTTTTAAGGTTATAGTTAGCTCGTAGGGCACTATACCCACTTTGTGTTTCGATTAGCTCTTAGACCACCTTCTTTCTCTTTCATTTTTCACCATTCACCAAATCCTCAATAGTTCGTACCTAAGCTAACTAGCTATTTATAGCACTACTTGGGGCAATTTCATTCCTAATGCAAAAATCATGTCTTCTTTTGTCTTTATGGCAAAGTTTTACTTTAACTTCAACGCAAAGAGAAGCAACTGTAGACACCTTATTTTTGCATCCCTCTCTATAATTTTAGAATTTTTAGAATTGGAAGAAGGATCCTAATTTAGAAAAATACAAAAATATAGAAAATTTAGAAAAAGCACAAAAAGTAAGAAATTTAGAAAAAAAAATACAAATAAATAAGGAAGTAGATAATTTAAAATAGAATAGGAAATTTTAGTTTTAGTGTTTGGGTCTTAAATAATGAAGGGAATTTTTAGGCCTAAAGCTATATTTAAATCTAACCTAAATCGACCTAGTCCATGTATGCAATTTGGTTGCATATACGGATAAAGCATAGGCCAATGGCCTAATGGTACTGTAGTTGGTCTTAGCATTGCATGAAAGGGGAAGGTCTTGGGTTCAAATCTTGCAACAGGAAAATTGTACCTTTTTCATTTTTTATAATGCACACCTAACATGCGTTGAAATGTCATTAGGCCATGTGTTTATTGTAGACACATGGCATTACTTGGTTTGAACACGAGCTGACATGTTGCCATGTCAACATCATTACCATGTATTAGGCCACTATCTTAATATGTAGTACGACGACATGTCAGCATTTCTACCACTTGTTCGGCTACGTATCTTATCAAGACACATGGCACAACACCATTGGACTGCATGGCTGATGTGGTGCTACATTGGCACCCTCTTCCCTCTTTTTCCTCTTTTCCATTCTTTCTCCAGATTTCCTGGATTTTTCTTACGGTTAGCTACTTTCAATCATGATTTTGAGCCTTTTTATTTTGCAGTTCCACCAAATCAATGGTGAAATTGCAAACTAGGCTTCAGATACTTTGAACCCAACATAAGAATTTGTCCATATTCACACATTAAAGTAGTTAAACTTAAATCACAAAATGGAAAAAAAGCTTAAATGCACTTGATAAAAACCAAATCAATTAAGCTTGATTTGTGCTTCAGTAATGAAATTCGAAGTTTCTTTAACTTTGTTTTGGCAAGTTCAAACATGAATCATTGTGTTTTGACCATCATTATTCCAAATTCACATAAATCTTGGATTTGTATTCAAAAACTCATTTAAATCAAAATCTTTGAATTAAATCTGATTGTGAACTTGCTACGTGAAATCAAGCATTAATTTGTATAAATAGGTGTTCAAGCTTCAATCCACAACACAAATATTCATCAAATCCCTCAAGAACATGTACATACAACCCATTCTCTTACTAGTTGTGACCCAGTTCTCTCACTTTATAACTAATTCGAGCTTGAATCACTTTGAGCTAATTTGGTGCTATTACTATGTTCCCTATTGTGTGAGCTTTCAAACCCAGCCCCTTTCATTCGTTGCAGTGGCTATTAGAGCTTCAATAAATAAAACCTAATGCCACCACCAAGGCCGCAACACCACCCTTTGAAAATGATACTTCTAGCCATATCTACTCCAAAAAAACTACACTATGGACATCCTTACACTTGAAAACCCCCATCCCAACCACCTATTTGCGTTTAGCAACCACCTTATGCATTAGCCACCACTACCACCATTGGCTACACCTCAAAATACCACCAAACCACCACAAAATTGCCTAACACTTGCTATATCCACTCACTTTGGTGGTAAATTGAGTCGAAACACTACCTCCACAATCACTGTGCTACCCTCTTGCCCACGACTTGATTTCAATATCTTGACTCGAATTCATATCTAAAGCCCAACTTGAGATCCACATCTAGATTTGACTCCAAGACCTGCGTGCCTTATCTAATTGGTCTAGCCTTATCTATTTGTCCTTTCATTTTTTTTAATTTAATTATTTTTATTTCATGTGTAAATTGTAACAAAAAAAAAAAACCAAAAGAAAAGAAAAGAAGCAATAGAAGAGAAAAAAGAAAAAGAAAAAGAAAAAGCTTAGTTGCTTTACTTTTTTATTTTATTTTATTTATTTGCACATTTTAATAAAAAATAAAAAAAAGTAATAAAAAAGGTAATAAAAGAAAATAAAAATGTTTATCACCTTGAAAAAATAATTTTCCAAATAATATACATATAATAATATTTTTTCCAAGTTTAGGGCCACTTTTAGATTTTATCTAAAATAAACATCCTTTAGGACTCTTTTTAGTATTTTTTCTCAACAAAAATAAAATGAATAAAAACATACATTTGAGAAGTCTTTAAAATACTCGCTAATGTTTTATTGAATGAACTACAAAAGTCTAATCTCGAATTGCGAGTATGTAAGTACTTGTAGGAAACTACGTGGTGACTTTAAATATGAAATAATTTATTTTTCCACCTTTTGTAAAATTATTCAATTTATCCTTTTTAGATTCAATTGAATTTACTTAGTTGCATGTGAATGGATGTTATTTTTTAGAAGGGTATTATTGAAAGATAAAATTAAATTCGGAAAGTTAAATGTAGTATCCAATTAGGATTTAATAGATTAACCCTTAGACTCAAATCTTTGTCTTTGAAAAACCTTTTTTTTAATTGGTTTTCACACAATATAGTGTCTAGGTTAAAATCAATCTACCAAATTGGTTTCAACTTAAACCATTTTTTTAAAACCCTAATTAGGTGGCAACTCCAAGTTTTTTCTAAAAACATATTTAAAAACCTAAATTTTTCTTAATTCTTAGTCGAGGTTTAATATTTAATGGATAGAGTTTAATATTGACTAGATTAAGGAAAATAATAAAAATAGAAAAAAATTAGGCTTGATAAGTGTTTGACCTTGAATGTGACTAATTAGCTGTTGGCATCGGAGCTATATTGATGCAAGAAGGCCGACTTATCGCTTATCATAGTGAGAAGCTCTAAGGCACCCAACTGAACTATTTTGTAGACAACAAAGAACTCTTGGCATTAATCTGAGCTCTTCATGTATGATAACATTATCTTATGCCAAAGGAATTTGTCATATACATAGATCATGAATCTTTAGAGACTTACAGAGCCAATCTAAGCTGTCTAAATGTTAAGCTCGATGGATTGAATTTCTGGAAGGATTTAATTTTGTCATCAAATGCAAGCAAGGTGAGAAGCTTTGTTAAGAAGACATGTTCTTCTCACTGAGTTGCAGACCAAATTGTTAGGGTTTGCAAGTATTAAAAAACAATATCATAATAATTCTCATTTTGGGCCTATATATAAGCACTATAGAGAAAGAAGAGTAGTAGATGAGTACTATGTGTAGAATGGTTATCTGTTTCGAGGTGGCAAGTTATGTGTACCAGCCTATTTAATTAGAAAGCTGTTGATTGGTGAGAGAAGTCTACAATGGAGGTAGCAAGTTATCTATAAGTTGTTGAATGATAAGTTCTTTTAGCTTAGGATGAAACGTGATGTGCATTGTATGATAGAGGGATGTGCCATCTATAAGAAAGCGAGGAATTGAGTAGAATAAGGGAAAGTAATGCCATTGCCTATTTTGACGAGATCGTAGGCTGACTTTAAGTATAGATTTTGTCTTTGGATTACCTCAAATTGCCTAAGAGAAGATTTTGTAATGGTTGTCGGGGATAGGTTCAGCAAAATGGCACATTTTGTATCTTGCACCAATACTAATGATACTTTGGCTATTGCTTCCTTATGTTTGTAGAAGATAGTTCACTTGGACGAAGTGCTAAGGAGTGTGGTGTTGAATAGAAACCTAAAATTTTTTAGCCATTTTTAGAGAACTCTTTAGCATTGATTGGGAGCTAAGTTATTGTTCAGCACCTTTTGCCATCCCCAAACTGACGGCTAGATAGAGGTAGTCAATTGTACCCTAGGATCACTACTCCGAGCTATAGTAAGAAAGAACTTGGCCGACTGGGATGTCTATTGACCTATGTTCAAGTTTGCTTACAATAGGACGAGACATGCCACCATTAGTTATGCTCCATTTGAGGTCGTCTATGGCTTTAACCCTAAGTTACCCCTCTATTATACCCTAATGCTACCCATTGACCAAGAAGATCTAGAAGCAAGAACCAGCACTCAGTCCATCCAGCAAATCTACCAACGAGCCATCCAACACATTAATTAAGCTACTAGAAAACTAAAGGAGAAAGGGAATGGAAGGAAGACTAAGTAGTTTTTTGCCGAATGACTAAGTGTGGCTACACTTAAGTAAGGAAAGGTTTCCCAATAAGAGGAAGAACAAGTTATCTGCCAAAGTTGAAGGACCATTTATGATACTTTAGAAGATAAATGACAATGCATATCAATTAGAGCTACTAGAAGAATTTGAAGTGTTGAATGTGTTTAATGTTGCTTACCTTAACCTCTACTAACCGGATTTGATCCTAAATCCTAATCAACCCAGCGAGGATGATAGGAATCAAACCACCAGACCCTTGACCCGAGCTCGAGCCTAAGGATTGGAAAGCATGGCCAAATGAGTCTTTCTTTATGCACCTCATTTGAGGAATCTGAGCTGTTGTAGTTTACTGACCTAATGCCCTAAATGAGCTAAACTCTCTTATACTTATCAATAGTCTTTAGTGGTCAACCAAAGATAAGTCTAGATAATATCTCAACCTATCTAACTAGTTGCTCAACCAACCTAAATCCAAGATGTACCCAACATGTCCAAGCTGAATTCTCTTCAGAAAAGCCATTTGACTAGCTTGACATGGCATCATCACTCAACAACACTCAAGTTAATTGAACAATTGTCCTTTTTTTTTTTTTTGGCTAGGTGTCCAACCATTAGTCATCTGCCATGTGTCTGAGGACCCCTTATGACATAATCTTCTGCATAGGATACCCATTTTTATTGTATTTCCAGTTATACCCTTTGAACATTCCTTGTATCAAACTTATTTTAGACATTACCCTTTTAGTCTTTTCCTTTTTAAGCAAGATGCCTTAACTTTTCATGTATAAATACCTACTATACATATAGCCACAAATTATTATCTTACTCTTTTCGATATTGAATGTACACTTCTCCTTTTGTGAGCATTGTTCTCCATTGTTTACTTCACTCTTATCATAACCCTTAAGTAAGGCTAGGTGGTAAGTACACTTATTGGATCAGCTCGTGTGTCATATCGAGTTGAGTTGCAAGTACTCGGTCGTTCTATTGGTGTGTCACATCCTATGGAGCTGATCATAGGTTTTCTTGTTTGTTCTCTTTATTGTTCATGCACTTTCCATCTTCGTTTTCAAGATTAATATAAGCTTAGACCTACCCTTATGATCGGATTTATCAGTCTTTAGACCAATTCGTATTAGTGGCTAACTTGGGTAAGTATTCAGGGATAAGAATCTACTCGAGGTTAAAAGCTTAATGGGGACTAATGCTTGTTAAGATGTAGCTTGCAATGTTAATGTGGTTACTAACTTGGGCAAGCACTTAAGGATGAGAATTGACCCAAAGTTAAGAGCTTAGTGGGGACCAATGCTCATTAAGAAGTAGCTTGTAATCTTAGTTTGTTTATTAAGTTAGGTAAGTACTTTAGGATGGAAATCAACCCGAAGTTGAGAGCTTAGTAAGGATTGATGCTCGTTTGTAAGTTTGTGGCCCTAAGATATTAGTGTATATACTAACAAGGGAGGCATATTTAGAGATGATAATCGACTCAATGTAGTGACTTGGTGCAAGTTGGGAGTGTAAAAAAGAGAGACAAGTGTAAGGAACTTGTCATTTTATTAATTGCAATCATGGTTATAGATGCTTCTGACCATGCCATAACACTTAGTAAAAATAGGGCCTTAGATTGTTAGCATTCCATGCTTTAGCAACGGGTTGTCTATCCAGGGTTTCTAGCTTTAGGCACCTTTCCTTATGTCCTCTACTACTCACACTAGATCCTTCCAATTAGGATTGAGCTTACCTATCACTCGACTGAGCCAATGGCTTCTAATTATTTGCATGCCAATTCTCCGAGATGGAAGAATTGTAGTATCGAGCTGCTTATTGTTAGTAAGTTGCTATTTAAGCTTATGTAACATCACATTCTTCCTTACTAGTGTCGATGTTTGCTTTCAATGCCATGTTATTAGTGTTGATGTCAAAGTGTTAGACTTTGCTGGTTGGTAGCTTTAGCTCACTTGGGAGAATAGCCTTTATGCCAAACGTGAGATGGAAGGAAATTTGCCTAGTATAGGTCTTATGTGTTGTACAATATCCTTACCCACCTACCTCCTACTCTCTCCACCTTCTTATTAAGGTTGTTGAGAACAATCTTGTTGATGGCTTCACCCTATTCGTTAGTTTAGGGTAGGCGACCGAGGTACAATGAAGTTTGATGTCATGCTTACCGTAGAATTCTTTGAATCTATTGCTATTGAATTGTCTTCCATTATCAGTGATCAAATTGTACAATACCTTGAAGCAAGAGAGTATGAACCCTTTAGTGACTTGAGCCATAATGGTTGTTATGGCCAATGCTTTTAGCCATTTGGTGAAGTAGTCTACTGCTGCTAGAATAAATTGATGTCCTAATGATGCCTTTAGGAAGGGCCTAAGGATATCCAATCCTATTGAGTGAACAGCCATGGGCTCATCAAAGGATGAAAATCTAAGCTTGGAGCATGGGCTACTAAGATATACTTTTGGTATAGGTGTCATTCTTAAACTAAGGCTTTGGCATCTTCCTTCATTATTGGCCAATAATAGCCTAGTCATAGGGCTTGAATGTATAAAGCCTAAGATTAAATGTGGTTTTTGCATACTTCCGCATGAAGTTCCTCAATGGCATAGGCATTCCTCCTTTTTGAGGCATCTTAGTAGTGGGGCACTTTGTTTTCGTTGATGTAAAACATCTTTAATCAAGGTATAGTTAGATGAGGGATAGGTTAGCCTTTTTACCTCTGTCTGATCTTTAGGTAATGCCCCTATCTTTAGGTGTTCCACAATGGCGTCCATTTAGCATGGATCAAGATTTGTCGACAGTATCTTGAGGACCTTTTGTCCTTATACGCTCATGCTCTATTCAGGGAGGTACTGTATGAAAAAGCGAGTTATTATCATGGCGTAGTGTAAGGATGATGGATGAGGCTAGCTTAGATAACTTGTTTGCTTTTATGTTTTTTGCTTGAGGGATCTTGTTGACCTTCCATGAGGTGAACTCAATGAGCAAGCCTTGGACTATTTGTAAATACTTGACCATCGTTCCTCTTTGGCCTCATACTCCCCTTTTACTTTTTGGGCCATTGGCATAGAGTCTGAATGAATGTTCAACTTTTGGCTCCTACATCTTTAAGGATCCTTAGGTTGGCGATGAGTGCCTTATACTTTGTCTCGTTGTTGCTTATTGGGCAGCTAAACTTTAGGGCATAGAGTATTTTTGTGTCATAGGGGCCTTGTTATGTTATATTGGCCCCATTCCCCCCCTTAGTGGAGAAGCCATCAATGTGGATAGTCTATACTTGTATGGCGAGCTTTAGTTGTAGCTCGTCCACTCCAGTATATTCTACTACAAAATTGATGATAACTTATGCTTTGATTACTTATCAAGGGCAAAATTAGACCCTATGGGCATTCGAGTTTTAATCATTTTGCTAGAGGCATCGGGCTTCTAGAGGATGGCTTTGAGTGGTTGGTTTGTTTGCACGATGACTAGGTGTGATTGGAAGTAAGGTCAAAATTTATGTAGCAATGACCACAACTAGAGTGAACTTCTCAACCTTGGTGTACTTAGTCTCTAGCCCTTGCAAGATGTAGCTAACATAGTATATGAGCTTGTGCTCTCACCCTTCTACTCGAACAAAGATTAATGATAATGCTTTCTAGTTGACTGTGAGGTAGAACTATAGCTCTTCACTAGGTATGAGTTAAGAAAGTACTAGTGAGCTTTCCAAGAAGTCTTTTTGGTCGTCGAAGGCTTTCTCACATTCGGTCATCCAATTGAATTTTGCAGGGTTCTTCAATAGCTTAAAGAATTTTAAGCACTTGTTTGCACTTTTGGACACAAATGTGTTTATGGCAGCGATTTTTTAGGTTAGGCACTATACTTCCTTTATGGTTTTACGAGCCTTCATGTCCCAAACTACTTTGATCTTGTTGGAGTTAGCTTTTATTCCTCACTTTGTTACCATGAAGCTGAGGAACTTCCCAAATGCAACTTCAAAGAAATTTTTAAGGTTTCAACTTCATTTGGTAGTGGCAAAGTGTTTGGAATGTTTCTCAAAGGTCTTCTATGTAGCCTCTCTTATCTTTGCTTTTTATGATCATGTTGTCTATGTAGATTTCAATGTTCCTACCGATTTGTAGCTTAAATATGGAGGTAACGAGCCTTTGATACATTATGTCGGCATTCTTTAAGCTAATGAGCATGACCTTATAACAATAGGTTCTAAAGTCTATCACAAACGAGGTGTATACCTCATCTTCGAGAACTATCTAGATTTGGTTATATTCTGAGTAGGCATCCATGAAATTGAGTAGTACGTGTCTAGATGTTGAATCGATGAGCTGGTCAATATGGAGGAGAAGAAAGCAATCTTTAAGGCTTGCCTTGTTTAGATCGATGTAATCTATATACATTTATGGCATTCCCACTAGCTTTCTTTATGAGGACGGTGTTCGCATGCCATGATGGGTATTTCTCTTGTTCGATGAATTTGGCTTATAGTAGCTTATACACTTCTTATTCAATGGTAGCTTGGCGTTCTAGGGCGAAGCATTGCTTTTTCATGCTTGATTGGTTGGACATTGGGATTGTTGTTGAGATGATGTTGTTGATGATCCTAGGAATGTCTTCTAGTGTAGACGTAAATATGTCTATGTTTTGTTTGAGGAATTCGATGAGCTCAGCTTTTTTGTCCTTAGGCAGCTCAGCCTTAATTTTTGTGATCATGCCTAGAGCATATGTACGTTTGATTTCCTCAATTTTCTCAGCCGGTTCTCCTCGCAACACTAGAGCTAGGATGGTGGTGGATTTTATGTTCATGATGTTGTCTTTGGTTTTAGCTATGACGTAGAGGAATCTAGATAAGTTATAGTTCCCTCAAGCTCCGCCAACTCTGGTTGGTATTATGAATTTTGCTTTTAGGCACCTTTAGTTGATGGGCATGTCAAACTTTGTAATGCTTGGTCAAATTGGAATTACATTGTATTATGACTAGTAGTTAATGACGAAAAAGTCGATAGACTATACGGTGATATGTTCATTATCTCTCGGTTGCACTGGGAAGGTAATAATTCCTTTGATAGGCATAGGTTTTCCTCCCTTGAAGCATGTGAGGTCGTACTTGTATGGTTGGAGGGGTTTTTCCAATTGATCTTTCATTTTCTTGTAGGTATTGTAGAGGAGTATATCCACTGAGCTTCCCTTATCGACGAAAGTTTTGGAGACGTTGAAGTAACCGATTTTGACATTTATTATGAGGGCATTGTTATGTAGGAAATCTACACCCTTCTCATCTTCGTTAGTGAAGCAAATTACTTGTTTGTTCTTGTTTTTTTTTTTTTTATAAGGTACACCTTGTATCGGGCTGTCATGGTTATAGCATCCACAAGGTGACTAAGTCCCCCGAACATGGTGTTCACTTGTACCTATCGTCCATGATGGTTTTGGTCGTTTGTAAGGGCATCATTATGCTAGTTATTTTGTTGTTGTTGTTGGGCTTATTGTTGTTATTTTACTCAGCGGCATTGGGTTGGTTACTATATTTGATTCCTTTCATCTGCTATGAAGTAGTTGATGTAGCCCTTGCAAACAAGGCCTTTGACCACATTTTTGAGATGGCGGCATTCATCCATATTGTGGTCATGTACTTAGTGGTAGTCATAGAACTTTCCTGAGTTTGTTGCTTCTAAGGTTTTAAGGACATTAAGTGCTCATGGAAGCTATTACCTAACCTCGTATGTTATTTCTTTGAGTGGTCTATTGAGGGGTGTATACAAGTAGTCTTGGTACTTTTGTCTCTATCTTTCTCGATTGTCTTATACTAGGTCCCTAGGCCTTAAGCGATCCTTCACCAACCTATGGATGTTGTTATGTACCTTGAATTGAGCTTTGATGGCATCTTTTTAGGCTACATAATTCTTAGCCACTTGCATGAACTCATCTAAGGATTTAGGCTTGTTCAGTGAGACCATATTGAATAGTCTCCTAGTGGGGTCAAATCCTATGATGAGGGCTTGTAGGGTTGTTCCGGTATCAAGCTTGGATAATTATAGCTTTGTACGATTAAAGAGCTCAAGGTATGCTCGTAAGGTTTCGTTTGGTCCCTGCCTCATATTATAGAGTATTAAAGAGTCTCTTCTTGGCACCTTCGAGCTTAGAAAGTGCTGTTGGAATTTGCTTGTTAGTTTGTTGAACGATGTGATGGAGCTGTCAAGTAGGGTTTTGAACCAAAGCAAGGCTACTTTTGCTAACATGCTAGGGAAAGCCTTGAACATAATTGCATCAAAGAAGTTGTGTAAGCTCATCATTGTTCGAAAATGGATGAGGTAATCGTCTGGATCAGTGGTTCTCTCATAAGTGTTAAGATGCAGGAGCCTTGCTCCTATGGGTAGTGTTTCTTCTAGGATTAAGAGGGCAAACAGGCTCCTTATTGTTGTAAGGTACGATGTATGAGTGGATATGATAGGAATCAGTTTACGACCATCTCCAAGCTATTGCTGACCATTCCCACTTAAGGTTAAGTTGATACCAGAAAGCCAAGAAAGGTAAGAAAGATAGGTCAGCAATAGCTCTATCGATTGTTGAGAAGACCAAAGACCAAACAACCGAGGCTCCAAGTCTATACACTAACTTAATATGGCACAAGGAATTTAGTACCAGGAAATCCATGAGTTCAACAACTATAGACCAACCTCATTGGGAGCTTAGTCAATCACGATAAGACTTTAAGGAATCCAACTTTAGGTCAGACAGTTAGCTATCGACTTAATCCTACCCAGACCCGATCTACTCTAGGACAGCTTAGATACCTTACACACTTACTTTCTCGTTAAATGCACCATTTACCATTGTCTTATACACTTGTAAGCATAGTTGTCAAAATCGCGATTTTAACCTTTTACGAGTTTACTATTTTAGGTAGCTCTTCCAAGTTAACTCAGGTATAAAATCTTTTTTTTTTTTTTATAGAAACTTACGTTTTTAACTGAGTTTACATGTAAACTTAGTGGAAACTTATGGTTTTGATCGAGTTTACTGATTCTACATATTTGAATTGAATGGACTAAAAAATTAAAGTAAAAAAAATATACAACTAATTTTTTATAAGCCATCAACTAATAAGGCATTACAATATCTATCTTATTCTATTCCAATTTTTTATCTCTTTCTTTCTCTCCCAATCTCTTATTTTATATTCATAGTTTTTATCTAATTTTTAGCTCTAATAATAAAGCTTATAAAGAAAACTATATACTTTATTTTATATTATTAATAATTTAAAATGAATTGAAATATTTGGTTGTTTTTAATTTACAACTTTTTAAAAAAAAAATGGCAAAAGTTTAGTTTCAACTCTATTTGTCTTTCTTTCGTACATGTTAGATTATATATTAAGAATTTGTATTGGAAAAAAATATTAATTTCTTTATTTCTTAAATTTCCATTATTTATTTTGAGTTTTGAATAACTACTATATGTATATAAGTAATTTTTTAAAGCTATTTTACATAAGTTGTAGAAACTTACATTTTTATGTTTTGATTTTACGTTCCAATTTTGTAAACCTTCTAATGATTGTAGGTACAGTTGCGAGTTTGATAACCTTGCTTGTAAGTATTTTCTTTACTTTTAAGTTATGGGCCTAATTTTTAGGGTTTAAAGTCTTGTATATTATTTATAGTTTTGCTACTAGAATCTTAAGACTTACTATAAATAGTAATATTTGTAATTAATAGAGCATATAGTTGAACCTCTTGAAGTAAGAATATACTTGATATCTTCGTAAGTTATTCAAGCTTGCATCTCGAATTACTGAGTGTTGTTTTACTCCTTAATCTTTTTGTGTTTTTATCAATCCTCTTCTTAAGATTGTAGTGAACCCCTCATTTGAATGAGTTAGTGAGTCATATCTAATCTTCATTTGAGACCTAAGTATTGATTTAGTGTTTATGAGTTGTATCAAACCTATTTTGAGCTCAAATCCAATTGTGTTTGTGTCTTGGTGCATAATATTCATACACATTCACATAACAAAACTCTATTCTACTTACTGATTTCTCATTTCCATCGAATTTTGAATACCCATTTGTAGTTCGTGTATACTGTGTACTCTAAATCTTATTAAGATAACTTTACTTTCTTTTGGTTGCTCACATTAGAAGCATGATAGATGTGGTCATTTAGTTCCTGGGCATCCATCTCCTCCAAGGCTTTTAGTGACCACATTAGGGATAAATTGACAACCAGTTTGCTTGTTGTTGTATGCTTGCCTTACATGTGCATTTTGTTGCAATTGCGATTTAGCCAATTATACAGGTCTTCTGGAGCTTACTAGTCATGCTAATATGGTTATGTGAATACGCTAGGCATATAGTTTGTAAGTCATGGTTTCTTTTTGGTTGTAAGGCAGAGTTAGTGGTTACTTCTTTAGGAGGGCCTCTTTGAGATACGCTTTTAAGCATCACAACAGCTCTACATAGGGCTGTATTAAACTCTTAGGTCTTTTTACTTTTTTTAAGCATTTGTTAGGTGAGGGGTCTAGGCTCTTAGACTTTGGAAGTTTTGATTGTTTCGTGGTAAGGGTGTTGCTATACGCTATGGTAGAGGCATTGCATCTCCATCATATGGCTGTGATCTATTGGCATTGGCCAAATTTGATGCATAAAGGTTATTGTTTTTGCTTTTAGCTATCTTGTATGTGGTGGCTTGTAACAATAGGTAACAAAGTGTTGATTGTATGAATCAACTAAGGATAGTAGGGGATTTGTTGGGCTCAAATGGGCTAAAAAAGGGTCATGAGATAGGTTAGGTTATGTTGGTTTCTTGCTCTGTGATACATGCAAAAAGCCTCATGAGAGTGTGATCCTAAGGGCTCTTCAATGCTTAAGTCAATAAGGATGACAAAAGGAAAAGAGAAATTGAAATGGTTTAGCATTGAGACCCTTATGGGTAGTGTTCACTAGGTATGTGTTTGCATGAGAGAGAGAGAGAGAGAGAGAGTCTAATCAGGAGAGATCTGATCCTACTTACCTAATGGACTCTTCTACTATTATAGTGCACAAGAAGTATGATTACTCGGACACTTTGAGGCTTAAGGTTCACTTGTACTAGTGATTGGCAGGCGACATGCATCATAGAGCTGACAAGGTGGCTCTAAAGGGTGGTTGGTTATGGCTATGCTAGCTCTCACGTTTGTGATATGAGAATTTGAATTTCTTAGGGGTTGTTGGGTGCATTGACCATACTACGAAATTTAGATGGCCATTAATGAGCTGCAATTGGATGTTGGTTATAAAGACAAAAGAGGAGGAAGGATGTTGGGAGGCCTGCAAGCATTCAACTAAGGACGAGTTGAGCCTTAGGGGCTCGTAGGGATATCCTCACCTAGGCTCGTAGGAATGTCCTTGTCAATTGTGCTTGAATTGAGTGAGTATGGCATAGCAAGGTTAGTGCTCAAAGGCAACCCAACCTAAATGGGCCATTAGGGTGCTAGCAATGAGGGCATTGAGTAGGTCATGATACTTGAAGGAAAAGGAGTAATTATCCATATACTTGTCGAGGGGCTCTTAAGGGTTAGCTTGCGAATCGGACCTTGGGTCGGATAAGAATTGGATGTTAGCAAAAGGGTGCAATTGTATTCTTTTTAAAATACGATTGATTGTAATGTTGATAGTCTCAAGAATATCCTAATAAAATTGCGTCCATCAACAAAATGTTAATGCAAAAAGGGGAACGACGAACTTTTTTCTTTTGTACCCTGAAAACCGCATTAGTAGGAATATTTGATAATCCATGGTTTCTTCAAATGGAAAATTGCGGCAGAAGTGAGAAAGGAAAGGATAGGCACGCGATTCCGCGCGTCGCCGCAGTTCTTACGTGGACCCAGTCGATGTAAGGTTCTCTAAGAAGAGTAGTCACAGCACGGGCACAACCTCAGGCCCTGGGCTGTGTCACCACTACATTAGATGCATATCTCTCTCTCTCTCTCTCTCTCTCTCATGTTGTGACCACAAGTCAAGTGGCACTTGTTTCTTTGTGACGTTATTCTAAAATCAATGGACGACCGTAATCTGCAAAAGATTTTTTATGTTCTCTTATAGGTCCAGTTCTTTTCAAAGGGTTTGATATTTCCGATTGCTTGGATCGTCACTTTTGCTATTGGAACATGAAATATTCCCTCCCATGCTATAAAATCTAATGAAAGTGGAATCCTGAGAAGGGTCACATAATATAATGATCAACGAAAATAGATTATTATAATGATAAATATTGCTATATTGAAACCTTTTTTTTTTTTTTTTTTCCTGAAATCAAATGGCATTTTATCAGACAAGATAAATGATCTCAGAAGATACTATGTGCAAATTGTTTGTTAGTGATAGTAATTTAGCTTGGGCTAATTAGATAGTTATGACCTAAAAGTAAGATACCGTTATAGGCAAAACACAATTTGCAGTTATTTAAGAAATCAAATAACTTCTCCATATCAAATTTCAAAATTCTCAAGACATTAATCTTTCATCATTGACTTATCGATAACTTTTGTTTCTACTAATGTTGGCATGAATTAATCGATCCGCTTTCTATTTACTACAGTTTTAAATGTGGCAATTAAGCTTTTTACAAATTACTTTATAACTCTCGTTTTAAATGGTTGTCACATGCATATTGCACACTAACAAATTCAAATAATGTATTTCATATGTTTAGAAAAATAATAAAATATTATAATTTTATTAATATTTTGTAAGTATAAATATTTATTACAAAAGCATTTATTGTTTAGCAAAACAAAGAGTATATTTTAAATGTTAAATACATATATTACAATCTCAAAAACATAGAAATGTGCAAAATTATGAAAAATCCAAAGATACAAAAATAAATACTTTGTATATCAATAAAATAAAATGTGCATAAAAATAGCATTATATTTTATATGTTAAATACATCCATTAAACTTTGAAAAAACATGAAAATAAATTAAAAGTAAAAAAAAAAAAAAAAACTATGTATTCAATTCGACCAAAATAAGTTACTACAATAGATTTTGGGAAAAAACACATACAAATAACCAACACAAGATTAACATGCATATACTCAAAATTCGGAAAATTATCAAAGGAGCCAAAAAAAAAAAAAACAATAAAGATCGAAGCAAAATCTCCTAAATGCAATACAAGAATGTATAATATTTTGGACTTTATTGAAAAACAATTAAAGAACCAAATAAGATTGTAACTTGTCTTTCATTATGTAAACATTATACTCTATTTACTTAAAAAGTGATACTTATTTTTTCTTTTTCCTTTTTTCTTCATTACATCAATCATACTATTTGATACAAGAGAATTGATAAATAAAATATTAGGGGTATAAAGATCCAATCAAATATATGGACATATCTTTTCAAATATCAAAATGTCCAACAAAAGATACTAAATTTTCTCCTAAAAAAATAAAAACCATCTAAGTGAGTGTATGAATTTGGCAAAAGGGATGACATAATCCCACACGAGGGATGACAAAATGAAAGGCAAATAATAAATACATAAAATGAATATTGTTTATTCTAAAAACTACCACCAAGCTATTCTTTGCCTAATCACCATAATCTTTAAATAAACCAAATCTATATAAGTAAATTTATTGTGAGTAGAGTTTTATTATTGATTGATTGATGATGGTGAAAATGGTAAGAAAAAGAAAAAAAGGATTGTGGTTAGTAGTGATAAATCTACTGATATTAAGATTGGTGAATGGTAAATATGTATATTTATACGGTGAAAAAAGAGAAAAGGTTTCATCCATCTCCTTCACACTAGGGTTTGTTGAAGAGAGAGATACTTTGCTTGAGTTGGATTGTTTATTTTTGGCCAAAGACTTGACCATCTACCGTTTAAGTTTAATATGTTGACAATTTACAACAATCACTAGCAATCAATTTCTCCACAATTTATTCTAGAATCATTAACTGCGTCTCACCACCTAATATTAGTCATTGTGGAAATAAGGGGAAAAAAACGCTAAAAATATATGACAAATAATTAGGATTCCTTACCAGACCTAAATAATATTAATAAGAACTGGGATGTAAAATACATTTTGTGCAACAAAGAGAAACCGAATTTTTTTCTCGTTTATGTGTAAAACTTTTAACTTTTTACTACACTTGGCAAAAGGAAAAATTTTCCTTAATTTCGTAGTTTGAAAATGTAGACTGTATAGATTACTGTGAATTGTATAAGAAGTTAGGCTACTCATATGTGTACTCGGGGAGACGTACATATTCCACAATGACGGGGAAATCGTCGGTCAGTCCCCCGCCTTACTGAGGAATTGCTTTAGAAAATTAATGCTCTACCAAATACCTTATCTTAACAATGCTTTGACTAAATAATTGGGCTTCCAATAGAGTTTATCCACCTTTCAGGATGGGTTTCTTACATATTCGTATATATAGCTGTCAATTATATTTGTCTATACCAAACTCTCACAAAACAAGATAATCGACTTACTTTGGGGTATTAGAGAAGGAATAAAATGACTAATACCTAGAGAATAGAATAATTAATCCCTATCAATTATTATTGAAATAAATTTTTTAACAATTCTTTGACTAAATAAATTTTTTAGCTCTATCGGAATATGACCATTGTAATATAAATTAAGTTAGGGGTTTTCAAGGACCCTGTATTTTATTAATTTATCTGAGATATTTAGGCATATATTATAAAATATCTACGAAAAATATAATTAAGTTACTCAAACTATTAAGTGTATAAGAAACTCAGCTCATATTTGGTGTAAACAAAACGCAGTTTGGTTTAAACTCCGGCAACAGAAGATATTTATCACTTGTATGGATGCATATGGAGATTTTTGCAACTTCGCTTTTTCGTAAACAATTTGCATAGGAAATCTCTTGAATATGATTTAATCTAAATTTTAAATTGCTAACATTTATACCTCTTGGAATCATATAAGATAGTCTTTTTTTTTTCCCAAAAGGGTAAAATTAAAAGTGCATGTTTTTGTTTATGGTAGATGATGACTAAGAAGTAAAATTTTAATCTATATGGGTATAAAAATAAGATATAGCAAGATGAAACCATAAAAGAGAATGTAAAAGGAACAAACAATACAAAAAGAACATAACACCATTCAAATTGTAAACCAATTTGAGTCATTTTAATCTGTAAGGTTCAGTTTTTATTTGGCCTGGATATAAACTGTTGTTTGCCCATTCCTAAAATTTCGTATTAAATTGATTACATGTTCAGTAACAAAGATAAAATGCTCTCAGATACACTCGAACCAAAGCAAAAGCCAATTTACTAGTAGGGACACCTATTTATAAATTCCAATTTGAGTAGAGACCAAATCAATAAAAGTGGAAGCGACACAGGGAAGCAACAATAAAAATGAATAAAATAAGAAATTATAAGTTGCGAGAGCATTGATTGATCGGTGCTTATATCAGTAAACTGATTTTTCTCTCTTAAACTGCATGAACAATTTTCCTCTTATGCATTATGTCCATCTTCATTCAAACTCTTATTTTGCGTCGAATTTCACAAGATTTAAATATATTTCAGATCTGTAATAAATAAATATAAACCATACATAATAAGATGAAACTATATTTTATACTCAAGTAAGCAACCAATAATCGGTTTAATTGCACATTGGAGGTTGCGGATTACTATTAAAAAAATGTTAATCTGTAGTCCACTTGTAAATATCTATTCCACCTACACAAGTGTGCTAATTTTTTAATATAGATAAAAGCTCCCCCAGTTTTCAAACTAGGTTCCTTGAGAAGCTTTTGCACTTTAACATGCAAGGAAGAGCCAAATAACGATAGTGAAAGGCCATGTGAGGGGTACTGGTGGGCTACATAACCGGTGGATGAGAATGATGTCCAAAAGTTTATATAAATATGGATCAGACACTATAAGCAGAGTGTGAGAAGGAAAGCAGGTGTGTGTGCGTGCGTTACGCGGATTTCAGAACCGCTTACGTTCTTTGAATTCGGGAGAACATGACAAATCCCATGCTTCTGGGTGAAGATAGAGCCGTCTTTATATGTATTTAAATTTCCAAGATATTTTATAGGCCGTATTATTTAAATAAAATAGATACATGGAAGAGAATCTGTACTTTCTCCCGTACTTATCTATATCCCATTGTGAACGATCCAAGTTTCATATATAATACACAAATATATAGTTTTATAGCAATAATGCGCATAGAAATGTCCAAACTTATAATTTCAAGTACTTTAATACTTAAACATTTGAAACTTAAATTTTAGTATTTAAAACTTTAGGATTTATTTAATAAATACTTGAACTTTAAAATTTATTCAGCCATAGTATTAATTGCTTAAAAATAAATTTGGTGGTCGTTGAAAAAATCTAAAATTTTAAGTACTCATTTGAACAAATTTTAAAGTTTTGTATATTGAAAATCAAGTTTTAAATATTTTGATATTAAACTACCTGAATTTATAAGTTCAAACACTTTCATATACATTATCCATATTTTTATATGTGGAAACTTATATAGCAAAATCGAACTCTAATATATGGTCATCCACTATTTAGAAGATCTTCTTCTTCTTCTTCTTTTTCTTATTATTATTATTATTGTTGATCGTGTAGGAGACCAGCTAAGACATATGGAGTCAGATGGGCTTGGGCTTCACTACCTACTTCTTGATATCTACAAAATGCCCCTTCTAGAAGAGGTTACGAGGGCTCTCCAATGCGCAAGTCAATAAAGAGGACCAAGAAAAAAGAGGATGAGCACTAAGGACCTAATGGACCGCACTCGCTAGGTGTGTGTGTGAGTGTGTGGATTCAACCTTTGCTCTCTAAGAAGAGGGAGAAGAAGATGTAAACCATATTTTTAATGGGGCTATAATTTGACTAAGAGTACTTTCTGAACGTTCCCAAGGATTAACTAAAGTAAGAACTCAAGTTCACAATTAAAAACAAACTTACTTTTCCAATTCAGAAGCTTATTATTGATAAAACCCGAACTTAAAAAATTGCAAACTCTAAAGTTACCTAAAACTCTAAACACTAAAACAATAAAGGGCTTTTAACCATAAGTAACTAATCGATAATTTAATTTGAATAATTTTATTCAACTTTAGAAAATTTAATAATTTTATAAGAATTAAATCATTATTTACAAAACAATTTAAGAAGTAAATCTTAAAATAATTGCCTATAAAATAATTTCCTTATCTTTATGCCTAAGCCTTATACATAAATAAGTAAACCAATTAATCACCCTAAATGACTTATCAATTGAAACAATTAAAAATTGGAGTCATTTATTAATTGATAACTTATCAAAATTTAGTGATAAGACACTTTTCTTATTACCCCTTCACTTGGACAAATTATCACAAGATTTCATATGCTTAACTTTAATAAATAAGACAAGACAATTCCATGCCATAAAGAGACCTTAATGGCTAGTTTGTACAAGCAAGAAAAGGGGGGGTCATGCTTTTATCTTTTGTCTTTCATCCATCAATCACTTTATCTTACACTCTATTATTTACCCCTTAATGCTTACATCATTAAGAGTTGCAATTGTTGACTTTTGTCCATGCTACAAGACAACAAAATCAAACTCATTAAACACACTTCCCACCCCATTTTCAATCAGCCACTCTTTTCCCATTTACACTCACTTTCAATTTCATTTTCACTTCTTTTTCTCTTACTTTGAAATCAACACAAAAGAAGAAACAACCAAACCCTACAAAATCATTCACTTGCCGCCACATTCTAAGTACACACACGCGGCACTTTCAACTTCTTCTTATCTTGCTTTTGCCAACATTCAAAGCTCTTTTAGGATCCTTAGAATACTCCTTAAACCCCACTTCAAAGGACTGTAACTCAAGTTTCTAAAAAGGTTGTAAGAAGGAGGAAGAAAGACAAAGAGCATAAGTGGAACTTTAGTGCACAATCACCATATTTTTGCTTCGTGGATGACTAAGTATTTCTTTATGATAATAGCTTAGTGTTACACGTTAGGAGATCATGATTTCATAAAGATGTAAGTATGATCACAAGTTGATGAAACATCTAAGACTATCCTAAGAAGCAAACTCATAAAAACCTTACATGAAAGTTGAAGTATGAGAATGTAAAGTTGTTGTTTGGGAGAGATATTTGTTTAACACTTTGAATGGAAGATTTTAAGTTAAGGAAATCTTGAAATGAGAACTTAAAGGAAAGGGAAGCATGCCAGATGTTATTTTCACTTCTATTAAGTTAAACATGCTCAAATCTAGACTTAGGTAAAGGAAAAATCCATCACATGAAGTATTATGAGGAAACCAACTTTCTAAGACATGAATTATGATATGGGAGTTATAATAAGTGTGAGATCCTCTATTTTCATGTAAAGTATGAGTTAAATAATCATCTCATGGAAAAGAAGTCAAGTTAAGATTTGAATACAACTAGCTTAAGTTCATAATCTAATACCTAAACTTAAGGAAAGAATGAAACAAGTTAGAAAACTAAGTTAGAAGCCTTCATACTCAAATCGACCAGATCTGGAACCCTCCTAAAATATACTTAAGAATATGATAAATGTAAGTAAACAAAGTAAGAAGGTTGTAAGAAGGAGAAAGTAAGACAAAGAGCATAAGTGGAACCTTAGTACACAACCACCATATTTTTGCTTCGTAGATGACTAAGTATTTCTTTATGATAATAGCTTAGTGTTACACGTTAGGAGATCATGATTTCATAAAGATGTAAGTATGATCACAAGTTGATGAAACATCTAAGACTATCCTAAGAAGCAAACTCATAAAAACCTTACATGAAAGTTGAAGTATGAGAATGTAAAGTTGTTGTTTAGGAGAGATATTTGTTTAACACTTTGAATGGAAGATTTTAAGTTAAGGAAATCTTAAAATGAGAACTTAAAGGAAAGGGAAGCATGCCAGATGTTGTTTTCACTTCTATTAAGTTAAACATGCACAAATCTAGACTTAAGTAAAGGAAAAATCCATCATATGAAGTTTTATGAGGAAACCAACTTTCTAAGACATGAACTATGATATGGGAGTTATGATAAGTGTGAGATCCTTTATTTTCATGTAAAGTATGTGTTAAATAATCATCTCATGGAAAATAAGTCAAGTTAAGATTTGAATATAACTAGCTTAAGTTCATGATCTAATACCTAAACTTAAGGAAAGGATGAAACAAGTTGGAAAACCAAGTTAGAAACCTTCATACTCAAACCGACCAGATTTTGAACCTTCCTAAAAGATACTTAAGAATATGATAAACGTAAGTAAACAAAGTGAAAAGACCAACCAAGGCAAGTGTGATAAGTGTATTAAGCCTAAAACTCAAAACTGAGCTTAAAACTTTCAAAGCGAGCCTCAAACGTCAAGTTGAACCACCCTTAAGTTTTTGACCAGCAACTTGACATAACAATAAAAGTTGTTTTGAGACTCTCAAGAAGCCTACAAGACATTCCCTAAGCCCAAAAAAGTGACCACCTTTGAATTGAATAAAAAACAAACCCATTTGACAATTTAAGCCCACTTAAGAGCCTAAGAAGTGGTTGATAGCCTTAGGAGTGTAAATTAAAGTTGTAAAATTGACCTTAAGGAGTATTTTGAGCTTAGAATTAAATCTTAAGCCAAAGCCCAAAAGAATTCCCAAGTTACCAAAAAGACTATTAGCCAAACAAAGCCCAAAAGCACTCCAAATCATGAAGACCATTACCGTTCTGACCTATGGGTAGATTTACATACCTCATCTTAAAAATCTAACCTCACCACGTTAAAGTATACTCGAAAACGATGAAGATTGACTATAAGATCGACTATAAGATCATAAAAATCGGATTTAAAATGAGAAAGTTATATGTGATTGAACTTTTAAGTAAAACCTAAAAAAGTACGAAAACTAGTCAAGAGTGTGACTTAAGGAGTTTTAGCTTAGTTTTCTAAGTTTTATTTTAATTCCTTATAGTATTATGATTATGATGACTAGGGGACTTAGCGTTCGGAGATGACTTGCCTTCAGACTACTTTGATTGATCTATATGGTTGAGTGAGTAAATTCTTGATGACTCTTTACTTGATTTTGCTTGTAGAATAGATGCACTTAAAATTATCTATATATATATAAATTGGATGCTTGTACGATATGGGAAATGCATGTGTATGAATTTGTGATTGAATGCTATGGCTTGTTGATCATATAACAATGGAAATTGTTGGTGATAATTTATACATGCGATTGTATGGAATGAAATTGCCTGAGCACCATGAAAAATTAGATTAACCACTTATATGATTAAGAAATTAAATGGATCATGTATTCCCCATAATTGCATTTAGATAACACCGATTGCTGGTTCATGCAGAAGATGGAAAGGGACTCACAGGAGGAGGGCCTCTTGTAGGATTGGTCACTAGCTATGTCATTATTTTTATCGAGTCTCTATCCTAAGCTAATGGGCTTACTAGGTACCAGGAAACACCAACTGTCAGCGAGGGGCTGTGTCTTGTGACTTCTGCTTAAGATGTGTGTCTATGGATTGCGAAGGCCACTACGCTGCTAGACTTGGGATTTTGAAAATATGATTTGTTATTTAGTAAAGAAAGTATATATATACTTATAGTGTTGTTTTAGCTTAAGTACAATAGTGAAAATGATATAAAACCCAAGGTCTAGAACCTGGATTTTGGTTTGGGTTGGTTAATTATCTCTAAACTCTTACCATAAAGGGTGCAATTTTGAGTTATATGCAGTTCCTAGGCCATTGCATGCGTTGTTTGGCATACTGATTGTTATGTATTCATATGATTGTGCATCTAATAAATTTTTGTCATGCGATATTGATGAGGGTATTTATCTCACTAAGCATAAGTTTACACCCCGATAGATTTCTTCTATTGCAAGGAAACCTCTTCTTTCATTTGGGTCGAAGCATGCTTGAGGTGAGTCTCACATAGAAATGGATTGGAGCGATCAGGGAGCGAAGAGAAAATTTTGTAATAGCTTTTGTAGATAACCATTTACCTTTATTTTTGTTCATAATATGATTTAAAGTTTATGATGTAGTTTCCATTATGAACTACATTTGTTTGTAATATTCTTTTGGTGTGGAACTTAACAAATCCACACGTTTACTTGATTAATTTATGTCTTAGAAGTTAATTTTAGTAAATTACTCTATATTACTTATCTATGGGCTTAGTGGAAGGAGCCATATGTATTGTATGAAAGGCTTGCGATCAGTTAAGGGGTTGATAGTAGACCTTTGTATGGTATACAGTGATCTATCACGATAACGATACTATTGGTTTATGATAGAAGAAGTCTTAGAGAATGAGAAGTCGAAAAAGAGTAAGTGAGAGAACCCCCCTTATAGGTGTCTAGCGCCTTTTATGTAGGTTAACTAGACACATGGCGAGTAAGGATTTGCTTGTACTGGTTGCTGGCAAATAGTATGCTCCATGGCAGGAGCTAAGCTGCATTATGGGGGGTATGTCATGATTGACCAAGCTACTAAATCTATAACTTAGTAATCTAGAAAGGTAGAGGTATCGGGCGTGCTGATCGTACCATGAATGTTAAATGCTCATTAATGAGTTGTAGTGAAATGTAGGTGCTAAAGACAAGAATCAAGCAAAAGGGTGAGTTAAGCCCTAAACTTACATCAGGCAATCAATGAATGCTAGTTCGGTGGTCGAGGATCGACCAGCTCAAGCATTTGTTATTTAGTTTGCTAAGTAGGTTGCGAAGTGGAGGTTTGCTTGCCATTGGTCCACACTCTTCATTGGCATGAGCTCATAGCCCTGCAATAAGGTTGAGTTGCGATACATGAGCTTGCTGTTTGCTTGGGTGCCATTCATTGCTTCATGTGATAAGCTTCACCTGATGGGCCTTAGTTCGAGTAAGAATTGAGTATCAATACTTATCCTCCCTACTCTCATCAGCATTTGGCACACGAAGTGAGGAGTTCATGCAATGTGAATGGACCAAGGTTGGTTCCCCGAATAGGGGATTAATTTTGTTACATAGGTAACGGATCATTTTCCCATACATTGGGCTGTTACTTCACTAATGTGATGGTTGTACTACTTAACATGTCATGATGTCTATAATTGAAAAATAGTATACATTGATGATTTGTAAAGAACAACTACATGTGTAGGATAACTTGTTGTTAGGCTACGTCATGGATTTGCCTGTAGGGATCTATTGGGGCTCTTGGTTAAAAGAGTAGGCATATAGATGGTTGAGATTTAGCATATGTCCTATTGTGGGTTCGTGCTTCAAGAGTGGATAAACCATTCGCAAACCATTCACCTTCCCTCCTTGCTTGTCTATATAAAGGGGGGATTGGGCATCCATTTCTCACTTTATCTTGTTAAATTAGGTGAAACATTACAAAAATATTCACTTGTGACTTAACTATTCTTTCCCTTTTTTTTTTTAATTTTTTTGATCACTCATGATGGTTAGTCAAAGCATGATTGATAGTCAAGGTGAGTCCTCCCATCCTTTCATTTCGAAGGAGATAGATGAGGCTTGCAAGAGCTCATTTTTGCTTCCAATAGGCGGTGATAGCCCTACTCCTCCCGAAATGATGGTGATGGCAGTGGTGGTCAAAAGAGAAGAAGAATTGGTAAAACTATCTTAGGAGGAGAGGATGGAATAAGCGAAGGTATGTCCCTACGATACATATCCATTGAATGGCGAGGAGGGGAAAGTTAGCCAATTGTTGAGGATGATGTATACGAATGAGCAATGCTTAGGTAGCAAGTAGAGGAGCCTCAGGATAGGCAGTAAGCATATGACATAGGGGATGCTCAATTGTTTTACATTTATACAAAGCCATTTGAGCTTGGTCTATGGCTTCCTTTTCCAGAATTCTTGCTCGAGTTCTTCCAATACTACAAAGTTGCGCCGAGTAGCCTAAATGCAAATGCATGGATTTAGTTGCTCATTTTCGAGGCATTATGCATTTGGGAGTTATGGTGGCCAACTGTGTAGTTCTTTAGGCGTTTCTTCCTTATAAGTAATTTGGCTAATGGGTGCATTTACGTCGCTGCTCAAGGCATGAGGCTAAGTATTATTAATAAGCCTCTAAATAAAGTGGAGGGGTGGAAGGAGTTCTTTTACTTCATTCATGCTCTTAAGCTTTTTGATGGAGTGGAGATGGCCCATTGGAAGTAAGAAGTTCAAGGACTTGGGAGGATGAAGACTTAATGGCTAGCATTGAGTTTCTAAATTTGGTGGGCTAAAAGAAGCTCAAGCCCTTGTCAATATGTGAGAAGTATAAGAGTAGAGCACCATTGTTTGCAATGGAGATAGGTACTTGTTATGGTCAACTGAAAAGGAGTGGTTGATTGTTTATCGCGCTTTGTCGCCTTACTGTTGAAGTGGAAGACATTAAATTGCTTATCTTCGACATAGTAAATTCTCTATATTCCTTTTAGTTCATTTTTCTAAGGAGTTTGGTTATTCTTTTGCAACTTCTAAGTTAGCATTGCAGAAATTAAGGGTGAAGTTATTGGTTATGTAGAGCAAACAGCTCGAAAGTGTTGCAAGGCTTGAGAAGAGAAGTTTGCCTGAGTAGGAAAGGGAGGGGGAGAGTTCACATCGCCTCTTAATAAATTCTAAGAAGAAGGTTGGAAGGCAATAGACCCTTCTCAAAGTTGTTCAGTAAGGAGGTGATGATGTGTCGATGGGAGTGCCACTAGTCGCTTTAGTTGTGGCCCTTAAGTCCTTTAGTAGGTGTATTATTGTAGAGGCTCCAATTGGGGGGTTTTGTTGTCAAACTGAGCCCTATGGCTGTAGGCACTCAGATGGATGTTGATAAGGTAAGCTTAAAGCAAACCCCTAAAGCTACCACTACAATTGCTATCGAGATTCTTGACAATGAGTATGTCAAACCCTTGGTTCATCGAGGTAGGTGAATGGCTCCTGTGCAACCCATAGATCGGCCTGCTTAGAGGTTTGAGCAACTGCAAGTGTGGTTCGGGTAATTTATTGCTAGTTGAGACGAATTGGGGGCCTTAATGGTAATGTTAAGGAGGTGTAATGAGGTAAGCTACTTGTTTATTTTTGTTTAATGGCTAACTTTTAGTTTGATTATTGACTGCATATTATGTTTGCAACTATACGACTTACTGGACTTCATTCGGCTTATAACTACTTAGTTCTTTTGTTGGAGGGAAGTGAGGCGAAGGTTGAAGGGGGAGGCTTAGAAAGGCATTAGAGGGGGAAAAGAAGGTACATGGCGACTTGGGGGTTGCATTTAGTGATTTAGAGTGTCAACATGGGGAGCTCCTTAGTTAGGTGAACTGGTTAAAGGATGAGTTTAGGACGATTGAGGAATCTAACAAAGTCATGAGGGGTAAACTAGTTGTTGAGCTAAGAGCTAAAGAGGAGAAACTCAAGAGGGTACAAGTTGACTTTGATAGGAGGGAAGCCAATCTCTTAAGAGGAAAGGGGATGTTAGCTAAGGTCAAACATGATATCTTCTTCGGGACCTTGGAGGGTCCCTTAATCGAAAAGGCTATCACTAAGGCTGGTTACACAATGGTAAAGGAGGTAAGGAAACAAGTTCATCAAAACATGCTTGATGCAAACTCATCCTTCATACAATAGCTTGTTGACCTCGAGGTTGTGGCTAGAAGTGGGCTAGGTGGTGAGTCATCTAGTGACTCATTAGGAACTTCTAATAGTGGCTTGATTGTAGGTCTTGGGGAGGGAAGTGGTGATGGTGAAGTTGGTTGGTAGTTGAAATAGCAACAAGAATAGCAATAGTAAGTCAAAGGTGCTTAGGAGTATCTTTAGATTTTTTGTTATTATCTCGTAGCTAATGCAGGCGATGTATGCCTATTTCTAAACTTATCTTGTGTATTTTCTTTCTTGGTAAGGGGTCGGGTTGTTGACCTCTCTTTATGTAATTACTTAGGCCTTGACAAACGAATGAATGAGAGACATTCTGCTAATTGACTTTGAGCTTATTCTTCCTTTTCCTTTATCATTACTTTTCGTATTAAATTGTGTCTACATGCTCGAGTTCCATTTTTTTTTTTTATGTCTAAGTATTTTTTATCCAAAAATACATTCACCAAGCATGCTTATGTACCGTGTTAGCTTGCGAGACTAGCTAAATTCTATATCCTTAAGTAGGTGGTTTATACTTGCTTGTTGACATCCCCTTAAGTACTCATAAGTCGATACTCCTTGTCTCTTGAGCAAATTAGGATTCTTTGGCATATTGTTGGGGCTACGGTCTTTAGGCGGTGATAAGTATGCAAGAGTTTATCTTGTGATGATGTTATAAGATCTCTTTAGTAGAGGAGTTTTAATAAGGTGAATCTCTTACTGACGTTCAGGTACAACATGTTGTTTCTTTTACTTGATAGGTTGGATGATAGGACTGACATTGAGATGGTGAGTAGCCTTAAGAATATGGATGATCCTTAACATGTCTTCTAGGGTAGATGCAAAGACGTCTGAGTTTTGCTTGAGGAATTTTATTAGTTTGAGCTTATCACTATTTAACAACTCACCCCCTATTTTGGTTGTCATTCTTGGGGCATTAGATATCTAGATTTCAAAGGTTTTTTTTGAAGGTTCACCCCATTGTACCAAGGTAGAGGGGTTGGTTGACTCAATGTTCATGACCTTATTTCTAGATTGTACTTTAAGGTAAAGCATTTTGGACAAAGCCTAATCACCTCTAACTTCGCTAACTCCGGTAGGGGTCATGAACTTCTCTTTGAGGCACTTTTGGTTGATAAGCATGCCGAATTTTATTATGCTTAGTCTACCAAGGATGGCACTATATGATGACCAAATGTCAACAACAATAAAGTCTATTGATTGAGTAGCGACGTGTTTGCCATCGCCTAATCGAATAGGTAGGGTAATGATCCCTTTTGCAAGCACTAGTTTGCCACCGCCGAACCTTGTGAGGCCATCTTTAAATGGCTGATGGGCCTTGTCAAGCTGTTCCTTCATTTACTCAAAGGAGTTATAAAAGAGTATGTATGCTAAACTTCCATTATTGACAAACGTCTTTAGAACATTAAAGTAGTCGATTTTGGCATTTACAACAAGTGCATTGCTATGAGGCAAGTTAATTCCCTATTCATCCTAGTCAATAAAGTTTACTACCGTATTAGTTTTTAGCTTCTTGTTTCTAACAATGTGTACCTCATGGTCGGGCATGAAGGTAGTGTAGCATGATAAGAGGCTAGGTCCATCGAATATGTTGTTGACTTAGTTGCGTCATCCCCTTTAGTTCTACTTGTCTGTATAGGGATTGGCCTATTTCTTGTGGGGTTATTGTAGGTTATCTATCCAGCAGTGTTAAGTAGGTCATTGAATTTGATTTTTCTTGTTTGCTATGAAGTGGTCAATGTAGCCTTTGCAAATAAGGCAAATAAGGCTTTAGACTATGTTCTTGAGATGGCGACACTCATTAATGTTGTGTCCATGTGCTCTGTGGTAGTAGTAGTATTTCCCTGAGTTCGCTACATCTGGCATCTCACGAGTTCTTTGCCATCGCAAGAGTTGTTTGCAAACTTCATATATGATTTCGTCAAGTGGTTATTTTAAAGGTGTATATGAGGTATAGTCTTTGAACTTGTGTTTTTGCTTCTCATCCTTTTCTCCTAAAAGGGATTGTGGTATGGGATTGCAAGGTCCCAAATGATCCTTTATTGAGATGTGGGTGTTGTTTTCTACCTTGAAGCAAGCTTTGATGGCATCTTCCTGAGCTATGTATTTTTCAACGACCTTCATAAACTTGTCTAAGGATTTTGGCTTATCTAATGACACTGCATTTAAGAGCCTTCCATTTAGATCTATGCCCATTAAGAGTTCCTACAAAGCCATTCCTGTGTCTAGCTTGGAAACTTGCAGCTTCATTTGGTTGAAGTGCTTAAGATATGCTCATAAGGTTTCATTGGGGGTATTATTTAACATTGTAGGGGATGGAGGAATCTCTTTGTAGGACTCGAGAAATGAGGAAATGCTGTTGGAACTTACTTCCTAGGTTGTTGATCAAAGTGATGGATGCCTTGGGGAGGGTGTTAAACCAGGGTAAGGCGACCTTTACTAGTGTACTAAGGATAGCCATACATATGATAGCATTTAAGAAGTTATGGAGGCTCATCATTGTCCAAAAGTGGATGAGGTGGTTGTCTGGATCAGTAGTGCCATCGTAAATGTTGAGATGTAGTAGCCTTGCACCTATAGAAAGCATCTCTTTAAGGATCAAAAAGATGAATGGGCTCTTAGTAGGCGTACAATGCAACGCCTATATGGATGACTCAACTTTCTTATGATTATACAAGCTAGAGGTATAATGGATGTGTTCGTTGAGCTTTTCTACGTTCACATCTTCATAATCTTTTGGCAATGGCCTTGGTGAAAGGCTATTAGTTGGTTTGCTCGTCATTGTGCGGTCACCTTTTACATATGTTTTGTCGCAGTTGCGATTTAGCCACTTAAGCAGGTCTTCATTCGGTTGGTGATCATTCTAACCATGATCATGCGAGCACGTGGCACATGTGATGTACTAGTTGTCGTTCTTGCTCAACTATGAGGAGGAATCGATGATTTCTTCCTCATTTGTAAACTTTTGAGATGCATTTTTTAGCAAAGTTACATCTTTGTTTCAGGCTGTAGTAGACTCACGGTATTTTTTATTTTCTTCTAGCATTTACTGGACAAGTAACCTGAGTTGCTAAACTTCGGTACTTTCATTTTGAGGTGGAAGTGTCTGGTCACCTCCGCTTTGTTGGGAGGCATTGATATTTTCCACATAGGAAGCTTACAGGTTATTGTTTTTGCCTTTAGCCATGTTGTAATGGTGGCCTAAAACAATGGGCACCAAAATGTTGATCATATAGGAGACCAACTAAGATATATGGAGTTAGATGGGCTTAGGCTTTACTCTCTACTTCTTGATGCCTGCAAAAAGTCCCCTATAGGTGAAGCCACAGGGGTCCTCCGATACTCAAGTTAGTAAAGAGGACCAAGAAAAAAGAGGATGAGCATTGAGGACCTAATGGACTGTGCTTACTTGGTATATGTGAGTGTGTGGGTTCAACCTCTGCTCTTTAAGAAGAGGGAGAAGAAGAAATCTTAGAGATTGAAAACTTGGGAAAGAGTAAGTGAGAGAATCCCTCTAAGAGCCTTTTATGCAGGTTACTTAAACATGTGGTGTTGCGAATCATGACCAAGAATAGATAAGGCCAGTCGCTGGATAGGTCTAAACTTATAGAAAGCTAAAAAAAGATTAATGGGGAAAAGTGCGAAAGGGAAAAAACAAAGAATGAAATAGTAAGTGAAATCTATGAACAGCTCTAAAGAATATAATATACCAATGAAACTTCCGAGGACTCATGACTCAATTTGATATGACATATGAATTAGTCCAATGAGGTTACTCACTACCTAACCTTACTTAAGGGGAAGGATAAGAGTGATGTCAAGAGTAAACAAATAGTGTTTACATAAGGAAGAAAAGTATTCAAAAGAGTGTATATTAAGAATGATCTAATCTTATCATAGTTATAAGTACAAGGGTATTTATACCCATAAGTTAGGGTAACCTACCTAAAAAGGAAAAGACAAAAAAGGTGTTTTCTAAGAAAGTAATGCACAAAATATAAAACAATAAAAATGAATATACAAGAAAAATAATCATTGGTACAATGGATTTTGTACATGATACTATATACGTGGCGATGCTACATTGGTGAGGTCATTAGAAGATGTAGACAAAAAGCACAGATAGATGAGCTTGTCTGAGTAAGGATGGCTTTGTCAATCCAGACTCTCTCTCGACCTTTCGGTAAGGAAGATGCTAAGTAATTGATGGACTCGGCATGGGAGAGTAATCATCAACTCGGCATACTACAGAAAAATAGGCGGTTATACGACATGACATGAAGGGTAACTCAGTAAGGAAGTACTTGGCCTCGGTAGGGGTTAGTTGGAAAAGAAGGATTCATTGTGCCAACCCCTCTAGTCCTTGAGCTTGCCTGCGAGTCAGAGGTTCGATAGCCTGATTCCCATCACTCTTGCCAGGTTGTTTTGGATTTGGGATCAAATCTGAATGGTGTTCGTTTAGTTCTCCATCAAGGTGATATCGATTGAGGTCGGCAATGTTGAATGCATTAGAAACCCCATAGTCCTTAGGTAATTCCAACCTGTATGCATTTTCATTGATTTTATCAAGGATTCTAAAAGGTCCTTTCATTCTTGTAGATAATTTGTTTCTCCTCTTCTTCGGGAACCACTCCTTGCTGAGTTGTAACCATATTAAGTCTCTTAGCTAAAATTGTTTAGTTCTACCCTTGGTCTTTTCTCGCATTCTTTTGGCAGCTTGGTCAATGTGCGGAATAACCTTATCATAGATGTGTTGAAGGGATTATGTTCTAGTTATTGCATCAAGGTCCTCTTGTACAAGTACTGGTATAGGGTTATGGTCGAGGGGTAACTCAGTATTGAACCCATAGACTACCTCGAAGGGAGTCTACTTAGTAGTGTCATATACTGTTTGGTTATAAGTGACCTCGACCACTGGTAATCAACCAAGTTTTTGCCTACTGCAGCTCAGAGTAGTGACTCTAAAGTACGGTTAACCGCCTTTGTTTGGCCATCAGTTTAGGGGTTACATGAGGTACTGAAGAGTAATTTAGTTCCCGGCTAACGCCACAAGGTTCTTCAAAAATGGCTCAAAAACTTTAGGTCTTTATTGGAGGCTACACTTCTCGGCACACTATATATTCGTACAATTTCCTATAAGAAAAGAGAAGCAATAGTTGAAGTGTCATTAGTCTTAGTGTAAGGTACGAACTGTGTCATCTTATTGAACCAATCTACTACGACCATTATAGAATCTTTCCTTTGGGTAGTTAGCGGCAGTCCGAAAACAAAGTCCATGCTCAATTCAGTCTACGGCCTAATCGGAATAGGTAGGGGCATTGCTTTCCCTTGCTTGGCTTAGCACTTTGCCTTCTTACACATGGCATAACTTTTGACAACTTGGTGTACATTTTTCCTCATTCTTGGCTAAAAGAATTGGTCATTTATCAATTTACAGGTCTTCCTTTCCCCAAAATGTCTAGAGAGACCTCTACTGTGGGCTTCCCTAACTAGTAACTCCCTTAGTAAATAAGTCAGCAAGCATAATTTTCTGCTTCAAAAGAAGTAGCTACCCTTCATATGATATTTGTCCACTATCCTCCCATCTATGCATTGAGAAATTATGGGTCCAAAGTGTGGATCCTCGAAGTACTATTCTTTGATACTCGCAAACCTAAACAGTTTAGTTTGCAATTTTGATAAAAGCGCATATCTCCTCAAAAAAGCATCGACAACTATGTTGCTCTCTTCTTGCATGTACTTGATTACGAAATTGAATCCTTCAAGGAATTAAACCCATCTTGCCTACCGCTTCGATAACTTAGTCTGACTTTAGAGGTACCTCAGTGATTCATGGTCAGTATGTATGATAAATTCTCTCAACAGTAAATAATGTTGCCATACTTGCATTGCTTGGATTAGTGCTAAAGTTGCTTGTCATACATAAAATAATTTAATTAGGGTCCTTGGAGCTTCTCATTGTGGAAGGCAATTTGTCAACCTTCCTACATATGGACAGTGCCTATTCCAATACCTGATGCATCGCATTCCAACTCAAAATTTTTTTTGAAGTTAGGTAGTACTGACATTAAAGCAAGGTCGACCTTTCTTTTACCTCAATAAAACTACTCTCCTCCCTTTCTCCCCATCAGAATTTGGTGTTTTTTCTTCATTAGTTCAGTAAGTGGTGCAATGAAGGTGTTGAAATTCTTGATGAATCTTCTATGAAATGAAGCCTATCCATGGAAATTTCTCACGTTAGCACAAGTAGTAAGAGTCGATCAATCGACAATTGCTCGGATCTTCTCATCATCAACTCGCAAACCTCATCTACTGACTAGATAGCCCAAGAATATCACTTCCTCCTAGTAGAAGTAATAAATCTTTAGATTGTCGAATAGTCTCTTGGCATAAAGGATATCTAGGACTGCTTTGAGATGTTGATAGTGGCTGGGCATGTTGGCATTGTAGACTAGGATGTCATCAAAGTACACCACATCACACTTCCTGATGAGATGTCTTAGTACATGCTTCATTAATCTCATAAAAAGGCTTGGGGCATTCAATAAGCAAAAGGGCATAACCATCCACTCGTAAAGTCCATGTCAAGTCTTGAACACAGTCTTCCATTCGTCGCTTGGTTTCATGTGGATTTGATGATAGCTAGATTTAAGATCAATCTTGCTGAAAATCTTGGCTCTAATTAGTTCATCTAACATGTCTTCTAGCCTCAGGATCATATACCTGTATTTAATCATGATTCTATTCACGGCTCGACTATTTACACACATCCGCTAGGTTCCAGCAACTCATTGACTTAACATTGGAGCTTAGAAGCTTGCTCGAGATTCATCCGATAAGCTAGCTTATTTAACAGTATAGTGTTGGATGCTAAGTCAATGCGGTGCTCTATGCCTCGAGTTGGGGGTAACCCTTTAGGTAACTATTCTAGAAACAGGTCGGCATATTTACCTAATAACTCCTTAACCTCTTAGGGTAACTTACCCCACTCCTTTATTTCCAATAGTCGCCTGACTAACATTAGGGTCAGCTTATTAGTATTGATAGCCTCTTAGAGCTTCGCTCTACTTATCACTAGAGCCTTCTTCAATCTGTAAGCAAGTTTCATCTATAAGTTATTAACTTCTCTCAGTGGCATCGGATTTAAAATGATCTTTCGGTCGTCCTTATCGAACATATATGTGTTCCTATAGCCGTCATGCATAACTCTCATGTCAAACAACTACTGCCTACCTAGCAACACGTAGGAAGTGCACATAGGCAGTACGCTGTAGAGAATCTAGTTAGAATAATTCCTTGTAGTGATCTATAGTAGCATTTGCCCAGTGACATGTAATGCTCCTTTCTAACTTAACCAGTGTAACTTGTATGGCCTTAGATGTGTAATAGTTGGTAACTTCAGTTTTGAAACAAGATCAGTTGATGCTATATTGGTGTAGCTTCCATTATCCACGATGAGGATGTACATTTGATCATTCACCTTGTAGGTGGTATGGAATAAATTCTCTCTCTACTCCACCTTTCATAAGGGTTCAATGTTTATAGTGTGTCGGACAACCATGAGTAGCAGATCTAAGTTCTTAGGAAATACGTCCTCCTCAATTAGCTTTTTCTCAGCACTATCTTTCTTGGTAGGAACCTCCTCTTCCCCGAGTTCTTCATCCATACTCTCTACTTCGAGCTTTAAGATGTCTCCCTTGATGACCATCGTCTGTCGATTTAGGCACTGAGTAACCATATATGCAAACCCTTAGCACTTGAAGCACTTGATCTGGCTAGTCTTTTTACCAGACCCTTACCCCTCCTCATAAGTTCGAGTCGGCATTTCACCATCAAGTTGGTTTTCCTGCTCGGCTTTATACTTAACTAAGCTCAGTGACTTGCCTATCTAGGTCGACTAGTCGACATTTCACCATCAAGTTGGTTTTCCTGCTCGGCTTTATACTTAACTAAGCTCAGTGACTTGCCTATCTAGGTCGACTAGTCGGCATCTTCGCCAATACTCGGCTCCTTCTTTGCCTCTCTACTTATAGGGCAATCTTAACAGCCTTATCCATGCTGTCAAACTGTTGGAGCTCTATAATGTCTTGAATGTCTCCTCTTAACTTGATAACGAACCTTGAGATTGTTTAAGCTAGTGGTTCCTCCACTTCGCAATGTATCATAAGCATTTGAAAGTCTTGAACATACTCATCAACATTTTGGCCTCCTTCTCTCAGCTCCTGAAGCCGAGTGAAAGTGTCTTGGAGATAGGTTTCTAGCACAAATCCATTTCTGAGTATCCTCTTCATCTTTGGTCAAGTATTAATCTCTCGATACTCCTCTTATCTCCTCATGGCTTGAAAATTCTTCCACCACATGGCAGCATGTCTAGAGAATTCAACAACAGCAGTTCTTACCTTCTCATAATCCTCATACTAATAATAATCAAACATACATTCTAGCTTTTCTTCCTAATCTAGATACTCATTAGTATTCCTAAGTCCATTGAAACTCGGAATCCAAAGCTTCACATGGTCGGATGCTTTAGGGATTTGTACATGCTCCTCTTCAAAATACTCTTCTTCCTCTTCATTAACCTCTCTCAGGTTGATCCTTTGCCTTACTCGTCCACTAACTCCTCTACTTCGAATGGGTAGAGCTAAGTTCTGACCTCTAATAGGTTAAGCAGCTTGTAGAGTGTTTTGTGTAACCTTAGTAGGTTGGTAAGACAGTGCATGAATAACTCGGATTAAATTTACTAAGAGATTAGCTATCTCATCAAGCCTCTCGTCAATGCTTTTGCAGGTTCCTTGAGATTGTCGTCCATAATGGACAACTCCACTATCATCACCAGTGCCAACATTCATATTTGATTTTGTCATTTTTTGTTACAAATTCAAAGCTCAAACAAATACTTTATAAAGTGACTGCTAACAACACAACAGTCAAATGAATACAGTAAATTGCTTTGTTTCACGTACACAAAACAAAATATAATAGAACTTCAAGAACTACTACAGTTCACATAAAAACCTCCACTCTAATAACAAGATAATGCAAATCGTGACCAAGAATAGACAAGGTCAGTCATTGGATAGGTTTAAGCTTATAGGATGCTCGAAGAAGAATAATGGGGAAAAGTACAAAAGGGCAAAAACGAAGAATGAAACAGTAAGCAAAACCTACGAACAGCTCCAGAGGATATGACATACCAATGGATTTTTCAAAGACTCATGACTCAATTCGATATGATGTCCGAAGGAAGTAATGTACAAGATATAAAAGAGTAAAAATAAACATATAAGAAAAACGATCATTGGTGCAATGGATTCTATACATGATATTGTGTACGTGGCGAAGCTACATTAGCAAGGTCGATAGAAGATGTAGACAAAAAATATGGACAAATGAGCTTATCTGAGCAGGGATGGCTTTATGAGTCTAGACTTTCTCTCTTGGCTTCTCAACAAGGAAGATGCTGAATAATTGGTCAGCTCAGCGTAGGAGAATAATCATCAACTTGGCATACTACAGAAAAATAGGTGGTCATGCGGTACGGCATGAAGGGTGACTTGGTAAGGAAATACTTAGCCTCGATAGGGGTTCATTGGAATAGAAGGATTCGTTATGCCAGCCCCTCTAGTCCTCAAGTTCGGCTGTAGGTCAGAGGCCTAGCAGCCTAATTCTCATCATATGGCAACTAAGGATTTGCTCGTACTGGCTACTAGTATATAGTGTGCTTTGTGACCAAGCTACTAAATCTACAACTCAGTGATTTGATAAGGGTAAAGGTACTGGGTGTATCGACCATATTTTGGATGTCAAATGCTCATTAGTGAGTTATAGTAGAATGTAAGTGCTAAAGACAAGAATCAAACTAAGGTACTAAGGAGGGAGTCGACTGGTGCTTAATAAGGGTGAGTCAAGCCCTAAACTTGCATCAAGTAGTCAATGAATGTAAGCTTTATGGTCGAGGATCAACCAGCTCGAGCGATTTATTTTTAGCTAGCTAGGAAGGTCACAAAGTAGAGGCTTACTTACCATTGGTTCTTGCTCTTTGTTGGCATGAGCTCGTGGCCTTACAATAGGGTTGAGGCTTAATATGTGAGCTGGTTGTTTACTCAAGCGTAACTCATTGCTTGATGTGATAGGCTTCACCTAATGGAACTTGGTTTAGGTGAGAGTCGAGTATCAACAAATATTAGTATTATTTTTGAATATTGAAAAAATGAGACATATTAAGTGGCAAGTTTTTTATGCTGCTAAAATTATTGGTTTCATTTTGCAACATGAGAGAACTTTTCATGTGTTTATGTCATATATATATATAAGAGATGTATCTGTTCTCAAAATTATCGATGGCAGAGATTTTCTAGGATTTGTAAGTTTAGCAAAAGATTAGGCATATGCCTACAAAGGAGCAAATGTGAGCTAAGAGGGTGCTAAAGATTGCTCCAGTGCATACATTTTAGCATTGAGGTCATTAGAGAATAAAAGAGGAGAATATAAGGAATTGAGAATCCCCCAAACCAATAATATTTAAGGGTTTAGGGTTTTATGAAAAGTTCCAAATAATTTACCATATAAGTGTCAGAAAGGTTTTATATCGTGAAGTAGCTACAAGTTCCAAATAATTTAATACATGTAAATTAAAACTTCTCAACCATAAAACAAACTTCTATCCATACTTCTTGACCATGTCCGACCTTGCTAGAGCATCTAAACTCCTCAAAACCCATAAAACAAAAACTTCAACACTTTCCAAACTTCTCAACACCTAAAAATTGAAAAATCAAACAATATCTAAACTTCTTAACCATAATCACCAGTCAGAAGACATATTCACATACTTAGTAACCACGATAAATTTTGATAGCTATAATTACAAGATAAAATAGATAAGAAGTTAGCAAAGTTTGAATAAGGAAAACAAAAGTTTCATTACTCAATGCACTTAGTCTATATATACAAAATGTGTATAAAATTTTCATCAAAGTATAATTAGTGACCATCTACTACTATCTATGTTGTCAATATGCATGAGCATACATCTCTCGAGTATCTTTATCAGCTTAAGGCTATACCATTTAATGTAGATTTATCTGTGTGATTTGTACACTATCCTAACTTATATAGGTATTAGAATGGGGCACATACATAGGTTATGGAGTGGGCTCAACCTACATAAGCCCTTCACCCATGTCTCCATCATGATCTCTAGGTTATCTCTTAAATGAAGCAAGAGAAGTCTAAATGTGAATGCTAGAGCTCTCTTTAGTAAACATTTGATAATGAAACACAATTGCTATAGGAGACGGATGAGGTGAGTAGTGTTGGCATGTGTGATTGTCTTTAATGTCATGTTACCCTATTTACAGCCTTGCTCTCTACCGCATTTATGTCTATGTCATCAATGGTGCCCTCTATACTGTGGCTCGAGCAACAAGGAGTCTTCATGCTCGATATCAACTCCTAATGGGGGTGTGCCATTTGGATGGATGCCTTTGAGCTACTAAACAATGTTGTCTACCCTTTGTTGCTTAGTCATGATATCCTTACATGACATTTGAGGCAACTTATAATAAAATTTGACTATATGCAAGAAGTAACCATAGTGGAAGGCAAGAATGCAATGTGGCCATCATGCAATGAGGCAACTTATAATAAAATTTGACTATATGTATATAATCGATCATTGTGGGTCATGTGTTCTTTAATAGAGTGTTTTGAATTTGACTATAATGAAGCATTTGTCTATTATAGGTATAGTACTATACCTTACTTTTGTGGTACCAATTAACTAATAGTTTATCATATAAGCAAATGATCGATTAACCATTTTCTTGTTTCTAGGCTAGTGACTACCATTTATAGTACGCTTTTGTATGAGAAATACAAGAATAAGCTACTCATAGCTGTCCACTTCAATATATGGTTCAAAAGCTCAAAACACTCTATTGAAGAACACACGACCTATAATATTGCTATCTTAACATTTCTACTCAACCATCATACTTGAGTTGGCTTCTTGCATAGTACATAGTAGACGTAGGAGCACTTCATATGATTAATCTCACATTCTGTAAACTTGTTTAATGGCCTCAAGCTTAGCCTCTAGAACTTTCTTTAAATGTATAGTGTATCCATATTACTTATGAATGGTTATTTGGAGATATTTTATCTTAACACTCGACGATTCGTATACCTCCAAAATAATACAGCAGGAGAAATTAGTTGAGTCAAATTAAGGGTAGTCTTGGCTAATAGTAAGGTTTACACATGTGTATGGAATTATCAAACCTAGTGATTTGGAAACACCCAATGATACGCCATTACGAGATAAATAAGTATGGTAGTATTGAATAGGTAGGTTGAAACCAAAACTATAGCTTGAATGGAATTGAAACTCAACGTTTACTAGATTCATGCACTAACTACTGGATATGACATACCATTAAGCCATGTACAAACCTAGTAGCTAAGCTTAATTTGATTTACAAGTTAACCATAAGGGTTACATGCCACAATCCTTACTAATAGGGCTTATAAGAGCTCAAGTATTGGGCTTGGTAGCTTGTAGGCTTACTTAAGAACAATGAAGGAGATAAATGAAATATTCAAGTCTATTGATAATGATTAACTAATTTTGGTTGTATATAGGTAGGTGTTTATACTCAGCCTCTTAAGAGAACCGTCACATGTAAGACAATTACAAAATGGGGAAATTCATCTAAAAAGGAAAATCTTATGTCATGTGTTATATGGGAAAAGGTAAAATAGAGAAAAGACAAGATGAATATTTTACACATATGGTAGAATTGGTACAATCTAGACAAAGTGGTAAGATACATGTCACTAGCAGCTTAGACTAGAATTTGATGGTGTTAGTAGCTTTTAGACAGTTTAAAGACAGATCAATTATTGTTTAAATAGGTCAACTTTTAGCATGGGTAGCCTGGGAACTCGATAGGCGATCTATTGGACAGTTGACCCAATTGTTCACTAGGTTAGGACTGATGAGAGTTTTAAGTTGCAGTAAGGAGAAAAGAATGTTAAAGCTTAGGAAACAAAGCAACTCAAGTTGATTTAATAGAGACAACTCTTTTAGACTTGGTCAAAGGTATATCATCTAATGTGCCATGCTCTCAAGTCCCCTAACTCAATATGAGTGATGGGACCTTAAGTTTGATTCCTACCATCCTCTCCGGGTTATTTTGGATTAAGGACCAAATCTAAGGAGTTTCTTAACTGACCCTCTTCTTCCTCATGTACATAGGGGTTGAGGTTGATAATATTAAATACATTCAAGACTCCATACCTCTTAAGCAGCTCCGATTGATAAGCATTATCATTGATCCTCTAAAGTATCTTAAATGATATTTTAGCTTAAGTGGACAACTTGTTCTTCCTTTTACTTAAAAATCTATCCCTGCTCAAGTGTAGCTAAACAAGGTTGTTAGGTTGGAATTGCTCTTTCTTCCTCCCTTAACTCTTCTATTCTAGTTTCTGAGTAGCTTAAGTAAGTTAGTTAGCCACCTTCTAGTAAATCTTTCACAAAGCCTGAGCTCGATCTTCAACACTAGGGTCTCCTTAGCTAGGCTTAGGTATAGGCATATGATCAAGAGGCAACTTAAGATTGAAACCGTAGACAACCTTGAAAGGTTTCATACTCGTAATACTATAGATAGATCAATTGTAAGCAAATTCTTTGATTAGCAAGCTCTCATCTCGATTGGTCAAGATTCTTTTTGTTGTAGCTTGGAGCAAAGAGCCTAAAGTTTTATTAACAATCTTTGTTTGTCCATCTGTCTATGGATGGCATGATGTCTTGAATAACAGCTTAATCGTTAGTTGGAGCCATAAGGTCTTATAGAAATAGCTTAGCAATTTAGGATCCTTATCTAAGACAATGCTCCTTGCTACTCCATGTAGCCTAATGATCTCTTATAAGGGGGGGAAAAAGATATAGCCAAAGTATGGTTAGTCTTATGGCAAGGCATGAAGTGTTCCATCCTCGAGTAGTCCTTGGCAGGTCAAGGATAAAGTCTATGCTCAATTCTATCCAATGTTAGGTTAAGATAGGCAAGGGCATGCTCCTTCCTACACTACTCTATTCTTCACTTTCTTGCAAGTCATTTACCTTCCAACAGCTTAGTACACATCCTTTAACATCTTAGGCCAAAAGAACCTAACCCTCAACAACTTATATGTCCTTTTCTCACTTATGTAACCTGACAACCCTCCTCAATGAGCTTCCTTGACCATCAATTCCCTCTTTTAATGAATTGGTATACATAGTTTGCCTCATCGAAACAAAAGCTTGCTTTGAGCAAAGTAGTCATCCATTGCTCTACCTTCAACACATCGAGCATAAATTAGACCAAAGTGAGGATCCTAAGCATACTACTTCTTAATACTTATAAAGCCTAATAGCTTAGTTTAAAGGTCGAACAATAGAGTATATCTTTAGGATAAGGTGTCTACAACTACACTAGCCTTGCTATGCTTGTATCTGATATTAAATAAAAATCCTTTTAAGAATTGAACCTATCTTGCTTATCACTTCAATAGCTTACGTTGGCTTCTCAAGTAATGTAGAGATTCATGGTTGAAATAGATGAAAAAATTCTTGATAATAGATAGTGTTGTTATAAATTAAGAGCTTTGATTAGGGTATGCAACTCTTTATCATACATCAAATAGTTCAACATAGCTTCTACTAGCTTCTTACTATAATATACAATAGGTAGATCTTCTTTTGTAAGGACAACTCTTATGCTAAAACCAGAAGCACCAAATTCTAATTCAAAGTTTAGTAGAGCTAAAACAAGGGTGGAAGCCAACCTCTTCTTCACTTTGGCAAAACTGTTATCTTCTTTTCATCCGCATTTGAACTCTATATTTTTCTTTGTCAACATAATGAGTGAAGCTACAATGGAACTATAATTTTGAAAGAATCTCTTGTAAAATGGTGTCAAGCCATGGAAGCTTCTCACATTAGAACAATAGGTTAGGGTTAGCCATTTAGTTATAGCTCAGATTTTCTCTTCATCTACTCTCAAGGCTCCTACATTGGCTACATAACCAAGGAGGATGATTTCTTCTTGGTGGAAACAATACTTCTTCAAATTGCAAAACATTTCTCAGTTCAAAGAACCTTAAACACTACTTAAAGATGTTTTACATGACTAGATAGGTTGAAACTATACATCAATATATCATCAAAGTATACTAAAAACAAAATTTCCAATAAAGTCTCTTTGCAAATGGTTCACTAAGCTCATGAAAGTGCTCAATGCATTGGATAAGCTAGAGGGCGTAAAGAGCCATTCATACAATCCATGCCTTATCTTGAATGTAGTCTTTTATTTGTTGCCTAACCTTATCCTTATTTAGTGGCAACCACACTTGAGGTCAATTTTAGAAAATATTCGAGCTCCATGCAATTCATCTAACATATTGTCTAACCTTAAGATGGGATACTTGTACTTAATGGTGATCGTATTAATGCTTTCGTTATCAACATGCATCTTTTAACTTTCGTCCTTCCTTAAGATTAACAATGTAGGCATGGTACACAAGCTAAAGGATTCTCTGAAATATCATCTCTTAATAAGCTTACCACTTACCTCTAAAGCTTAATGAGTTGTTTATGGTTCTTCTGGTAGGTCGATTTGTTTGGCTAGGTAGCCCAATGCATTGCTTAATGCCTCTAAATAGAGGCAAGTACTTAGGTATATCTTCAAGAAAAAGGTCTATGAATTCACCAATTAACTTATGGAATTTTTTAAGAAGCTCAACTTGCTTCCTCAATTCCAACAATGTTCGGATTAGCAAGTAGGTCAATGCATTCAACCTCAATGTTTTTTAGATCTTAGTTTGGCTCATGACTAATGCCTTCTTAGATGCTTGGCTTAACTTTATTCAAATGTTGCTAACTTGGCCAGAGGTCATAAGGTTGAACAAAACAATTCTTCTATCCTTATGAAACACATAAGTATTATGGAATCCATCATGCATGAACTTCCTATCATACAACCAAAATTGGCCTAAGAGAAAATGTAGGATGTGTACATAAGCAATACATCACAAAGGATTTCATCATGGTAGCTCTAAGTGGACATCAGCAATAACACTTGATAGGACACATAGAGTGAACCCTTCTCATTTAGCCAGTATAGTTTATATGGTTTGGGGTATGGGATGGTCGATAACTTCAACCTTTATATTAAATTAGCATATGCAACATTAGTATAATTGCCACTGTCTATTATCAAGGCATACATTTCTTCCTTAACTTTGCATGTGATAAGGAACAAGTTCTCCCTCTATTTGCTCTCCATAGAAGGCTCAACACTCACGGCTTGGTGAATGACTAAGCTTAAAACGTCTCCATCCTTGACACACATGTTCTCTATAACTCTCTTTATAGTCTCTTTGGTATATGCTACTATTTCCTACACCTTCTCTTTAGCTTGTTCATCGGTAATGTTTACCTCAAAGGTCGACACATCTCCTTTTACAGCCATAGTTCGACATTTGGACACTAAGTAGCTATGTGTCTGAAACTTGACACTTGAAGCATTTGATTTCACTTGTTTTCCTTCCAAATGTCTGACCCTTTGTCAAATCTCCTTAGCATCTACTTTTCAATAGCTCAAGACTTTAAGTTAGAGCTAATCTCTTCTCTCTTGCTCGATTTTGAATTGTTTAGCCCTTTAAAACCAATTTGAATAGATTGGGTAGGTGGAATAGGTCAACTTAATTGAGCTCAGCACTACTTATTTCTCCTCTACCTCTCCATATGTTGGGTGATCTTAAGGGCCTCTTTAAGAGTAGTGAATTGTTAAACTTCAATGTATCATTAAGGAATCTTAAGACAGCTTAAGCTTCCAATTCTTGTACTTCACATCAAATCAACGGTATTTGAAATTCCCAAACATACTCATCAAAAGTTCACTTCCCTTGCTTCAACTATTGCAACTTCTCAAAGGTATCTTACAAGTATGAGTTTGGTATGAACTTAGCTTGCATTTCATTTTGGCCATGTTTAAGCACCTTAGTATCCATCTCTTCATTGCATAGATTGAATTTTCCTTCACAACATTGTAGTATACCTAGAAAACACCAGGGCAGCCAGGCGTAATTTATCATAGTCCTCATATTGATAGCAGTAAATAATTCTCTCATCCTTCTTTCCCAATTAAGGCGCTCATTCATACCTTCGTACCATTAAAGGTTAGAATTTGCAGCCAAACACTATTAACAGCTTAAGCTCCTCTCTCTTCTACATCATAAAACTCTTCATCCTCGTCTCCTTCCTTAACATCCTCTAAATCACTTCTCTTGCAAGCTCTTCTATCGACACCTCTACCTCAAGCACACTAAGTTGGATAATTGCTCCTTTTATGCAAACTTCATATCTTCCATCTCCAACACTATTATTAGCTTAAGGAACTTCAAGGGTAGCTTTAATAGGTCAACTAGTGACTAGTTGGTGCAATGCACAATCAACTCTTTTATCATGGTGGCAATTTCATCAACACTAAGTTGGGTAATTGCTCCTTAGTATCAACTACTTAACACCACTACTCTACATTCTAATAAAGACTCCAACAGGGTCACTACTTCAATATTAGAACATAAAATACAATGATACAAACAGAGCTACTCCTCCCTACTTACAGCTTATAGGCTCTAATACCAAGATGATGCTGCAAGGCAAAGCCAGACAAGCTTGGCGATATCTAATGAGTGAGTTGAAACCAAAACTATGTCTTGAATAGAAGTGAAAGTCGAGGGTTTAACAGACTTATGCATTGACTTACGAACATGATTCATCACTAAGCTACACATAAACTTAGTAGCTAAGCTTAATATGACTTATAAGCTAACTATAAGGGTTGCTCATCATAATCCTTACTAAAAGGGGCTTATAAGAGATGGGATATTGGACTTGGTAGCTTCCAGTTTTACTCAAGAACAATGAAGGAGATAAACTAAACATTTAAGTCTATTGATAATGATTAATTGATTTTGGCCATGTACAAGTAGGGTATTTATACTTGGCCTCTTTAGGTCACCCTTACATGTAAGATAATTACCTAAAATGGGGTAACTCATCAAAAAGGAAAATCTTATGTTTGGTGTTACATGGAAAAAGTTAAAGAGGATAAAAGACAAAAGGAATGTTCTACACAAATTGTACAATTAGTATAATATGGAAAAAGGCGACAAGACACTTATTGCTGGCAACTTAGACTAAAATTTGATGGTGTTAGTAGCTTTGATATGGTCTAAATATTGGTTGGCAATTGTCTAAATAGGTTGGCTTCTAGTATGAGTAGCTTAGAAAGTCGATAGCTAATTTGTTGGTTCAATTGGCTAATTTGTTTACCAAGTTAGGACTAGTTAAGAGTTTTAAGTTACAAAAAGAAGAAAGAAACACAAGAGCTCAAGAAACAAAGTAGCTCGAGTCAGTTCATTTGCTAAATAATTTAGTGCTTTTAAGTATAAGTACAAAGCATTAAGATCAAAGTATAACTATAACACTTATAATCATGGGGCTTAAGATTCATTAGTAGATTACCTATAACCACTAAAAGTGATGTCTACCTTAAACTCTACATCTTACATTTATGTTCCCATATGTAACTAACAATCCCAACTTCAATAGTATCTTAAAAGTTCAAGGGGATAAGACACGTGAGTCTACTATCCACTAAGATTACAATTCATCCTGAATAGATGCAAAGTGCGAGTATCAGTTTAAGCATAATGGTTACACCCTTAATATGGATGACTCGCAAGATTCCTATTCATGTATTACTATCAATACTTTAATCCCACTCATTTGATTGACCATTAATTTAGAGTAAAGTCTCCCCAAAGAAGGTAATCTACACAATACTCCTATTACACTATAAACTCAAAGGGCATACATAATCAATTGCATGTTTTAACTGCTTGATAAGGGCACATAAGATTAGTGTATTACATTCTCTAATTTTCATGTCCAATGTCTTTCAATTTACTTGAAGAAAAGTTCTAAATATGGGGTATGTATATATGTGTGTATGTATGTATATATATATGCCTAAGCAAATGTATTGATGCATCATAAGAGAATACAACATATATAGGCTTGACTAATTATCGTAATTAGGTAAGAGAGTAAACACATATGCCAGCATTTCAAAATTCATTACTTACACCCTATGTAATACCCTTCAAATACTAGGTAGTAAGACTCTAATAATCGATATGTTTTTTGGTATAGTGAGTTAGAGTATATCAAAACTCTGAAGTTAAATATACTCAGGTTAGGTCAATCTTAAGATTAGGTGACTTCCTAGGAAGCTACTGCACTAAAAGACAAAATCATATGGTAATTTATGCTAAAGTAGATAATATATTGGTGGGAGGAGTTCTAATTAGATTGTCATAAGGTGATATCGAACCAATCCATTAACCAGAAGGGTAAAGTTCCTACGTAAAGGTGGTTTTCGACTTATGTAACGAAATTAATGAGAATGCTAGTTCTATAAGAGAAGTAGATTGTAGTAGATGATGGAATTGAGGCACTTTTTGGTATAGCAGCATAATTTCAAAGTTAAGCATGCTTAGGTTAAGTCAATCCTAAGAGAGGTGACCTTTTGAGAAGCTACTGTACTAGAGAACAAAATCGTATAGCAATTTACGCCAAGGTAGACAATACCTCGTTAGGAGGAGTTCCAATCAGGTTGTTACACCCTAAGAATCCAAAATTCATATCTATGTATCGGATCATTGGACCTTAAGAATCTGAGACTAGAATTGTTTGATACTGGGCTACTCTCTACTCTTATCAATCACTAGATATAAATTAGGTTCATTTGTTCAAACACTTCAAGTAAATGAGATTTAACCAATAACTTAATCAACCTTCATAAATTATAGTTAAAGTTCATTTTAATATATTCTTTAGATTAATTTAAAGATTTAAGAAATTGTGTAATTAATTTTTAATTATTTAAAACAATATTTTAGTAAATTAGAGGAATTGCATTAGCTGGATTGGAGATTTAGTAGATTAGGTGGTACCTCAAATAATTAGGCCAACCAAGTTTAAAATGTGATTAACTTAGTATTTGACTATATTAATTACATTATAAACTAAGCTAGTCTATTGATCTCTAGGAAAGAATTTTAATTTTCCTTGTGTATTCATATATAGTTTTACTTAATTTAGATTATAAAATTTAATCTCTAATCCTACCAGATAATTTTCATCAATTTATTATCTAAAAATCAACAGTACCTTATCATGTAAAGTTTTAGATTAAAAACTAAATTCCCTAAAAGTACTAGTAAACTACAAATGAAACTTATTTTTTCAAAAGAAGATTTTTCTTTTTTTTCTTAACTCATCCTATCTAAAACTTAGTGTCGAGCTTGGTTTTTCACCATCCTGGTTCTTTTTTATAAAATTAGGTCTTCTTTAAATCGATTAATAATAAACCTTACCCGTTTAATATTGACCCTCGATTAGGGTTTAAAGAAGATCATTTTTTCCAACTTAAAAAGATTTGGAGTTGCTACCCGACTGATGTTAGGAAAATGGGTTAAGTTGTAACCAATTGGATGGATTGATTATAACTTAGCTACCAATCTATCGATTAAAAAACCAAGTTATAAATATGGTTTTTTAAAAACTAGAGATCTGGATCCGGGGGCTAATTTATTAAACTCTAAACAGGTACCACTTTTAACTTTCTGAATTTAACTTCACTTTTCAAATATACCATTTTTAATTTCTAAAAAAAATTTAATTATGATACATGCGATTAAATTGATTAATTTACATAAATATCTAAAAATGGAAATAATAAAACTTTCCATATTTTAAGTCGCCCTATACTTGCGTACGGGTGCTATTTGAGATCAAATGTACGTAGTTCTTTTAATGAAAAATATAGCGGGTTGATTGATTTTAACTTTGGAAAAATTGCCGTGTTTATGTTTTTACCCATTTTAAGTTGATTTGAGAAAAGATTATAAGGGATTCTAAGTTGGATTTTATTTTTGGAAATTCTAAATGATTCTAATTTGAAAATTGATTTATTTATTTTCATTTATTTTTAGAAAACTCAATTTTTGTAAGTGTCAAAACAATTTTTTTTACTAACATATTTATTTATTTTTATTATTTTTTTAAACTTATTCTATCTATTTCAATAAATAAATAGCCTACTTCTTTTCTCTTTTTTTTTTCTTTTTCTTTTTTCTTCTCTTTCTTTTTTTTTTCATTCTTTTTTCTTTTTTTTTTTTCTCATTTATAACATTTACAAATAAAAAAATGAATAAATAAATCAAAAAATAAAAATAAAAAAGAAAAACCGGGTCAGCTCGGATTGGCTTCGAATTGGCGCGAATGGCTTAAATTGATTCACTTTGGCTTGAATTGGCTCACTTTAGCTTGAATCGGCTCACTTCAGCTTGGATCGGCTCGATCGGCTCACTTTAACTTAGATTGGCTTGGATCGGCTCACTTCGGCTCAGTCGGCTCACTTTGGCTTAGATCGGCTTGGAGTTAGCTTGGTCGGCTTGAGAAATCTAATAATGGTGGTTTTTGTAAAAACACCATAGGGAATGCTATTCTAGAGAGAGAAGAACCGTGCTAGAAAGAGGAAACTTCGTTTTTTTATTTTCTAAAGTGTTTCGAAGTTTTTGTTGTGTTTTGAAAATGAAGAGTGGACCCCTATTTATAGGTATCATGGTCGTGTTAAGGATGGAAAAAAATTAAATGCAATATGATTTTCTTTGAATTTTGGATTGGACGAACCTGGACAATATGTGGTACCAAATACATAGCTGCGTGTGTATGGATGTGCTGGAGTGTGTCTACCATACTTAAAAGTGAGTTAACAAATGATATGGCAATGACGTAGCTCGTGATGTGGTGATGCATGTCAATAAAGTGAGAAAAGAAAATAAAAAATACATTTTGTACATTTCATGGATTGAACCTAGGATCTCCAAGTCATATGCAATATTAAGTCTAGATGCTTATCTAGCTAAGCTATTGGTTTTTCTTCATTCATATATGTAATTAATTGCACATATAGATCAAGTTAGCTTGAGTTAGATTCAAATCTAAGCTTAGATCCAACAGCCTTTTATTCAAAACTACTGAAATTGAAATTAAAATTAAAATTATATTCTAATTAAACAACCTAAAAAATTATTATTTTATAAATATCCTATTTTATTTTGCGACTTTTCAAATTTCCTTTTTTTTTTGCATTTTTTTCTAAATTTCATCATTTTTGGGGGATTTCTTTAATTTTCTATTTTTTTGAACTTTTTCTAATTTAAGACCCTATAACCTAATTTGAAAAATAAAAGGAGGGGGGGGGAGGCAAAAATTAGGTTTCTACAATACTGAAGATTATCGAGGTAATTGAGTGAAGCATCAATTTAGCAGAGTGGGATAGGAGAGCTCGACGTATAGGTTCCTTAGCCTTGACATATGGTAGGTCAACATCTAAATGAGAGAATGAGCTGACAAGTGTATGTCCAAGCGAAGTATGCAAAGTGTTCACCATCAAGCCTTCCTAATAGGTGTAGTTGTCTAGGCTAAGTTGAGCAAATAAGATTCTCCTAACCAGACCCTGTAAGCCTTTAAGTTTAGCTCAAGTAAGGTCCANGGGGGGGGGGGGGGGGGGGGGGGGGTGCAAAAATAGTTGTCCACAGCTGCCCCTCTTTATAGTAACGTTTGAGCAAAACTTTTCCATAAAGATAAAACATGTACTATTTTTGCCCCAAGAATGGATTTTATGCTAGGAAGCGCTATAACTAGCTTATTATCCTAAGTCTAATCCATTAAGGATTTTGAGAAGAGAAGGGTAGTGCTCTAAGAGATGGTCGAAAGAAGAAAAGAAGAATTGAAGTTTGGTCATGCTCTTATGAACTAACAAAGTGAAGTAAAATGGCAAAGCGCTCTAAGAGTTGGCTAAGACCCTAAAAAGAATAAGCAAACTTGGTCGTATCCTGATGAGCTAACTAACCAAGGTAAGGCAAAGCGCTCTTAGAGCTAGCTAAGACCCTTAAAAGAATGAGCAAACTTGGCCATGCCTTGATGACCTGACTAACCAAGGGGGGCAAAGCGCTCCTAGAGCTAGCTCAGACCCTAAAAAGAATAAGCAAACTTGGTCATGCCTTGATGAGCTGACTAACTAAGGGAGGACAAAGTGCTCCTAGAGCTGGCTAAGACCCTAAAAAGAATGAGCAGACTTAGTCGTGCCTTGATGAGCTAACTAACCAAGGGGGGGTAAAGCGCTCCTAAAGTAGGCTAAAACCCTAAAAAGAATGAGAAAGCTTGGTCGTACCCTGATGAGCTAACTAACCAAGGTGGGCAAAGCGCTCCTAAAGCTGGCTGAGACCCTAAAAAGAATAAGCAAACTTGGTTGTGCCTTGATGAGCTAACTAACCAAGGTAGGAAAAGCACTCCTAGAGCTAGCTAAGACCTTAAAAAGAACGAGCAAACTTGGTCATGCCTTGATGAGCTGACTAACCAAGGTAGGTAAAGCACTCCTAGAGTTGGCTAAGACCCTAAAAAGAATGAGTAAACTTGGTCGTACCCTAATGAGCTGACTAACCAAGGCGAGCAAAGCACTCCTAGAGCTGGCTAAGACCTTAAAAAGAATGAGCAAACTTGGTCTTGCCCTGATGAGCTGACTAACCAAGGTGAGCAAAGTGCTCCTAGAGCTAACTAAAACCCTAAAAGGAATGAGCAAAATTGGTCGTACCCTGATGAGTTGACTAACTAAGGCGGACAAAGTGCTCCTAGAGCTGGCTAAGACCCTAAAAAGAATGAGCAAAATTGGTCGTGCCTTGATGAGCTGACTAACCAAGGCGAGCAAAGCGCTCCTAGAGCTGGTTAAGACCCTCAAAAGAATTAAGCAAACTTGGTGGTGCCCTGATGAGCTAATTGACCAAGGTGGGCAAAGCGCTCCTATAGTTAGCTAAGACCCTAAAAAGAATGAGTAAACTTGGTCGTGTCCTGATAAGATGACTAACCAAGGTAGGTAAAGTGCTCCTAGAGCTAGCTAAGACCCTAAAAAGAATGAGTAAACTTGGCTGTGCCCTGATGAGATGACTAACTAAGGTGGGCAAAGCGCTCCTAGAGCTGGCTAAGACCCTAAAAAGAATAAGAGAGGTTAGTGCTCTAAGAGCTGACTTGAACCCTAAGAGAAGGACAAGACAGCACCTTAAAGCTTGGCTAAAACCTTAAAAAGAATAAGAAAGAGATCATCACTTTAAAGGCTAGTTAGAGCCCTGAAAAAGAATAGAAAATGGGACAACGTTCTAAGAGTCGACTTGATTCCTAAGAGGAAAAAGATGAATGAATGAGGAACTAAAGTAAGGCAAGCAACTAGTTTCAAAAGACTCTTTAACTGGGAAAAGTATTTATAGAGAGACTTGTTGAAAAGCTATTTATGAACAAGGAAAAGAGTAGGGATAAGCCCCTTGATTTGATAAAAGAGTTTGAAGGATGTCAAAAACCCCAATTGGAGAAGAATGACTTAAACTAGAAAAATGACGACCTTAGAAAGGAAATGGACGACATGGATTAAAAGCTTAACTATTCGAACTGACATGGATTTAGATAAAAGATTTTGTGACAAGCCTTTACTTTCTCTCCCTTCTTTTTTTTTTTTCTTTTTGAAAGTTTTCCCAATAGGTATAAATTCTTATCGAGGAACAATCTTATAACTACCCTTATCCTTGGTAAGCATATGGAATTTCTTAATGCCCATAACCCTAGGGCTTCTCTTAAGGCTTTTGTGATCTTAAGGCATTCCTTTCTTAAGGAGAGGGTAACTCACAATTAGTTTAGTTAAAGAGGTCTTCCTTACTAGCTCTTGGTCTAAATGCCGCTCTCGACTTCAGTTCTAAAAATTATAGTCCATTTTGTAAGTAATACTCCTTGATTAATCCATTAGGTCTTTTTGGGTTTACGCTTATGAATTTAGGCTTTTGGTCCAATGGCTTCAAAAAGGATTAATGAAAAGGCTTATTTTGATAAAAATACTTTTATTAATCCCCGAGTGTACAAATCAAGAACGTTGGGGAAAAATTAGAAGTATGCTTGCTCCTGTTTCAAAAAGAATTTTTATTAAAGATAAATTATCTTTCAAGATCTGAAGAGCTTTTACATGTGTAAGGGTGGTATTATGGGTAGGGAGGCCTTATGTGATTTAGTATAGATAGGAGAGGCTTCAAAGTGTCAGTGTAGATATGGGAATTTGGGTTTTCGGGCTTAGGAGTGTGATTTAAGGCCTTGTGTTTTCTAAGGCTATTTAGGCATTGACTCTTAGCCCTTTTGATTTGGTTTAGATGCCCCTATTAGGATGTAAAACATTTCTTGGGGCTTCTTTTCCTATACTTCTGAACCTAATTCTTTGGCTTCTTTTCTTCTTCTTCTTCTTCTTCCTTTATTTTTCTTTTAATTGCTTTACCCCATCATCTCTTACTATTCTCTATTTTTAGCCCCATGAGTGATTGTTTCCATTGTTGAGTTTTTTTTTTTATTTTTTAAATGATTCAAGGCCCTGATTTCATGGATTTCAAGTGTATGGGCTTGAGGTGTTTGAAAAAGGAAATTGGCTCTTCTTCAATTCAAAGAAAATAATTTATCAGAAATAAAAGCTATTCTTGAATTAGTGTTGCTTAAACAAGCGTAAGCCAATTTTACCCTTATCTTCTACTCAATGACCCCAACCACCAAATTGCCCCATTGCGAAGTGGTTCTTGATAGGGTTTAAATTTAGAAATTCTCCAAATAAGTCTAACTGGGTGAATAACAGATTATTGTGTTTAGGATTTAGAAGTGAATGCTTAACTTCACTTTAATCTATGTATCACATTCAAAGTGAACCTCCGTTAAGGAAAGAGTTCAAAGTATTCTCACTATTATGTTGCTCAACTCTCAAAGTGTTTCAAGTTAGTGTATAGGATATAGCTTGCCTCTTCTCACCCTAAACTTTTTTTATAAAAAGTGAGTTACCGGTTCCTTAAGGAGGAGTTTGCTTTTTTATTTGCCTAGGATCAGGTTTTGCCCCCCAGTTTCTCAAATCACGCCTTAGTATTTGATTTTGTGTTCTAGTTCGATTCATGATTGAGCTTAGCTTTCTAAATAGATCAATGGTTTTGGCTTGGCTTGGTTACTTTTAGGAGTTTAGGATTGTGCTCAGGTCGGCAACCTTGATGGGTTGTGGCTCATGTTCGGATTGGCTGGCTGGCCTAATGGCTTGTGTTTGGGTAAGCCGGTGTTTAAGTTGAATGCTTAGCCAAGTGGCCTATGTTTAGGTAGGTTACTTGAATGAGCTTAAGGTCGGTGTTAGCCAAGTAGCTTGTGTTTGGATTAGATGGTGATAAAGGGCTAGGTTTGGTGTGGATTGAAAGCCAAATGTTTGGGTTGGCTGCTTGAGTGGGCCAAAGGGCTCATGTTTGTTCAAGGGGTTCGTATTTGAGGTTGAATGGGCCAAGGGACTCGTGCTTGCCTTAAATGGGTTAAGGGGCTCGTATTTGACTTCCTTAATAGGTCGAGGGACCTTGTGTGGTTTGAAAACCAAGTATTTGGGTTAGTCACTTGAGTGGGCTAAAGGCCTAAGCTTGTACTGGTTCCTTAGGCCTATAAGCATTTATAGCTGTTGGCAACTTTTATTTTCATTTTTTTTTAGAGAGAGAAAGGTAAAGTTTATTTTTAGAAAATAATTTACAAATAAGGATGGTGGTTTTTTTTATATATATCTATATTTTTTGAGTTTTTATTTACAAGTCCATGGATTTTGTTTACATTTTTCTAAGTGAGATCGAATGGTAGTTAAATGGAAGACTATTTGCAAAGACGAGAATTTTAAAAAATGATGAACGATGAACTAAAGAGAGCTTTATTATTTTTGAAAAAGGAAAATGATAATACAAAAAACAAAGGCAAAGAACTTAAACTTTATTTAGGAATTTTTATTTTAGGCTCCTTAGACTTGAACTGGAAAGACCCTGCATTAAGTCTTGTAAACGGGCCTTAAGGTTTTCTATCATCTCATAAATATTCCCAATGACCTATGCCAAAACGAACCTTAAGGCTCAGTTGTGAGCTTCAAAACACTCGACCTTTTCTTTTAAATAGGTGATTTCATCTCTCAACACTTGCTCGCGGAACCTAGAGGCATCCATTAGCTTATTACTTAGCTGATCATTTACTTAGTTGTTTGCCATCCTAAGTCTACACATTTTATGGACAAAGATCAGTCGTCGCTGTGAAAATATGTAGATGCTGGGGTCACTTAGGTTAATATATTACTTCTTAAGTTGCAACCCTACTGTAATTTTCAAAAACTTATTTGTAAAAATTCTTGAATGATAAGTAGGGCTCCAATTTCTTAAGGGTAATATATTAAATTCAAGTTTGGACTAAAGTATATGCAATTAGGATGGGTTCTAAAAGGTCCTTAAACTCTGTAATCTCACTTGTTTTTAAAAAAACACTTTCATTGGTCACATGAGCTTAAGTGGGGTAGACTAATCAGCCCCAAACAATGGTTCCCCACCACGCCCGGAACTTACACAATGACCCCCCTCCTAAGGTCTTAAGATAGCCTAGGTCTAACTGTATATATCTTGCATCTTTGATGCAACAAATGAAACCCCATGCCCCGATGTATGCAATTTAAAAAATATGCTAATTAAAATAAATATTTACATGAAGCCAACAATAAATAAACAAATCGATATATAAAGAAATAAATAAATAAATAAACAATGTAAGTAATTTGAAAAGCAATTTTAATTTTAAAACATTTTTAAGTGGTTAGCCTTCTTAACATTTCCTAGTAGAGTCGCTAAGCTGTTAAGCCTGGTTTTTCACCCTACTAGTTTTTTTTTATAAAATTAGGTCTTTTCTAAACAGATCAATACTAAACCCTACCCGTTTAATATTGAGCCTCGACTAGGGTTTAAAGAAGATCATTTTTTCCAACTTGAAAAGATTTGGAGTTGCCACCCAACTGAAGTCGAGAAAAGGGGTTAAGTTATAACCAATTGGGTGGATTGGTTATAACTTAGCTACCAATCTATCGATTAAAAAACTAAGTTATAAATACGGTTTTTTTAAAATTAGAGATCTGGATCCAAGAGGTAATTTATTAAACCCTAAACGGGTATCACTTTTAACTTTCTGAATTTAACTTTGCTTTTCAAATATACCATTTTTAATTTCTAAAACAAATCTAATTATGATACATGCGACTAAATTGATTAATTTACATAAATATCTAAAAATAGAAAAAATAAAACTTTCCATATTTTAAGTCACCTTATACTTACATACGGGTGCCTACGTACCCGCTATTCGGGATTAGATATACGTAGTTTTTTTAATGAAAAATATAGCGGGTTGATTGATTTTAACTTTGGAGAAATTGCCCGGTTTATATTTTTACCCATTGTGAATTAATTTGAGAAAAGATTATAAGGGGTTCTAAGTTGGATTTTATTTTTGGAAATTCTAAATGATTCTAATTTGAAAATTGATTTATTTATTTTCATTTATTTTTAGAAAACTCAATTTTTCTAAGTGTCAAAACAATTTTTTTTACTAACCTATTTATTTATTTTTATTATTTTTTTATACTTATTTTATCTATTTCTATAAATAAATAGACTACTTCTTTTCTCTTTTTTTTTTCTCATTTATAACATTTACAAATAAACAAATGAATAAATAAATAAAAATAAAAAAGAAAAATCGAGTCAGCTTGGATTGGCTTCGGATTGGCTCGAATTGGCTTCGGATCAGCTCACTTTAGCTTGGATCAGCTCGATCGGCTCACTTCAACTTGGATTGGCGTAGAACGGCTTGATCGGCTCGATCAGCTCACTTCAACTTAGATTGGCTTAGACTTCGGCTCGGTCGGCTCACTTTGGCTTGGATCGACTTAGAGTTGGCTTGGTCGACTTGAGAAATCTAATGGTGGTGGTTTTCGTAAAAACACCATAAGGAATGCTATCCTAGAGAGAGAGGAACCGTGCTAGAGAGAGGAAACTTCGATTTTTGTTTTTCTAAAGTGTTTCGAAGTTTTTGTTATGTTTTGAAAATGAAGAGTAGACCCCTATTTATAGGTATCATGGTCGTGTTAAAGATGGAAAAAATTAAATGTAATATGATTTTCTTTCAATTTTGGATTAGATAAACTTAGACAATATGTGGTGCCAAATACATAGTTGCGCGTGTATGGATGTGTCGGAGTGTGTCTACCATACTTAGAAGTGAGTTGGCAAATGACGTAACGATAACGTAGCTCGTGACATGGTGATGACATGGCAATGGAGTGAGAAAAGAAAATAAAATATACATTTTGCACCTTCCATGGATTGAACCTAGGATCTCCAAATCATATGCAATATTAAGTCCAGATGCTTATCCAGTTGAGTTATTGGTTTTTCTTTATTCATATATATAATTAATTGCATTTATAGATTAAGTTAACCTAAGCTGGATTCAAATCTAAACCTAGACCCAACAGTCTTTTATTCAAAACTATTGAAATTGAAATTAAAATTAAAATTATATTCTAATTAAACAACCTAAAAAATTATTATTTTCTAAATACCTTATTTTATTTTGTGACTTTTCAAATTTTATTATTTTTTTTTGTATTTTTTTGAACTTTTTCTAATTTAGGACCCTATAACCTAATTTGAAAAATAAAAAGGGAGCAAAAATTAGGTGTCTACACTTAGAAATTTTTTAACTTTTCTTATCTTATATTTTGATAGAATTACAATATGAGGTTTCCTATAAGCTTTAGACCAAGTTTCTTATGTTTGAATTTTAATATTTAAATTTCTAAGTTATATAAGAGTTCTAGGGCCAAAACCATTATAATCTAATGGCAAGACATAAATCTTCTAACAGAATGGCTCAGGTTTAATTTTCCCTTCTCAAAATTGAAATGTGATAATAGCTAGCCAAAAACAAAAATAAGAGCACCTTAGGGTGTTTTAATGTTATTGTTCATTTTTGGTTTCCTAGAGTTTAGTTTTAGAACTAGATTTCGTAGTTGACAATTTGGATCCCTATATTTTGATTATAGAAGTGAATTGTGAGAAAAGGTATTGATATTATGTTTATAGCATGGTATTCATGTAGGTCTCATATTATAATAACTTTAAAATTTAGTGATTTTATTAATTGTTAGTCTCTGCACTTTTCAGTCTTCTTAATTTTCTTTTTTTGCCAAAGTTATATTTCTATTTTCTATAGTTTCCTAAAATTGTTCCTTACTCGTACTCTTTTATTTATTTAGTTATGTAATCATTATTATATATCTTGAGTGTCATAATTTTTTATATAAATGTTTAAATACCTAATCTGGCTTGTTTAGGTTATGGACTAACCTCTATAAAACCATTCTAACCCATCTTTCCAAGCCAACCTCCAAGAAGCTCGACTATCTTCCACTGGAGCAAGGCTAAATCGTAAGGAAGCCTTACCAAACTCCCATGACTCATGAGCAGTGGGTTTTGACCTGATTGGAGGAAGGTCTTCAAGTTTCCTAAGGACCTCTAGAGAGTTTTTAAATTAAGATATATTTTTTGTCAAAAGAAAAAGAAAACTGTGGATACATCATGCATTTTAAGGATGACTTTAGAAAATAACTGAATTAGCTTGGCACATGATGAAAACATTCTATGCTAGTGTTTGGCACGTCGAGTCAACAACTTTAATATAATAACTTTAACTCCAAAAATGAAAAATATACTTGTCATCTCAAAGTATTTACTAGTAGAGATTGAGCTTTACGTGTCGAGTAAGCCTACAAAAAAAAAAAAAACATTATGAGGGGATACCAAAGTATTATTTAGTGTAGCTACTTCAATACTTAAGTTAGTATAATATTTTAGAGAATAGGGAATGCTAGAGAGCAGTAGATAAGCTTGAGTCTGCAAAGTATTAAGTAGTCTTTACTATTAGGTGATAACCTAGTATTTATAGTAAAGTGACATCGATAGTCGGGGGGCAGTTAGTAAGCAGAATCCTCTTCCACAAGTTTAAGAGATTAGGCTTGTGGTGTCTAATGTGTCTTATATATGCCAAAAGTAGCTGTTGACTTGATCTCTTATCTTTATCTGGTGTTCTCTAACCATTAAAGAGTCTCTTGGTCTCTTAAACTGGGCCTAGGGCTTGAACCAAGGCAATAGGCCCTAAATGATGAGACGTATCAGATCTGGACAAGCCTAAGGAGCCCATGTCTAAAGTGCCCTATTAATGCTTGCCCTTCCATAGTCTTGTTACCGAAGCAAAGGTAAGGAGAAGAGATATATGGGCCGTTCAAGTGTGTGGTCAATTTGACTCGAAGGAGCTCTAACTGGTGCTACTATACTAACGTAGCGAAGGTATAGGATCGGGTAAGTAGAAGGTTGAAGCAACAATGTTTGAGGCAACGAACAGTCAGGTCAAAGGTGTCCATGGTGGTGAATAGTTGGAGCGAAGATCCCTATGGTAGGAAAAACCAAGGTGTTAGCAACTATCTCAAAGCAAAGTGTTGACAACTCAAGTAGGACGAAGCTTTAGTTAGAGTGTTAGAGCAAGATACCTTTACATTTGACTGGATAGGCGATCTGAAGCACCGAGCAAGCCTAGCCAAACTGCACTTATCATGGACCAAGTAGGCATGATTACTCAATTCGGGACACCATACTTCTAACATGTCAACTAGGTGGAAGTTAGAGGGACCTTGGGAAAACTTCTTGTAGAAGAAACTTTTTCAAATTCTAACCCTAGCATGCTTGATTTTAGTGCATTTAATGTTATGTGACAAGTATCCTATCATAGTAAACTAGCACGCAGCTACATGCATTTTGCCTTTTCAAGATGATCATTTGATCAAAGCTCACTCCACGTGTAAATCCTATAGCATAACAAAGGATTTGTGCTTATGCAAATCCCTATAACTGCCTATGCAATTCCCAGACACTTAGCCTATAAATAGCACAATCACAATGAGAGATTACTTTTCCACAATCTCTTTGTTCCATTACTGTGAAATTCGCTCTTTTGCATCGAACTTCTTTTGAGAACTTTTCAAACTTTAATCTTCTTCATCACCTTACATAACCATGTCGGCCAACGCAAGTGAGATGGGTTTAGACTCGTCATAACTCATCTATGACTCTGAGTCTACAAGGAGTGATTCTGCATACCTCACCCTACCTACAATAGGAGAGGATAAAGTCTTCTCCCTGGCATAACTTGACGACCTTACTAAGATAGCAATGGAAGCACTGAATAGAGCTAGGCTCATCAATGTCATCCCTAGGGACATATATACATATGCCTTTTACCCCCTCCCAAGGATTTATTCGAGGTGCCTATGATAGGTAAGGGCCTTAGCGGTCAGGTAAGTAAAAGTAAACCCCTTTGCCCCTAGTTAGATCCTGAGTAACTTTTTTGTTAAGTTGATCCTTAGTTGGTAGATACATTTATCGGGCAGGGACAAGTGAGTAGCCCTACTATCAGGGAGACGCTTCATGGTGTTTGAGAAGTGCCTGAAGTTTAGGCAATACCTCCCTCCAAGTAACTTCGAGAAAGAGCTCTTCAACTTTCACTAGTGCAGTTTTGGCATAGGTTCCTCCTATTGGATAGAGAGTATTAAAAGCTTTCCAGGTGCTCTACGAGTATCTGGTGATAAGGGCCACTCCTAAGCTTCTCAACCACTTTTATATGCAGAAAAGCATAAGGGTAGGCCATACCTCCAACCCCATATTGGAAAGAAACTATTATACGGCCTTACAGATTCAATAAAGGGCTGGTAGGATGACTATGTGGTGGTAGAACTGTCTAAGGAGGTAGACTTTTGGATGCAATTGACTAAACTGGTTTGAAGTGAGGCTTGCCCCTAGTGATGTAAAGGCCACATAAGAGATTTAGGCCTTCATGGCTAGGAGATAAATGTCGTAGAGGTTGTGGAGAGATATTCCGGTATTTGATCTTTGAGCTCTTCCCTAGCATGAAGAAAGTTATAGTAAAAAAATGGGCTGAAGGTACAGGTTCGTTCCTTTTGTGAACTCCTTCGTCTATTGTGTTAGTGTAAAGATACTTCATTTGATGTCTATTTTCGTAAAATGGGGGATCTTCCTTGTTCGTGCCCATCACAGCGGAGCTGGTGAATGGTAGTAGTTGTTTGTTTTGTTTTTGCCTCATTTTTCTTTTTCCTCATTGTTTCAATCTTTTTTTTTTTACTGGAAAAAATTTGGCTACAAGGGTTCTTCATCCTTCTGTAGATGAGCTGATGAACTATCAGCAAGCGAAGACTAAGGCATCCAATCCAAAGGGTAAGGTAGTGCGAGCAAAGTTAAGGCCTAGGGAAACTAATAGGGTCCAACCAATGGTTGTTCCTTAAGAGATTGCCCTCGGTATCTAGGCCAAGCCATTAGTTGCGGAGCCTTTAGGCATAGCTCTTCCTTCCCTTGCTTTCATCCCCATTACCAAGCCCATTATTGTGGGGGACAAGCCCACCGATGCTGAGGAGCTAAATATACAGATGCTTACCTTTCCTATAAGGAAGGAGGAGAAGACAGCTGAGGCTACTGCCTAGTTTAAAGTGGTAAGGCAAAAGAGGAAGGCTCCCACGATATCTAGGGACACAGTATTCGAGGCCAAAAAGCATAGGCCTCTAGCGAAGGCGCCCTTAAGACGAGCAACCTGGTTCAAGTGGCTAACAGCTCATCCTTATAAGTGCATAGATGAACTTGGGGATGAGTTTTTTATGTGCTCAATAAGTTCAAATTCCTAGGGTTAAGCCGGAATCATTTAAGGGAGTACTATACGTCTCTTAGAATGAAGAGCTCTTGAGCCAAGCTCTCGAGGCTAAGATTAAGAAGGTCGGTAAAAAGCTCCTAAGGCTAAAGTGGGAGGTTTAAGCCAATGACCTTATGTTATGGCATTGGACTCTTAGCTATCAAGCCTCATTGGGGTCTTATAGCCCTAGCGACTAGGCCGTCCTTGAGGAGTTGTCCAAGGTAGGTAGGGGTGACCCCATGGAGATGGAGGGCCATTTGAGCATGCCTATGTGGTAGGTAAGCCTTCACCGCTTTACTTTGAAGCAACACCTATATCATCGAACTAACCTTGGCTCATGCTTTTTTACAATACCATAGTCAGGTGCTGCTTCAACTAAGTAAGAATGATGCTACTCGAAAAGAGGTAAAAGGCTTTCAGTAAGTGTTGTACAAGGTTGAGAAGGACCTGCAAGAGGTAAAGTCCTTTACTAATAAGTATTTAGATAAATTCACCAAAGTTAAACTGGTGCCTGCATCGCTCTTATGTGTAGGTGGCTAGGCTTCAAAGGTGGTTAAAGGATGCAAAATGGAAGAGAGCAACTATTGAAGACATTGTTAAGGGGGCCGACGATCTAAAGGCTTGGCTCGAGGATGAATAGAGGACCAAGGCTCATCTCTCTTAGAGATTCAATGGGGAGAGGGAAGTTAAGGCCTAGCTTAAGAGAGATAATGCCAAGTAGAAGGCATCGGTTGCCAGGCTACAAATTGAGTTGGTGATGAAGACCTTCAAGTACAATAGTGTTAAAGCTACTTCACTAGAGTTGGCTGGTCTAAAGGTGGGGTTAGAGCGGTAAGTCCAAGAGCTATAGGGGAGAGCTCCAAAGATGGAAGAGATCATCTCCAAAATGGAGAGTAGGGAGGTCCTCAATGATACTGCCTTAAAGAAGGTCTTCGCCAATTATCGAGTAACAGACGAGTGGTTGGATAAGCTAGAAGACTTGTTCATTAAATGCATCCACTATATGAGGAGATAGGTGCTTTCCCATTATTTGAACCTCAACTTGAGCTTCCTGAGTTTTTTAGATTCCCCTACCTTTAAGGAGAAGAGGAGGGCCGAGGCATAAGAGAAGGAGGCTACTCAAGCGGTCAGTAAAGTCTAACATACCCTTTCTATTGTTGAGGCTAAGCATGATGCTTCTACATCTACTTTTACCCCAATAGCTAGGTAGGAGGTCAACCCTAAAGGTGCTTCTCGAAGTGATCCTTCTGCTGACCCCTATCAATAGCCTTTAGCCTTTGCTTCGGCCTAAAGCTAGCCTCCCTAGGGTCTAATAATGGATCAACACTTCAAGCAAATTGAAGCCTTAGACTTTTTGGAGTTTCTAGAGTTAGTTGATCCTAAGTAATAGTTTTATTTTCCTTCTTGTATTTCTTTGCCTTCTTATATCCCAAGTTGGGATGCTAGCCTTAATTTTGTAATTTCTAAGTAATGAATGAAATTTCAATTTACTCATATCCCCTGTTGTGCACCATGGCTCTCTCTCTCTCTCTCTCTCTCTCTCTTATTTTATGTTCTACCTTGCTTGAATGTTTATGTATAGGAGTTCCTTCATATAAGGGGTATTTCTCCTTACCGAGGTTACTTAAGGGGGTCAAGTTAGTAATATTCCAACCTATCTAGCAAGTAAGAGTTCCTCTATATAACGGGTATTTTCCCTTACTAAAGTTACCTTAGGAGGTCAAGTCAGTTGCGTTCCAACTTGCTTAGTATGTAGGTGTTCCTTAGTGCAAGGAGTATTTTCCCTTGCCGAGGTTACTCAAGGGGGATCAAGTTGGTAACGTTTCGACCTACCCATTAAGTGGGAGTTCTCCTATGCAAGGAGTGTTTCCCCTTGCTAAGGCTACTCGTGCGGGTCAAGTCAATGGTGTTCTAAACTATCTAGTAAGTAGGTCCGTTTACCCTTTGGGGGCCAAGACAGTGAGAGAGAGAAAACGATAGACAATAATTATAAAACGTAGTTTTCATTCATTATTCTAAAATGATTTACATAGTAGTATGCTAATCAAATTAAAGCCAAAGGTTATCGGTGTTTCATGTGCACGGAATGAGCTAGTCATCTAGTCTTTCTAGTCTGTATACTCCATTGCTAAGCTTTCCCTAGCTCTGATCGGGTCTTCTCAATTAGGGGCTAGCTTGCCCTATTCTTCTTATGAGCTAGTAGCCTCTAACTTCTAGCAAGCCAGGTTACTGACCTTGAATTCCTTATGTCTGACCTTTTGATCATAATATCAATTGACTCAGTACTAGTATGCAGTTACTCATTAAGGGTGACATCAAAGCTTTGAGTCCAGATGTTAAGGAGTTCAAGTTCAATAGGGAGGACTACCTTAGACCCAAATGCTAGGGAAAAAGGTGTTTTGCTTGTAGAAGTTCGGTAGGTAGTCTTATATCAACATAGAATGTTGGGCAATTCACCTACCTAAACGCCATGGGCTCGATTCATTTGTTTATTGAAGATATTTAGGATGATTCGGTTGGCTGCCTCTACCTATTTGTTTTATTGGGGGTAGGCTACTAACATGAACTATGACATGATGTGATGCTTAGTGCAAAATTCCTTGAATTTGGGGTTGTCAAACTGTCACCTATTGTCCATGATGAAAGCTTAAGGAACCCCAAATTGAGAGAGGATATTGTTTCAAACAAAATACTCTACACATCTCTTCATCATTTTCGCCACCACTTCAACTTCAACCCACTTGGTGAAGTAGTTGATGGCAACTATTATGAGTTACCATCCTCCTAAAGCCTTCAAGAAAGCCTTAAGGATGTCGATAGCCCATTGTGCAAATGGCCATAGGCTGGTCAAAGGTTGGATATTGGTGTTGGATGCATGACTGATAGAAGCGTGCTTTTGGCACTATAGGCACTTTTAGGCTCTAGCTTTAGTGTCTTGCCACATGTTAGGCTAATAATACCTGAGTTATAGTGTGTAAAGGTAGAGGGCTTAGGACTAAATGTGGTTGCTATGCACTTTAGTGTGTAGTTCTTTCATGATATGTAGGCCTTTGCCTTCTCATAGGCATTTAAGCAAGGGAAGGCTAACACACTTGCAGTACAAGATGCCATTGACTAACGTATAGTTGGTGGCATAATATCTAAGCTTCTTCGCCTCCCTCTTGTCTTCTAGGAGCATGCCTTACTCTAAATAACTCTAGATGGGATTTATCCAGCTTGGCTCCAATGTTGCTGTTGTCAATTCCAAGACTTCAGTTGAGATCGAAGTTATGCTCTTCTCTAGCAAGAACTCTATGAAGATTTTCTTATCCCTTACCTCTTGTTTCTGTATCCCAATAAAGGCGAGTTTGGATAGTCAATTTGCTATTAAATTCTCGAGTCGGGGATCTTCGTGATGCTCCACAAAGGGAATTCAGCTGGAAGGCTCTTCACCTTCCATAGGTACCTCACCATCGTATCGTCCCTAACCTCATATTCATCTTGAACTTGCTAAACAACTAGCATAGAGTCTAAGAAGACCTATAAGTGTTTGGCATCAATCTCTTTGGCCAATGATGAAGGCCTCATACTTAGATTCATTGTTTTTGGTATTGAACCTGAACTTGAGGGCATAGAAAACTATGACCTTATATGGGCCTATCAAAATGAGACTCGTACCTCTACCCCTTAAGGTGGATGGTTCGTTGATGTGGAGAGTCAATACTAGTTTATCATCACCGAAGGGTGCTTCTTCCTCTCTCGTGTATTTTATTACGAAGTCGGCTAGCACTTGTGCCTTATAGGTCATTCGTGGCTAGTATTAGATTCTATACGCATTCAACTCCATTACGTACTTATCATTCATCTAGAAGCATCAAGCTTCTAAAGTATGGTACATAATGGTTAATCTATGAGCATAATAATCTAGTGTACCTAGAAGTAGGGCCTTAGTCGATGTGTTGAGATAACGGTGGCTAGGGAAAATTTTTCTACTCAGGTATACCTAATCTCAAGCTCATAGAGAATATGGCTGATGTAGTATACAAGCCTGTGTTTTCTTCCATCTACTTTGACTAACATAAAAGAGAGCATCCAATTGCTCATGGCTAGGTACAAGAATAGGTTCTCCCCATAAATAGGCTTAGAGAGGATTGGTGGGTATATAAGGAAATCTTAGAGCTGCTGGAAGGCAACCATATACTTTGGGGATGATTTAAAACTCTTTAGATTTTTCAAGATTTTGAAAAACTCGACGCATCTATCTATGCTTTTTGAGATAAACCTGCTTAACACAGCCACCATATAGGTGAGCTTTTGTACGTCTCGGATTGAGGTAGGGTGCTTCATCTCCTTAATGGTGCTTATCTTCTTGGGATTGGCCTCAATACCTCTTTAAGTGACTAGGATGCCTAAGAATTTCCCAGAGTTGACCTCAAAGACGCATTTTTGGGAGTTTAGTTTCATGTCATGTGTTCACATCTAGTCAAAGGCTTCTTAGAGGTCCTTGACGTTATCGCTTAGCTTCATGCTCCTCCATATTGCTCCTGATCTAAGACTTAAACAATTTTGTCACCATCTACTAGTACATAGCCCCTGTATTTTTTAAACCAAATGGCATCACTATGTAATAATATGTATCGTAGTCGATGATGAATGAGCTACAGACTTCGTCCTTCGAGTCCATCTTAATTTGGTTATACCCCAAGAAAGTGTCTATGAAGCTTAACATGTCGTATCTCGAAGTGGAATCAATAAGCTGATTGATTCTCAAGAGAGGGAAGCAGTTTTTCGAGTAAGCTTTATTGAGATCGGTATAATTGACACACATACGCCACTTTTTGGTCTTCTTCTTGACTATCACTATGTTTGCTAAGTAGGTTGAGTACTTCTCTTCCCTCACGAAGCCGACCTTAAGTAACCTCTGCACTTCTTCCTCAATCGTGACCTACCTCTTTAGAGCGAAGTGCCTCTTTTTTTACTTGACATGTCATACGGTGAAGTCGATGCTAAGGCTATAGGTTGCCAAGTCAAGTGAGATCCTAAGCATATCTGATGCCGACTAAGCGAACCTATCTGAGTTAACCCATGAGAGAGGAATAATTTCATCCTTCCCTTAAGTAAAAGTCTCGATCCCGACCTTCATGATCTGGTTGGAAGCAAGACTGATCTGGATGTCTTTGGTTTTTTCACCCAGCTCACCCCTTTCTATTGGCTTCTCTTATGGGCCAGACTCTAGGGTAAAGACTCCGTCACCTTTGGCGACCCTAAAATATGGCTCTCGTAAAAGCTTCTGATCATACATACATATTCCTACCTTAATTAGGGTAAGGAATTTTGCCTTTAGGTGAAGGAAGGATGTGATGAACCTAAATGCATTTAAACTTGGTCTTCGTAAGAGAATATTGTAAGGGGAGGGGCAATCGATCACAACAAACTTCTCTAGTCATCATCCCCAACCTCCATGTCTAGAGTGATGATTCACTTGGCTCGGATAGTACTTCTATTGAAGCTGATCAACTTGTGGTGGTATGGCTTCATCTTAATCGATAGCTTCTTCTTATTCTTCCTCATCTTCTCATATGTATGGAGAAAGAGAATATTAGTAGAGCTATCGGTGTTCACCATTATTTTCAAGACCTTGAAATTCACAATCTTCACTTTATGACTATGGCATCCTGATAGGGGGCATATCTACCCCCTTCATATCTTTGTTAGAGAAAGAGATAAAAATATCTAGCTTCTGTCTCTTTTCCCTTATTGTCAGCACCTCGACAACGTATTAATTGAGCTACTGGTACTTCGTCAGCTCCCAAGGTGTGGCTTCCCAACTATTATATTGATGAGGCCATTGGCGGTGCAATTATTGCGGTGATCAGTGTTCTGCTCTACTTTAGCACCCCCAATCCACTGCCTTCAGGGTGCTCGGTCCTCATTGTCATCAAAACGCTTATTGCTCCTCAATTAGGCTACATACTCATTGAAGAAGCCCTACTGAATGGCGTATTTGATTGCATTCTTCAGTTGGAAGCATACGTTAGTGGTATGGCTGTAGTTATCGTAGAACTGGTAGTACTTATTTGAGTTCTGATGACTAGGGTTCCCCTTTGTTTTCAAGGGTCTTTATAGCAAGTTTTTGTGCTTCAACTCGAAATAGACTTGGGTTATGAGTCAATTCAGGGGGCTATACTTTGTGTAAATAAGAGGAGGGAGCAGGTATCGTTCGGCTTAACACTTCCTCTTTCCCAAACCCTTCCCCTCTAACTACCTGATATCCTAATCCTTCATGGACAATCTTTCTTTGCCCTACTTTCCACCCGATCTCTTTTAGTGGGCATTGCACTTGGCGTAAATATTGTCCTTTTAGTCGATGTACTTTTGGGCCTTATTCCAGAAGTTGGCCAAGATCTTCAGCTTGCTCTTCGCAAGCAATCGGAAGAAGTCTCCTGAAGGTTAGATATTGAGTTGAGTAGCATGGACAGTAACTTCTTTATCCAGCTGAGGGATCTTGACCACAACATTGTTGAACTTAGCCACGTAGTCATAGAGAGTTTCCCCTTCCCTCTACTTTATTAGGTACAAAGACAATGTGTCCTTAGACGGAGGCTTGCTAGTCTTGAAATGGAGGTTGAATTTCTATACCAACTCATTAAAAGAGCTAAAAGAGTTCTTAGATAGGTGGTTAAACCACATTCAAGCTGTTATCCTCAAGGTACCTAAGAAAGCATTGCACATTATAGCGTTCTTATGATTACGAAGATTCAAAAAGGTACGAAAGTAGAGAAGGTGATCATCAATACCCATTTTCCATAAGTTTACTACTAACCACCAACCGTTTATATTTATCTGATAAGTAAGAATTTTGAGAGAGACTTAAAAAGGGGGAAAAAATCAAATATTTCAAACAGAACGAAATAAGCTTATTTGCTATCTCCAAAAGCAAGTTATCCAATGATTCAATGCGACTATACATATATCGTATATATGGGGTGAAATGAAGTACATCCGGATCCTGAAGTATTGGATCAATAAGGAACCGGTCCTGGTCAATAGCCTTTTGGCTTTTTCCACAATAGAAAAATAACCTAAAAATTGGTGTCATTTTCAGTTTCTGGCTGGAGCAGCGATTGGTTGGAGTAGTCAGTACGACACTTGAACGCGAAGTTTATGAAATACCGTCGTTGGCAACTTGGCAATGCAAGTGCAGGTTGCTGATGAATGTAGGGTCTACCTGAACGTGGATGCAGAGATGACGTTACACTCTCTCTCTCTCTCTCTCTCTCTCTCTCTCTCTCTCTCTATATATATATATATATATATATACATATATATTGATTGATGCCCATGGGCCACGTTGGCTTTTGAGATTCGGGATGCTGGAGGAGTATCTTTTTGTTTTTGGTTTATTACAATCATTCATTATTAATTTTCTTTTTGTGGTCATCAATGGCTACCGACTACTCCTGCCAATTGCTACCTCCATCGGAGTTGGAGGGTTAGTCTTTGCTTAAAAGGAGACATCTGGCTCTTCAACGATTCTTAAAGTCGCCCTGAATTTTTATCCCCTATGTACTTATTCCAAACTTGTATCCTAGGTCTCTATCCATGAGCAATAAAAATGATGTAATCGTGCACTAACTGTTAACTTTAGATTTAGTCGCCACCGGTGAATACAAGTTGGTTAAGTTAGTGAAGATAGATTTTAGTCAGTTAAATTAGTAAGGTTCGAATATCATTATTAACATAAGAAATGTATTGATGGTTAATCTATAAGATTCTCTCTATAGGTAGTTTATAATTCATATCTTAACATATGATGATGATTGGAATTAAAATTGTTTAAATTTTTACTTAGAGAAAATAACTTTGGATTTAGTGGATATTAACATATATTTACACTTATTTAGTTTATTTGATAACAAAGTATAATTTTCTAAGCTTTACTTAGATATTCTATAAGCTAGACAAAGCTATAGAATACATTAGTTGTATTTGATAGTGCCTATGGTATGCAATAATGGCAAATATAACATGCAAAAGATTAGTTGAGTGAGGTTGTAAATTTTGAAAATGTGATTTCATTTTACCACAACTTTTAAAAATATGTAAAACATTATAATTGATATACAACTGTAAAACTATTATTAAGAAAATCATAACTAGCAACAAGTTAGGAGTTTTAGGTACGATTTCAAACCTCTATATATATTTTCAAAAACTATAAAATTATGAGATCACATTTTAAAAATTTAGTGAATTTGTTTATACACGACGAATGGTATAAAAGGGTATATTTATCATTTACCATTTAAATAATCCACTTAAGACAACTGTCGAAGAAATCCTTTCTACATATTACCAACAAACTTTTAACCAATGTTGAGCCTAATTTTTTGGTTTCTTTTTAAAATTGATTTTCCCATTTTTTATTAATACTAAACTCTAACCCATTTAATATTAATCCTCGACTAAAGAAATTGAAAAATTTCAGTTTTTTATTTAGAAAAATTTTTGGAGTTGCCACTTGACCGAAATCGAGAAAAGAAAAAAAAAAACCGTAATCAATTGGATGGATTGATTATAATTTGGCTATCGGTCTTTGATTTTAATTTGAATGAAGAACCAAAGGATTTTGAATTTGAGAGCTAACCTATTAAACCCTAACGAGTGTCACTATTTATTTATCGAAATTAGGATTATTCTTCTAATTATAATATTTAATAAAAAAGATAAAAATCAAAAGAAAAATAACCTAAGTTTTTACATATTTTATCTTCACCCCGAAGGTGCCTATGTACATGCTAATCGGGATCTGATGATCGTAGTTCTTTTTAAAAAAATTTTAGTATATTGATTTATTTTAATTTTGAAAACTGCTCAAGTTTACATTTTTAATTTATTTGATTTATTTTAAAAAGAAAGTCTAAAGAGTCCTAATACTTTAGTGTTATTATTTTAAAAAAATTCACTAAAAGTCCTAAAATTTTTAAAAGGATTTTTTTATTAATTTTTATTAAAAACCAACTTTCTATATGATAACTCCTTAAATAAGATAAAATCTTAACAACAAAAAAAAAAAAAAAACCAATCTTAACAATTCTTATAACTATCTACTAAAATAAAACAATTCCATATAATACACCTATATAAGAAATAATACTAAAACTCTTAAACTAACATATTCATGTATTATATATTATGTGAACTAATAGATAAGATAAAACTAATCTTAACAATCCCTTATCTAATATAATATACCTAATCTATATAATAGAGAAAACTAATGTTGAAAGCATATCCTATTATATACACATATCTATATATACTATCTAATAATATAATATGATATAATAATATATATAAAAAAAATGGTAATGAACCAAACCTGATTGTTGTTCGGCAATGGCAATAGCTGATCGGGATAGTGTGTGTTCGCTATTGTGTAAACGATGGTGAAGTGCAATGGAATTCGTGTTTTTGTGAATTGTTTCGTACGTGCCTGTGAAGTGGTGTGGGTGTGAATGCAAAGTGCAGTGGCTGGAATTCAGCAATGATTGTGCAACATGCTGATATTGTGATGTACAAGAGTAGACAATGGATGGTGTGCTCGGTGCTATTGTAGATGGTCTTGGCGTAGTGAAGTAGACCTATTGCTGGCATGACCGTTGATCAGACTTGGTACTACTGTACAGATGGCCACTGCTACCATGTTCGTTGGCCTGCACTGTTAGACGAAGAGGATGGAGTTCAGATTGTGTCAGTTTGTGGCAAGAGAGGAATTGAGTTGAGTGGTTATTGCTGTAATCAGACTAGGTTGTGCGTATTCAAGAGCGATCAGTGTGTTCCGTCATAGATTGTGATTGCAGTAGATGGAAAAGATTCAATAGACGGTAAGCGTTTAGGCGAAGCTGGACATGTGTGTTGATGAGGGTGTACAATTGCTGTTGTTGCTATCGGTCAACAAAGGATGCGCGATCAGTGGGCTTGTCACACGAGGAAGGGGAGTCTGGTGTTGTTGTACACCTGGTGTTGCTGTTCGCCGTGCTGTTGTCTGCCTGGTGTTGCTGTCTAGACCGTACTGTTGTTCAAACCGAGCTTACTGTCTTAACTGTCAATGGTATAGAAGATAGTCATGGATGAAGCGATGGTAGAGTAGGCTACTGTTGTGATCATGCTTGGTGAAGTAGATGGCGCAATGTGGACTGGCACGACTATGAACTGGCGCAACTGTGATTCAGTGTAATGTTCTACAGTAGATGGGGCATGCTGTAGCGTATGAAGCAATGTAGAGATTCAATTTGGCTTGCTGCTAATTCTACCAAGACTAATTTTTGTTGGATGGACGGGGGATCCTTATTCTTTTGGAAGTTTTTGTATTTATAAAAGCTGAATAAGATCATATCAAATCATATCTATTGTATCTAATTAAATTATTAAACTAGATCCAAATTAATTCAAATTTGATTTAATAAAATCAAACTAGATTCAAATGATTTTAATTAGATATGAATCCTATTTATTCATCTCGCTTTTGTAAAAGATAGAAAAATAAAAGACATAGGTGCCTAGCAAGACTCGAACCCAAGACCTCAAATTAAATCCAATCCTATACTTTAATACTTATCCGTTAGGCTATTGGCCTGCACCTTGATTTTAAATATAACTAAGCTGTACTTAAAACACCTGATTACCTAAAATAATTTTTTTTAACTAAGCTAAAATAATTTACTTCCTAAAAAAAATCTAAAAAATCTTTTTAACTTTTCTTTTTTCTCATTATTTTTTTGGTATTTTCATCATTTGTTAATTTTTATTATTTTTATCTTTTATTAATTTTTTTGTTATTATTTTTTATTATTTTTATTTTTGAATTAGGACCCTTTTTGTAAAAATAAAAATTAGGACTACAGAGGAGCAAAAATTAGGTGTCTACAACTGCCCCTCTTTGTGGTGAAATTTGAGTAAAACTTTGCCATAAAGACAAAAGAGACACCATTTTTGCCTTAAGACAACTCTATCCTAAGAAGCGTTAAGACACTTCACAACAATTAATTTGAAACAAAGAATAGCGAGGGGTAGTACCCTTGTGGGTTGATAAGAATCCTTAAATAGAATAATGAGAACTTAGTCCTATCTCCTATAGGTTGACTAACTAAGGTGGTCAAAGCGTTCCTTGAGTTGGCTAAGACCTAAAGATGAGGAAACTTGGTCGTGCCCTAATGAGCTGACTAACCAAGGCGGTCAAAGCACCCTCTAAGCTGGCTAAGACCTAAAACCAAGGAAAACTTGGTTGTGCCCTAATAAGCTGACTAACTAAGGTGGTTAAAGCACCCTTTGAGTTGACTAAGACCTAAAAACAAGGAAAACTTGGTCGTGCCCTGATGAGCTGATTAACTAAGGCGATCAAAGCGCCCTTTAAGCTAGCTAAGACCTAAAAACAAGGAAAACTTGGTCATGCCTTGATGAGCCGACTAACTAAGGTGATCAAAGCGTCCTTTAAGATGGCTAAGACCTAAAAACAAGGAAAACTTGGTTATACCCTGATGAGCTGACTAACTAAGGCAGTTAAAGCACCCTTTGAGCTGGCTAAGACCTAAAGACAAGAAAAACTAGGTTATACCCTGATGAGTTGACTAACCAAGGCGGTCAAAGCACCCTTTGAGTTGGCTAAGACCTAAAAACAAGAAAAACTTGGTTGTACCCTGATGAGTTGACTAACCAAGGCAGTCAAAGCACCTTTTAAGCTGGCTAAGACCTAAAGATAAAGAAAACTTTAATTGGGATAGCGCTTCTTGAGCTTGCTAAATCTTTAAAAGATTATGAGTTGGGCAACATTTTGTGAGTCAAGTGACTGGGAGTTTAAGGAACTTTGGATTGGGATCATACTCTACAAGCAAGCTGACTTGATAAGAAATTGTTTTTGGAAAACAAGCTGTCATCCTTAAGGGGAAACAAATTGCCAATGCAATGTTTTATTAGGCTTAGAACCACTTACTTGGTTTCAATGATAGCTCCCAAGTAGTCCAATGTCTTATTGAGCAGTCCAATTAGAATCAACGATTCTGACCCTTACCATTGCCTTTTCTTGTTCTTGCTCTTCTTCTTCTTTCTTCTTCCGTCTCTTTCTAACCCCTTTTTTCTTCTTCTTCTTCTTTTTTTCTTTTTTATTTTCTCTCTTTTTCTTCTCTTTTTTTTTTCTTTTTCTTTTTTTTTTTCTTTCTGTGAAAGCAACTTAAACCTAAAATGAATGTAAAACATATTCATTTCTCGAACAAAGATGTCCTGTATTGAATTTCCAATCCAACCATCAGCTTTTCGTGTAAACATCCATTCTCAAGCGAGTTTCTACTTATGTGCCACACGTTACTCTTTCTAAACATGGCCCTATCTTGAAAAATAGGAAACAAGTCTCCCTTTCATGGGGGATTAACCACAATAAAGTATTAAAAGAATTTTTACCAATAGGTATCACTTCAAGTTAAGTGTTTATTTTTTTCTTGTGCTTCTTCTGTATAAGGTTTATTTGGGTAGAGGATAGAGCGAGAAGTGAGGTCTTTTAGTGGAACAAGAAAAGGGCTAAGGATATTATCCAATGCTAACAATATTATCCAATGCTAACGACTACCAGGAATACCAACTTTGCATATAGAAAATGAAAATGAAACCATAGTAATAGTAAGATTGTTTGCATTTCATAATCTGAACAAAAATTTCATTGATGTTTAAGGATAGTACATCTTCAATGCATCAGTGTTTACTGGGTCCTTCAAGTCCGAACCATCCATTTGAGACAAGATAACAGCTCCCCCAGGCAATACTTTCTTCACAATGTAAGGCCCTTTATAGTTTGGAGCAAACTTCCCTCTCAAATCAATTGTGTTAGGCAACATCTTCCTCAACACCATATCTCCTTGCTCAAAACTTCAAGGTCGTGCTTTTTTGTTGAAAGCCCTGGCCATTCATTGTTGCTAGCAAATGTTATGGCATAAAGCTGCCAGCCTTTTTTCATCAGTTAGGTTCAACTGCTCAACACGCTTCTTTATCCAGTCAACCTCATCTAACTGAGTTTCTAACAATATTCTGAGAGATAGGATCTCGACCTCTACTGGTAGTACAGCCTCCATTTCGTATACTAACGAGTAAGGGGTTGCTCCTGTTGATGTTCTGATAGAAGTTCGATAGGCCATGAGTGCAAATGGTAACATCGCATGCCAATCTCGATACGTAATGGCCAACTTCTTGATAATTCTTTTGAAATAATTATCCACAAAAAATTCTCTTGATGAACTTGACCACTACTCCCTTCGTCACACTAGAGTAGGATAAGGCTTCAACCGACTTAGTGAAATAATCAATAGCTACCAATATAAATCGGTGCCTGTTAGATGCCTTTGAAGTGATCGGGCCAATGATATCTATTCCCTACATTGAAAAAGGCCATGGTGCTAATAGTGTATGCAATTCTTGAGGTGGAGCATTTATCTTGTCCGCATAGATTTGGCACAAATGGCAGCGTCTAACATGTCCGATACAATCTGCTTCTATAGTTAACCAGTAACATCCCATCATCATGATTTTCTTAGCAAGCATGTAGCCATTCATGTGGAGGCCACATACTCCCTTGTGTACTTCTTTCATTAGCATCTTTACCTCTTTCCCATCTATACAACGTAAAAGCGTTCCATCAAATGATCGTCGATACAGCATAGAATCGTTTATCAAGTACTGAGCCGCCAATCTTCTATTTAATTTTTTGTCCTTCCTCTCCGCTCCTTCGGGGTATGTGCCATGTTGTAAAAACACTTTGATATCATGATACCAAGGCTTTTCATCACATGATCTTTCCATTGTTAAACAAAAAGTGGGCTTTTCTTCAATTTCAATTTTAAGTGGCTGAATCTCCACTCCTCTCAATATTTGGATCATTGATGCCAAAGTAGCAAGAGCATCAGCGAATTGGTTTTAAACCCTTAGTATGTACACGAATGTAATTTTTTTGAACTTGGTTATCAACTCAGCTAGGTGTTGGTGGTAAGGTACTAATTTGGGGTCTTTCGTCTTATACTCACCCCGAGCTTGGCCTATGATCAACGAAGAATCTCTATATACCTATAATTCCCGTATCTCCTTAAACAATGCGATTTTGAGTCCCAAAATACATGCCTCGTATTTTGCAATATTATTAGTACAAGAGAAAGCCAATCTCATAGCCATTGGAAATTGTGTACCTTCAAGCGATACGATAATTACCTCGACTCCACATCCGGACACATTAGCTGCTCCGTCGAAGAACATTTTCCACCCTAAAGATTTTTCGACTACCTCACAATCGAAATCATTTCCTGCTACCAAGATACTTTCATCAAGAAACTCAACCCGTACTTCTTAAGGGGTATCCTCAGAATGATTCTCCGCTAATTGATCTGCTAAAGCTTGCCCCTTGACTAAACTTTAGCTCATATACTTAATCTAAAATTCTGTCAGCAACATCTGCCACTTTGAAACTCTACCAATGAGAGCCAGTTTTTCAACTAAGTATTTCAAAGGATCGTATTATGTTATCAACTCAATCTAATAATACAGTGTATATTGTCTAAGCCGATGCATGACCCAGACCAATGCACAACAGGTTCTTTTGGCCTCTGAGTATTTCTGCTCCCCTTATGTGAACTTCTTGCTTAGATAGTAAACAACTCACTCTTTCCCTTCTTCATCCTTCTGACCAAGCATGGATCCCATGAATTCGGTCATTATGGTCAGGTAAAAAAACAATGGCTTTCCAGGTTTAGGAGCTATTAACACTGGAGGTTTCATGAGGTATTCTTTGATTTTTATGAAAGCCTCTTCACATTCATCATTCCAGTTGATCTTTGCGTTTTTCTTTAATAGCTTAAAAAGAGGGCGACATTTATCTGTTAACTGTGATATGAATCAGGCTATGTAATTTAAACGCCCCAGCAATCCTCGTACTTCCTTGAGTGTTTATAGAGGAGGCATGTCAATTATGGCTTTAGCTTTATCAGGATTGACTTTGATACCTCTTTGGCTAACTATGAACCCTAACAATTTTCTTGATGTCACACCAAAAGTACATTTCTCCGGATTCAACTTCAAGTGGTACTTCCTCAGTCTATTAAATAGCTTCCTTAAGTTTTCTAAGTGATCTTCCTCCTCTTTGGATTTTGCAATCATATCATCAACATATACTTCTATTTCTTTATACATCATATCATGAAAAATTGCAACCATGGCCCTTTGATATGTTGCGCTTGCATTCTTAAGCCCAAATGGCATCAACTTGTAGCAAAATGTTCCTCAAGTCGTAATGAAAGTCGTTTTTGTCTTATCTTCTTCGGACATCTAAATCTGATTATATCCCGAAAAACCATCCATGAAAGAGAATAGATGATTTCCGGCCGTGTTATCCATTAAGACATCAATGTGAGGCAATGGAAAATTATCTTTAGGTGTTGCTTGGTTGAGATCTTGAAAGTCTACACACACTTTGACTTTCCCATTCTTCTTAATTACTGGAACAATATTAGCTACCCATTCTGGATAATCCGATACTTCAATGAATCTAACCTCCAGTTGTGTCTTCACTTCTTCTTTAATTTTCAACAAGACATCAGGTCGAAATCTCCTTAACTTTTGCTTTTTTGGTTTGGCGTCTTCATGTGTGGGTAAACGGTAGACTACAATCGATGGATCCACCCTAGGCATATCTTCATACGACCAAGCGAACACGTCTTGATATTCGGCTAATAACGTAATCATTTCTGTTTTTTGTTTCTCTTTTAAACTTGCCCTAATTTTTAGATTCTTAGGATTTTCTTTGTTCCCCATATTAATTGTCTTAATCGGTTCATTGATAGTGATTCTACTCAGCTCATGTTTTTGCCATTCCTCTTATATATTACTATGGTCATCGACATCACTCCCGACAACTAACCTAGTAGGGTCGAAAGCGATATCGATATTCTCATTTTCTACCTACACGAGGTATTCTTGGTTTTTGCTTGGTTCATTGGATCTAAATGTGAGTGCATAAAGAAAAGTATATGTAAGAAAAAGAAAACTAAAACGCAATATAAGAAAGAAACGAACCAATATTTCATTGAATAAATGGGAGTGGATCTCAAATGAGATAAGGGCCTAACTAATTTTGAATGAAAGGTTCGACGATACATTTGAAACGATGACTATTGAAAATAAAAATTCAGAAAATACTAACTACGGGTTACCCTTTACCCTAAGGAAGACCTACTACCATTCGTTGGGATGGAGAACTAGTTATTCAAATGATGTTGGAACTTGTGTGGCGAGCTTGTTGATCCTTCTTGGCCAGATTCCCGAGCTTGAGTCTCCTCCCGTATGAATGTCTCAGCTAGCGGTGGAAAGGTCATCGAGACATGGTATAATCTATTACCTCTCTTGCCCCTCACTTGTTTCTTCTGGAATTCTTCTACCAGGGTAGGATTGTAGCCAAAGCCGTAGGTGCCGATCTGGCCTTCCTTGAATCCCATTCTTCTATCATCTTCTCTGTTGGGACTGGTGATCATGTTCACTTCTTTAAACATTTGTAAACCCAGCTCTTCTTGTCCCTCACTTCCTATGTATGGTATAGCCATTTCCTTGTAAATTTCATAATCTTGATCTCCCAGAATTGTAATCACTTGGCCATTTGAGATAAACTTCAACTTCTGGTGCAAGCTCGAGGGTATGGCCCCTGCTGCATGAATCTAAGGTCTTCCCAAGAGTAGATTGAAAGATCTTGGAATGTCCATGACTTAGAATCGAATAGTAAAGTGCTGAGGGCCAATACTCACAGATAAATCAATTTCTCCTATAATCTCTCTTCTAGAACCATCAAAAGCCCTAACTGTTGTAGAAGAAGGCCTAATTGCAGACGTGTTGATGCCCCGCAAATCCAATGTGGCGAGTGGGCAGACGTTCAATGATGATCCGTTGTTAATAAGTACCTTGGTGATAATTATGTCATTACTCCTTACCATAATAAAGAGTGGCTTTGTATGTTTGTTCCCTTCTTCACCCAATTCTTTAGCTGAAAAAGAAATTTGATCCATTGCGAGGACAGAATTAGTGACTAGCCCCATCTTCTTAGTTGGAATTTCATGAGAGACCTTCACCTCATTTAAAGTATGAAACAAAGCCTCCTTGTGTGGTTTAGATGTAATTAACAAGCTCATTAACGATATTTGTGTAGGAGTCTTACTAAGTTGATCCATGATCTTATACTCACTTGACTTGATCATCTTAGTAAAAGTTGATAGCCCCTCAACGCATTCAGCCACCGTCTTATCATTTGATTCTCCCAGTATGACCTTCCTCCCATCCTCCTCTCTCGGGTAATAAATCTTTCCCAATTGAGTAATGCCCCCTACCAGAGGACCTAGTTTTTCCTGATTTACTAGGTGATAGTTAAATGGAGCATCCATGTAATTTTTTGGTGGCAACAGTACGTGAAATGTGTACCTCTTCACTTTTGAAGTTTGGTTGCTAGTATAAAACTCAAAAACCTTAGGCTTTTTATCTGAATCAATGACGTTGACGATGAAGTCATCAAAAATCATACCAATCATCAACCCATGGTTAGGTAAGGGATTATTGTTAACATTAGGAACTGAGACTTCCACAAAATCTAACTACATTATCCCTTCATCTATCAAGTCCTGAATCTTGTTCCTTAGTCTCTAGCATGCATTAGTCGAATGCCCTACTTATCCACAGTGGTATTTATACTTTACTATAGGGTCAAAGATTCTCGATCGATATCGATCGCTAGGAAGTTCGTACCGTATCAAATTATCCCTTCAAAACTTTTCGAAGACTTGACTTAAAGGGACCGGTATCTTAGTAAATTGTCTATAAGTCCTGTTACTTTGAAGTTGGTCTCTAAACTGTTGCTGAGTGAAAGGAGGATTTGTCCTAAAAGTGACTTGAGCATTTGGTCTGGCATTTGAATTTACCATACTGATTGTAAATTCTTTAGGCTTGCTGCCGGCTAGTCTAGGACCAGATGAGGACACTGGTGGTCTTCTATCTGCTAGTTCTTAAAGCTTACCAGAAGAGACGGTGCTTTCAATCCTACACCCTGCCGCTACTACTTCAACAAAACTAGATGAGGCCTGCCTGATGAGATAGGAGAAGTAAGGCCTTTCCAAGGTGTTAATGAAAGCTGATGTGAGCTCCTTCTTGGTAGTAGGAGTGGAGATTCTTGTAGCTAAGGACCTCCATCTTTGAGCGTATTCTTTGAACAATTCGTTATTCTTCTTCCGTAAGGCAACTAGGTCCATTATAGTTAGGGTTACTTCTACGTTGAATTTATATTGTTCATAAAATGCTCTAGCAAGTTTTTCCCATGTATTTATCTAGTTCAAATTAAGTTGGGCATACCAAGTCAGGGCCGATCTAGTCAAACTATCTTGGAATGTCTGTACCATAAGTGGATCATACTGCACATATTTACCCATCTTCCTAACGTACAACCTGGTGTAGAGCTTGGGGCAACCCGTCCTGTTATACTTTTCAAATTCTGCTACCTTAAACTTCTCAAGGTATGATCCTATGTCATACATAAAAAACTCAGTGATCCTCGCCTGTTCAAATCCATCATACCCTATAAGTGCCTTTATCTTCTTAGTTATTTGTTGTATCAATTTCTTTTTTAGTTCTTTTAAGCTGTTTGTACTAAGCCCTTGGTCAACAGGTCTCGGGGCTACATACGTGTCAGGTTTGAAGGTCGGGTTGTCTTTCAGGTAAACTCCTTCTGATTTGAATGGGTCTTTTTGATATTCATGCTCTACTTCAAGAGCTTATGTATTCTTTCCATAACGGGTCTTGGAGCTTTCTTCATTAGCTGGTGCTGTGGCTCTTAGCAAAGCAATGCTGTCTGCTAGAAAGCTCATTTGTTCTACCATCTTTTCCATAGCCCTTTCTATGGAACGGAACCTCAGCTCGGAGGGATCATTGATCTTAGGGTCTCCGTCATTTCCTTGAGTAGTGGCCATCCTAGTTTAGGAACGTGTTCTAATCAAACTTCTTTGAAAGACTTGACATTTGGGAGCTATCTTGAAATTTTACCTGATTGTTAAGATCAACTCAACAAAGGGTTAGTACATATTACATTTTTCTAAGAAAGAGTTGTTAATCGTATAAATGCAAGATGCATGTCACACAAATGTAATGGAAAATTAAAAATTGGGAACAAACCTTTGATGTGGCAAAACCTAACTAACTTTTATTAATTTTTTGCTATTATGAAGCTTTACATCTCTCATTCTATTCGCAAAAAAGAATTCTAAAGAAAATATATTAAAAAAAAAAACTAAAATCTAAAATCTAATCTCCTAGTGGCTAGTAGGCTTATCTTGCGTCTTTCTCCTATTTTGGATCTTAGGAGCCTGCTCTTCTTTGCCCTTAGTCCTCTTCAGTTTTGCTTCCAATGCCTTTATCTTCTGATGATATTCCTTGCAACGGTTTTGTAACTCCTGCTCTCTTTTACTCGTTCTCTCAGGTTCAGGTTGAACTTCTCCCTTCTCTTTGTTGTCTTCCATATCTTTTAGCCTTTTTAGTTGGTGATAAAGAAATCCTTTGGTTATCTGGCTCCTGGCTGCTATCCCCTTAGTGGTAGGGATAGTCTTTCTTGTGCACCAAAGAGCTTGGATGCTCAGGAGCTTGGCTACTATGTCATCCACCATCATGCTGGGGTTATAGAAGTCCAATGTGACAGCTTCAAATGATGGTCTGGGGATCACGTCCTTAATGAGTCCATTGGCTGGGACATATCCGGTGTAAAGTTTGAAGCCGATCAAAGAGACTGCCTGGAAGTCTTCATACCTTCTTATCATTTCCTTGCTTACAAACCACCTAGGTGTCAACAACAACTCTTTTGCTTTCATATTCTGAAAGTATTGGACCCAGTAGTGGCCAGCTATATTTTCTGGTAGCCCAACTCTTTCTTCAAAAGATTTGATGAGATTGTATTGCTGAGTAAACTTATCCCGATTAAAATCAAGTTGATAACTTCTCATGTGGCTAATGAACTAGACCACCAGTAGGACTATATTAGTTTTTAGATCTCTTCATTTCTTTTTCTTGAGATGGTTTAGTGACAAGATCTACTTGGCTAGAAGAGATGGGATATATGATTTCCCTTCAAGGAATTAGGTTACGAGTTTTGCAATTCTGAAGTGGACTTAACGTCTACCATCAGGGAATAAGATAGTATTGAAGACCACCAATATAAAAGTATTGACCCGGTACTGGTGTCATGCTTCTAAATTTGCATAAAAAACCTCATGTTTTTCTCTATGCTTCAATTCAGTAGAAAACCAGTTCATAACATCCTCTATTCAAATGGTTTTTCCGTGATTGAGAACCCGGTTTATTTCAATTTTTCTGATTCCCAACAACTTGCTGAAGATCATTGGTGCTGCAGCTTCTAAGTCTGGGATAAAGATATCATTAGTGATCGTAAGAGCCCACAACAATTGGGAGTATTCTTCTAAAGTTGAGCTTAGTTGATGTAGGCCCATACAGAAATTGGTGGATTCGGGCTCCGATAGGTGGACTAAAGCCCGCATTAGAGTGATGTTCACGGAGATCTTCTACAGAGATAGGATGGGCCCAATCCTATTCTTGATAAACTCCTGCTTATTTGGGCTGAAGAATCGAAACTACGTTTGAAGCAGTTTTTATGGCCAATGCTTTAGGTAAACATGAATGTCTTCAAAAGGCTCTTGACTTCATCTAACCATGACTGATCAAAATCAAAATTACAATTACAATGTACTCTAAAACTTTACATAAAATTATTACAAATCATTTATAAGGAAATATTACAACTAAAACTTCACAATTGCCCTTGTCCATTTAGGTTTGCCACATCATAGGTTCTTGCAATTTTTTTAAAGAAAAGTTTTCATGTAATGCAAAAGGGTGGGTTCTAAAGGTTCTTAAGTTCTGCAACCACTACGTTTTTCAAAGCAACGATTCTATGGACGCATTTGAACTTGAGTGGGGTAGCTTAATCGGCCTTAAAAAGTAGTTACCCCACAACATCCAAAGCTTACACAATTACCCCCCTCTTAAGGTCCTAAGACGACCTAGTTTTGACTGTGTCTACCATGCATTTATGATGCAGAAAAACAGAATAAAAGTAAACCCCCTAAAATTACTCTTTTAAATAAACTGCAACAATAAAAAAAAATGTTAGTAAAAAATAAATAAATAAAATAAACAAATACATAAAATAACATACCTAAGTTCTTTTTTATATTGTTTTTATTATTTCATCTTTTTATTTTTTGAAAAATAATCCTATTTTCGGTAACTTCTAGTGGCTAGCCCTTTAGCGGTCCTTAGTGGAGTCGCCAAACTGTTGAGCCTAATTTTTTTATTTCTTTTTAAAATTGATTTTCCCATTTCCGATTCATACTAAACTCTAACACATTTAATATTAATCCTCGACTAAAGAAATTAGAATATTCCAGTTTTTTATTTAGAAAAATTTTTGGAGTCGCCACTCGACCGAAGTCGAGAAAAGAAAAAAAACCGTAATCAATTGACTAGATTGATTACGATTTGGCTACCGGTCTTTGATTTCAATTTGAATGAAGAACCAAAGGGTTCCGAATTCGAAGGCTAACTTATTAAACCCTAACGGTTACCACTATTTATTTACTGAAATTAAGATTATTCTTCTAATTATAATATTTAATAAAAAATAAAAAATCAAAATAAAAAGAAAAAAAAAAACCTAAGTTTTTACATATTTTATTATCGCCTCGAAGGTGCCTATGTACCTGCTAATCGGGATTAAACGATCGTAGTTCTTTCTAAAAAAATCTTTAGTATGTTGATTTATTTTAATTTTGAAAACTACCTGAGTTTACATTTTTAATTTATTCTATTTATTTTAAAAAGAAAGTCTAAAAGGTCCTAACACTTGAGTGTTGTTATTTTAAAAAAAATTTACTAAAAGTCCTAAAATTTTTAAAAGGATTTTTTTTATTAATTTTTATTAAAAAACAACTTTCTATATGACAACTCCTTAAATAAAATTAAATCTTAACAACAAAAAAAAAAAAAAAACAATCTTAACAATTCCTATAACTATCTACCAAAATAAAACAATTCCATATAATGCACCTATATAAAAAATAATACTAAAACTCTTAAACTAACATATTCATGTATTATATATTATGTGAACTAATAGATAAGATAAAACTAATCTTAACAATCCCTTATCTAATATAATATACCTAATCTATATGATAGAGAAAACTAATGCTAAAAGCATATCTTATTATATACACATGTCTATATATACTATCTAATAATTTAATATGATACAATAATATATATAAAAAAATGGCAATAAACCAAACCTAATTGTTGTTCGACAATGGCGATAGCTGATCGGGATCGTATGTGTTCGCTATTATGTAAACGATGGTGAAGTGCGATGGAATTCGTGTTTGTGTGAATTGTTTCGTGCGTGCTTGTGAAGTGGTGTGGGTGTGAATGCAAAGTGCAGTAGCTAGAATTCAGCGATGACTGTGCAATGTGCTGATATTGTGATGTGCAAGAGTAAACAGTGGATGGCGTGCTCAGTGCTGGTGTAACCACTGATCAGACTTGGTACTGCTATACAGATTGCAACTGCTGCACTATTCGTTGGCCTGCACTGTTAGACAAAGAGGATGGAGTTCGGATTGTATCGGTTTGTGGCAAGAGAGGAATTGAGTTGAGTAGTTGCTGCTGTAATCGGACTGGGTTGTGCATATTCAGGCGCAATTAGTGTATTTCATCATAGACTATGATTACAGCTGACGGAAAAGATTCAATTGGCGGTGGGCGTTTAGGCGAAGTTAAACATATGTGTTGATGAGGGTGTATGGTTGCTGTTGTTACTGTCGGTCAATAGAGGATGCGCGATCAGTGGCCTTGTCACACGAGGAAAGGGAGTCTGGTGTTGCTGTTCAGACCGTGCTGCTGTCCAAACCATGCCTGTTGTCTTGACCGTCGATCGTGCAGAAGACAGTTGTGGACGAAGAGGTAGTGGAGCAAGCCACTATTGTGATCAGGCTTGGTAAAGTAAATAGTGTGTTGTGGACTGGTGCAACTGTGAACTGGCGCTACTGTGATTCAGTATAATGTTCTACAGTAGATGGGGCGTGCTGTGGTGTATGAAGCAATGTAGGGATTTAATTTGGCTTGCTGCTGATTCTACCAGGACTAATTTTTGTTGGACGGATGGGGGATCCTCATTCTTTTGGAAGTTTTTGTATTTTTAAAAGCTAAATAAGATCATATCAGATTATATCAAATCATATCTATTGTATCTAATTAAATTATTAAACTATATCCAAATTAATTCAAATCCGATTTAATAAAATCAAACTAGATTCAAATGATTTTAATTAGATATGAATCATATTTATTCATCTCGCTTTTGTAAAAGATAGAAAAATAAAAGACATAGGTGCCTAGCGAGACTCGAACCCAAGACCTCAAATTAAATCCAATCCTATTCTTCAATACTTATCCATTAGGCCATTAGTCTACGCCTTGATTTTTAATATAACTAAACTGTACTTAAAACACCTGGTTGCCTAAAATAATTTTTTTTTTAACTAACCTAAACTAAGATGATTGACTCTAAAATAATTTACTTCCTAAAAAAAAAAAATCTAAAAAATCTTTTTAACTTTTCTTTTTCTCATCATTTTTTTGGTATTTTCATCATTTATTAATTTTTATTATTTTTATCTTTTATTAAGTTTTTTGTTATTATTTTTTATTATTTTTATTTTTAAATTAGGACCCTTTTTTGTAAAAATAAAAATTAAGACCACAGTGGGGCAAAAATTAGGTATCTACAATCTATAAATAGGAAGCTTTTTGTTGTAGTGGAATGAATAAATATCTCATAAGATAAATAGTAGTCCCGTAACATGCACATCATTTTTAAAATGAAATGTTCTCGTAAGGATAGCCAGTCCCATGATTATCAACTCTCAAATCCACCTAATCCACATACTTCGCAAGTCGTATGCACATATACACGCATGTGTATATATATATATATATATTCCTTCTCCATTTCATGGACCCCTACCATATTAATATTATTACATATGGGCAATGATTGTTGTGGAAATCGAACTTTTTCCTCTAGACCTCGATACTCTGTTTATTCTACGATCCATTAAACAAGAAATGGAGTAATACCATAAAACACACCAATCTACATGTGGAAAGGACCACAAAGATGAGTAGTAGAGTAGATGAAATAGTATAGATATAGAAGAGTGAAGACTTTCCAATAGCTATTGAAAGAACGAGGAAGACCTTAAAGAAGAGAAACTTGGGCCCCAAGTGCATAAGTCAAATTATTCATATATTCATTTATATGTCCTATATATTTTATGGAGGTCCTAGATCCAAAATAATATTGATGATACATGGACAAGAGAAGATCCAAATCTGCCACTACTATGAGAATAGCCCCTATTTATTTCTTTCCTTGGAGAAAAAATTTTATTGCATTAACATCCAATTGCTAAAACTTCGAATAATTACTCGATTTTAAATATGCTACCAGCAAATGCTTTTTCAATTATTGAATCTAACATGTGGGTTGTAAAGTGCTACAAGTTTATTATATTATTATATTAAGATAAACCCAATATTTATCTAGTTTGACTTTTTGGATTAGGTGATAGGATATAGAGAGTTTAGTTTATTATGATAATTCAGGGAGATTTGACTTGGTGAGCTTAGAATAGGAACCATTTGATCAATTTAGCTTATTATGATAAGTTAAGGAGATTTAGCTTGGAATAAGAACCGTTTGATCAGTCCATCCACTTCCAACCTTTCTTAGGTAGGCTTATTCACCATAAAAAACGTTATTGGTTTTGGGCCTTTAGAAGCTTATTCTAAATAATTATAAAATGAGTAAAATTCCATCTGGTCCGTCTATTACCAAGACAATCCAACAGATGTCATTAAGTCTAAGAACCTATAAATACTCAACCATTCCTCCTTATTTAAAACAATTCTAAAGATCAGAGAAATGGTATTCCATTATCAAAACTTTGCTCTCTAAGATCAAATATTGTTCAGACAACGAACAATCATAATTTGCTCAAGAGCTGCAAGGTTAACATCTTAGATCCCTTAGGCTCCCTTGTCTGTCACTTGTGCATTCAAGACTTCAAAATTGCCTATTCCTCCTTCTTATCATTTTCTCTCCAATCATCTCATTGAGTATCATCTCTACGTCATTAGTCTAATGCTACGTATGATGTGATACTTACGTGACTCATATGTAACTGCTCCAATCAAAACCTATCATCTACATTTTGGTGACTCTACTAGGGAAAGAGTATGATATCAAAGTAATGGCACCTCCTAGGAAGAGAATAGCTATAATGAGTGAAGCTATCTCTCAAAAACAAAGCATTAGTGTTAAATAAGTTGAGCAAGACCCACCTCTACCACCTCAAGGCACTATAGAGGTGATATAAGCTATGTAAGAGGTAACAAAACCCTTGGATCATTTCATGGATATGTTTGCTTCACTCATGATAGGGTTGGTTGCCTCTACTGCTGCATAACTTAGAGTGGCTTTACCAAGCTCTACTATTGTTGCATAAATAGACATTACCCCTTCTACTCAACCAACTTACCCTCCCATTATTGAAGAAGATATACCTCAAGGAGGGCATGAGTAAACCCCCCTAACGTAGGTTACAACTTGGACAAAATCTATTAACTGAAGTAAAGAATGTGAGGGTCTAAATTAGTAGCTCTTCATCTTCATGTATGCTTACTCCATTTAATCCTACTATCTTAATCTTAGGTAGACCTACTTCCTACTGCAATGTTACTCGTGCTCTATTACCTACGTTTATAGCCTTTGCTCTAAGGACTTCCTTTATAATAAGGGAAGATTTGGACATTTATATAAAAGAAATACAAGCTAAGTCATCTATAGGAGTACTAAAGCTAAAGCTCCCATATCATCAATGCTATAACATCTTAGCTCTTAAGTTTCAAGCTTAGACAACACCCTAGCACATTAGCTTCTACACCTTAAGCCTAAGCAATGCCCTAACACTTCGACTTTCATAGCTTAATCCCAAGCAATGCCTTGGTATCTCAGCATCAATGCCCCAAGCCTAGCTAATGCCTTACACATCGGCTTCTATACCTTAAGCCTAGGTAACACCTTGACATCTTGGCTTCTATGCCTCAGGCCCAAGCAACGCCTTAACATCTCGACTTCCATGCCTCAAGCTTAGATAACATCCTAACATCTCGGCTTCTACGCTTCAAGCCTAAGTAACACCTTAGCATCTTGGTTTCCACACCTTAAACCCTAGCAACACCCTAGAATCTCGACTTGCAATCTCTGAAGCCAAGGCAATGCCTTAACATTCACATCTTACATCATTGTTGCTTTACAGCTTGGGATGTCTTCAATTAAGTTCACCAAAAAGTGACTTCTACGATTAAGCAATACTTAACCAAACATTTGTTGCTTACTAGTAAGAGGATGGACTCCTAGGCATACAATGAAAAGATAAGCTTGCATAATACAAACTAGTAAGAGCATTACCTCCTAGGCACATTATAAGTTATTGTAGCTAGGAAAGACAATTCTATGTAGTCAAGTAGTAGGAAATACCCCCTCAACAAATGAAAGAGAATTATCACTCTCGGACAATCAATGCTATTATTGCTACTTTAACATGATCAAATACATTCTCAAAAGGGTTCACTTAAATATTATAGCTGTAAGTGATAGCTTTTGCTCTAATGCACATGATGACTTTGGAAGCTCCTTTGATTACAGAGTCTAAGCAGCCTTAAATGCTATGAGCTCAATGACCTACAAGAATGCCAATTATAATGAATTTCGTTGTTGCTACTAAGTGAAGGCATTGCCTCCTAAGCATACGATGATTTGTACATGCTCAATGACTTCTACTACCAAGAGTACTTTAAGTGGCATCACGAAATGAAATGATGTAACAAGTTCATAAGAGCATTAAGTTCCCTCTAATGAAGGAACAATTATTTGAGTTGCAACCTAGTCTTAGCGAGATATGTTAGCGACTAGTGGAAGAGGGATATTAATAGATGCAGTAGACTACTCACCTCTATATGCACTTGAGCTAGTAAAACACCAACATAAGTTCTAATCTCATCCCCCTTTCCTTGAATGGGGATTCCTTATACTCCACCAACATTAGATCATCATCGTTAGCCTCAAGAGGCATTTAGGTTGCCTTCCGTGTCAAATAAGGAAAGCAAGCTCCTTAAAACATACCACAAAGGAACTTTTTTTGCACTTATTACACTTTATCTAACTCATAGCAAGAACTGTAATTGAGCAGAAGTAGTAATGGCATGAAGGATCCTAGCCTTCTTTAAGAGAGTCACATGCTTATGCTTCATAGTAATGTACTTCACCTAATAGCTCCATCTTAATGGAAGCGATTTCTTGAGAAAATAAAATTGAGTACGTTAGAGAGGTAACTCCCCCTTTATCATTCTTGGAATAGAATAAGTCCTCTTCAATGGTAAAACAAGTGTTTACTAGAAGCTCTCCATAAAGGAAGCTTTCGATATGCAAGACCTATTAGGACTTATCACTCACAAGGCTTGTTAAGCACAAATCTTGCTACAGATGAAGCTTACCATGTCTTCATCAAAGGCGATTCTAGAGTCCCTTCACGTCTCATTGTAGAAGAGGACTATTGCACACAAACCTTTCCTTAATCAAGGCCTACTAGGGCCTTTTGCATTCAAAGCTTGCTAAACGAGATGCTCACTACACTTGAGGCCTACTAGTGCTTATTACACTTGAGGCATTCTTACTCAAGGCTTCTCTATGTAAAGCCTGCTACACTTAAGGCTTGTTGTACTAAGACTTTCCATGCTTGAAACTTGCTTACTAGAAGTCAATTCCCTACTAAAGAACCATTTAACCTACTTTACCCTCTTAAGGTGGATATTAAGAGTGATAAGGGGCATTATTAATTATGATACTGTACTTACAAGAATAAAGGAAGAAGTTAGCAACACAAGACAAACATGGTATTCCAAAAAAGAAAAACGAAAAGAAGAAAAAGAAAAAGAATGAGGTTCTTATTACCACATGGCTTGGAAAATGATGGCTTATCATGCTTCCATTCCACCCATATATGGGAACTACAATTGATTAGAAGTGGTAATAGTATGGAGGGCTCTAGTTTTCTTTAGAAGAAATGCATGTTTCGACTTCTCTTCAATGTACTTCACCTAATCATCTCCTCTAAAGGCTGGCTCCTTCAGAAATGCAAATTAGGTGTTGAAGAGAGAGGTAACTATCTCCTCTCGTTCCACAGCACAACCATTAATCTCTTTCGATGGTAACTTTGGAATCAACACAAGGCTCGCACTTGATAAGCTAGAGACCACCATTAGTACAAGGTGTTGTGCAGGCTTCTCGGCACTTGGCCTTGTCCTAAGATGTATCTTTAGAAACAATCTCGTCCAACTACCTATTCTGAGGACATAAGATTGGTGGCAGACATTTATCTTGATGCACCAACAAGCCCTTTAACTTCACTACTTCCATGCTTTAACTTAGATTGATGTTCATCTCTTCCTAATGAAGCACAAAAATCAATATATTCTTTTAGTCAAGATACTATGGTATGGAGAAACCAAGTGGAGATATGATAATAACATATGTTAGAAAAAATAGTCAATTAAAGGACCGACCATTGTGTTGTTACTTTGGTTTAAGTTATTAAGTTCTCCACATTGTGGTTATGCATAAGAAAAGGCAAAACTCGTAGTGGCATTATTTATTGATGACATTCAAATATTATTGAAAAGTAGGACCATTGCTAATCAAAAGATGAGAATGGAAAAGGGTAGAAATTTAACTTAACCAAGTCTACGTACATTATGAAAGAAGAATGATATGTAATAAACTAACAATGATACTGTAGTTGTATAGGAAAGGATGATCGACTCGCTAGGGACACGAACCTAGTAAAAATAATTTATTGACTTGATTCTCCAATTGCTTGGCTACTATTGCTATTAAAGGATTCAAATACTTATGGAATTGAACTCCTTTGATGAATTAAATCCCGTTGACCTATTAAAGAATGATAGAAAAGTGGATTAGAGTAAGTCTTGAGAAGAAGTAAAATTAAAAAATAAAAAAGAAATATATGAGGACAATTTAAGTCATAACCGGGTGATGAATCCAAAAGTCCAAGACCATGCATTACATGCAAAGCCAAAGATGCTAGCAATTAAAATCTTTCATACAAAGTTTTAAACTAAAAGCTCATATATTTATGACAACAATAAGGGAGACAAGGAGATGGAAAATGAATCAGCCTTGAAATAATGTACTATGTAATAGAAGTAAGATATACTTAATATTGATGTTGGGATAATTAAAAGGAGAGAGAGAGAGAGGTATGTCGATCACCTGCAATTAGATCCGATGGAATATAGTAAGGCAAGCTTTGTGGTGTTGGCACTTGTTTGTTACATAATGATTAAAGTCTGAAGAATTTAAGCTTGAAACAGGAAAGAGCTTAAGACAAGGTACAAGAATTTAAATGTGAAGATTCATGGATTTAGATGATATAAGTGATATTTGAAGTTGGATTTGGTCCTTACTGAAGCATGTTAGGATTGAAAAATACAAAATATCGCTAGTAGGATAATTGGTCAAAGTAAAGATTTGATAAAGTTTTAGAGCAAATTACCTTAAACGTACTGTGTGAGGATGAATATTCTAAGGAAATACGAACTTCCACTCAAGCTTTCTTCATGTTGAAAAAAAAGAAGAAGAAGAAGAAGAAGAAGAGACAATCACATCAACATCAACATAAGAGAAATATTATATATGATAGAAGCAAGAGTATGCATCTAATGAATATGTAGGGGCAGTAGCACAGGAAGTCAAGAAAGCCGATTATAGCTAACAAAACTAAGAAATATCAAACATGTTGCCATGTAAGCCACGACAACAATCAAACAGAAGATAAGAATTCCATCGATACAAAAGACATTTATGAGTTAACCTTAGTCACAATTAACAATATACCGGTCACATTTAGATTTATCTCTTGTCTCGATGCTCGCTTGCCAACTGAATTCCTTTTAACACCTATATAGGAGTGAAGAAGCATGCAAACTAAAATTAATGTTTGCTGGTGTTGTAACTCTCAACTACTCTTGAAGAGAACTTACAAACAAGAGGAGGAATGAAATTCTTATCACCGCCTAGTTGAAAGGATGTGACTTGATGAATATTGAAGTAACTCAGTGCTTCATCCGAAAGAGTATCGCAACTCGAGCATTAAACCATTCAAAGTCATGAGTCGAAGATTAGAGTTTGAATGATGCAAGTATGGAATACAAACGAAAAAAAAACATTAGCGATTATTGTGTGCGTGTGTGTGTATATATAACTCAATCTCGGAAGTTGATAGATTTGGAAGATGTATTGGTATCTAAAATGAGATATGATATTGATTAGATTTTTTTTTTTTTTTTTGAAAGAGAAAATATTATAGGTGAAGTTTTCTAAGAAAGGCAATATTTTAAGAAGAGATTTAAAAAGATTTGAAGCCAAATTATTTGTTGCATTATTTAAAAAAATAATAATAAATGAAAAAAAAAAGAGGGATTTGAGGAGATTTGTTTTGACATGATAAGCATAAGGAGAAGTGAAAAAATCAAGAACATATATAAATATTTATGGCTAGTTGATGTAGTTAGAGAAAAGCTTAAAGATTGAAGATTTAGTGGATTTGATCAAATGGAATGATGTTTATTCGATTAAGTTTGACTTTGAAAAATAGGATATAGATGGTTATTAAATAATACAAGAGAAGTATAAGAAGATTTGGAGTGGATTCTTGATCATCTCTAAATAGAGCTTCTAAGTTTTACAAATTAAATTCCTATATTCTATCCTTGACTTGGTTCAATAAGGAAGTGTACATATCATTTTATAGTACGGATGAGTATAAGGTCATCTCCATTGGGAATGGCTATAAACACTAATACTAGTTAATCTTCTTATTATATAGCAATCCAATTTATTAAGTGATTAATTATGAAAACTCTAAATTCATGACTAAACTACACTAACCCACAAATTAATGCTACTAACATAATGGTTACCAAATAACTACTAACAACACATTTAACATGTAGACTTGCTTCACCACTTAGCACGATACTACCAACATAATTTTTGTCTTAATACTTATTATTTGCAGGAAATTACAATACGTAAGTATTCTTCTTAGAACTACTTACTTCTAATTCTAATTGTGTCTATTGGAATCTCTTCCTAATTAACAACCAACTCGAATCACACTAATGTTATGTTAATGTATTGATTCCCCTAAGGATGCAGCAACTTTCATAATAATATCTCTATTATCAGGAATAAGTTGTTCCAATGAATTAGATCTATTCAATAGAATTATCTTTCGACATATTTTATTGAAATTCATCCTAAGTCAATATCATGCACTACACCATACTTAGATTCATTAAGTGCAATTCATCGGAATTAACATTTATCAAGAAACCACTATTTCATACTCTTGATCATACTAAATGATGTAGCAAGTCCTAACATACTATTCACACATAATGAAGAAACAAAACATATCCATAAAATGCAAGAATAACAAAGAAATTAACATAGAGTAAGTAAAAGAATACAATCATGTTTTGAATTCCACTATAAAAATCTAACAAATACATAAACAACAAATTCCAGTCATCTCTCTTAAGTAATTCTAAGAAAGGTACAAGATACAATACTTAGAAACTACACTAAAAGAAAATAATTGAAAATATAATGGGTACAAAAAATGTATGAATGGATGTATGATCCAATCTCCTCCTTTGTTTGAAAATTGAGGTGTATTTATATTCTTCTCATCAAAAAGCTCGAAACATACCACTTCAAGACACTTCCTGGTATTTAGACTCATTACATGCACCAATTCATATGAAACAATTTAAAAAGAATCATTGTGTCCACTCCCATCATGCCTATGACTCTAGAAGTGATCTTCTCATTGTGAACATTCCACCTCATCACACCCGTGATTGAGAGCATGATCCTCCTTCTGATGTAGAGTCACAGCTGTGATGAATAGGTGGAAAAATAGCTTCAATCTTAGTCACTCCCTTAATCATGGGTGTGATGGAGTGAATGACGAGTGCTGAACACTCAAATTCTTTTTTTATTGTACTCGTGATGAGTTTTAGTTAATCTTCCTTTATCATTATTCCTTTATCACAGTTGTGATAGCTCTAAATCTCTTTGTTCTTCTGGAATTTCGTCTCTTTTGTTTTTGAATAATCTGAAATTGATATATTACACAATGGATTACCAAGAACTTGAGAAATAAATACAATTATGGTCAATTTATACCTCAATGTACCTAAAAAGTATAGAGTGATTTATGCTTATTAATTCTTTTAGAAAGAGAAGTATTAAGATCTAGACATATCGTATCTTCGCTACGTGTTTATTCAATATTTTATCTTGGCATAGATAAAAGGTGCAAACATTATTGAATGGTTTAAGGCTTTGGATCCTTAAAATTGCAAGAGAAGAGATTGGGATAGCTAAGTTACTTAAAAAAAAAAAAGTTCCAAAATATTTTCTAGTGTACTAGCTTTTTGCAATGGAGTGAGATTTGAAAAAAAAACAAAAAAAAAAAAAGAAGAGGCAATAAGAAAGATAAAGATAGCATTACAATATGGGAGTCAACCTAATGAGACAAATACTATACATATTAAAGCAAAGTCAATTTGTGGAAAATTGTATAGTATTGAAGATTTATTTATTAGTGTTGCCATAGGGAAAACATCTCTCCAACATGCTAGAAAGCGACGCACGCAGTTAAATGGTGCCGCAAGCTTACGCACTAGGCTATATAATAAATAAATTTTCAATACTAATGCTAGGCTAAATGAAGTCTTCAGTTATGTAAGGGTACTTAACAATAGTAAAACTCTTTACAATGCACAAGTGCTAAGTAGTAACCTAACTATTCAAAGTAAGCAATTGATGCCCAAAGTACTTGCACTCTATCTAAGAATTTTGGTCAAGGGGTAAAATGTAAAGGGCTACAAATTTATTATATTATTATATTGGGCCAAACCTAATATTTATCTAGCTTGACTCCTTGGGCTAACTGACAGGGCGTAGTGAGTCTAGTTTATTAGGATAATTTAGGGAGATTTGGCTTAGTAGGCTCGGAATAGGGATCGTTGGACTGGTCTGTTCACTTCTAACCTTCACTATGAGGGAGCCTATTGGCCTTAGGTCTTTACAATCTCATTCTATATAATTATGGAATGAGTAAAATTCCATCTCATCTGTCTATCGCCAAGACATTCCAATGGATGTCATTAAGCCCAAAAGCCTATAAATACTTAACCATTCCTCCTCATTTAAAACAACTCCAAAGATCAGAGAATTGGTGTTCCACTATCAAAATTTTGCTCTTTAAGATCAAATACCATTCAGACAAAGAACGATCTTAGTTTGCTCAAGAACTGCAAGGTTGACATCCTAAGTCCCCTTAGGCTCCCTTATCTGTCATTTGTGCATTTGAGACTTTAGGATTGCTTATTCCTCCTCCCTACCATTCTCTCTCCAATCATCCCATTGAGTGTCATCTTTATGTTACTACTCCCATGCTACGTATGATGCAATACTCACGTGACTCGTATGTAATCATTCCAATTAGAACCCGTCATCTACATGTCTTTTTTTTTTATTCAGATCTAATTTATAACCTATAAAATGCTTGTGCCAACCTAACATATTTGATTTTCACTAAATTAGACACAATTTTATCGCAACAACATGAAATTCACATTAATTTAGAGAAAATTGGGCATGATAACTATTAGAAAAATTTGTAATGAATATGGAGAATTAAAGACACTTCTAAGCACATGGTGAAGTCATCTTTAAGAGTCATGTGCATCCTACACTAAGCTTACTAAGGACAAATATAAACTCTACTAGTATACAACCAAGTGAGTGTCCCCAAGAACAAGGTAGCAATCCTTGTATTTGATTATCGCACAAGTTTAAAGAATTTTGGAAGAAGATTTGTGATTGTTTAGTGAAGTGTTTTTTTATGCTAAAATATTGAAAAAAAAAATTTGCGAAAAATATGTTTATAAATATTAATATCTACTCTGACATCTATCATCAAGTTACAAACATTACAATTCTTCTTGAGACATGTTCATTGGAATTACTTATTTTTAATTATTAGATTATATTTAGATTAGTTAAAAACTAATCTTGATTGTCTATTCTAAATTAATGCAATCTTTAGAAGATGATACGTGGCACTCATTAATAAAAAGATGTTATCTAAAGTAAAGAGTTGCATAAATTCAATGGACATGACCAAGTGACATGGTTGTGTCATATGTCATGTATCTTTCTAAACATCAGATATACAAAAGCGGCCTATAGATATGACTGTGTCTAAAGGTTATGTATCTTTCTAGATACTTGATACATAAACATGACCTATAGACATGACCATGCCTAAAGATCGTATATCTTTCTATTTCTTTTCAAACCTTACACAACTTGAAACTAAACTCTACTATAATCGTGTAGTGATCATGTACTTCACTTTTGTCTATATATACATATTTCTTCACATAAATGACATATAAACCTTCATTTTAACATCTTAAGTAATTGAAAATCTATATAACATTCCTCTACTAGATTATTGATTGCGTAATTTCCTTCCAAATTAATGAAAATGCATAAAGAATGGTATTTGAAGATTTGAACTATTCTTTAGAGCAAATCTCTCGAAGTTATAATAGGATGTTAGGTGGCTCATTTTCTTGAACTTAGGTGCTTAGTATTACATGTTTCCATAGTTCTTGTAGCCAAGTGGATTTTTCAATAGCGTTATTATGGACTTATTGATGAAGGCATATTTTTCATGTTTTAAAGTACAAATTAAGATAGAATTATTATAGATTTTATAGAAATCATTAAAAATTGGTACTTAATTATGTTCATTTGGACATTTCAAGAATTAAAGAATTCAAGAGTAGAATTACGGATGATTTAGAGGAATTTTATGCAATTTGGAATTAAAGGTCGCTGGCTTAACAACTGACTTGCAACTTACAACTTACAACTTGCACTGGCAGCCCTCAATGACTACGCCACCGGCTTAAAAGCTAGCCTTGTACTTACATCATTAACCTTCTTTGAAAAAGGAAACTTCACACGAGCCAACCCTAATTTTTCATATAAATAGCTTATGTTTCATGGTTGAAGGGGATTTGTAGATACTTTTCCTTAGGCATCGAGAGTTGTAGAATTGTTTTAGATAGTTTCTGAAGAATTCCTCGAGAGAAGCGCTTTGAACATTGAGAGGATTTTGCTTTTACTATGGAGACCAAGATTGAAGTTGCAATTGAAGATTATTTCTTTTTAGTACAGAATTGGTGATATCTATTTCAATTATTCTTATGCAATTCTATGAATTACTTATGCTTTCAATTATGAATTTCCTTACAATTTCAATCAATATTTGTGTTTTTGTTTTCAAATCATGGCTAACTAAAATTATTTGTAGGAATTGATGAAACCCTATATAGTAATGATGATAATTATATTCATGTTATAGGATTAGGAGATATATGGATAATTCATGATTGCAATTTCTATGATTTCAATGATAATTATTCAATTAATTATAATTGTTAGAAAGCCTAATGATATAGGAGTTGATTAGGGTTTGTTAGAAATTCTTAGTTGATTTGATTAATCAATGTAGAAGCAGAGTTAATTGAATTAATTAGAAATTATCTAGAGATTAATGTAATGTTTGGCGATTGATTATTTACTAAGATATTAGAGATAATTGATTTAGTACATTAGATAATTATAATATCGAGAGATATATGATCATAATTTAGAGTTTACTGTTAATTAGAAGATGCGGAAGCTAACTAATTAATTAAGGGTTTAAATCCTTAAATTTAAAGGTATAATAACTTCATTTGAATTACCATATAGTTATTAATCTATATAATATGATAACAATTTGATTTGCGTAATCTAGAATAGATTTTGTTTTCTCACAATTCTCAATTGATTATTTAATTTTAGATTTTTCATGGTTATTTTCTTTTTAATAGTTTTAGAGTAATTATTAAATTAATTAATTTAATTTTGATTTCCTGAATATTGATAAGAACTAGCATAGGATTAATAATTTTTTAGTCCTTGAGGGATCAACCACCTTACTTTCTCTATATTACTTGATTCTGACCTAATATACTTGCTGGAGTATTTGCGATTTATTTTTCTATATATAGTTTAAGCGAATCAAGTTTTTGGTGCCATTGTCGAAGATCTAAAAATATTAAACCTTTTAGTTCTGTTGGTAATTTAGGTGCACTTGACGATGCGTGTTATTTTTGCTCTTCTTTGTAGGTGTTTTATGTGCAAGAGTAGAAGTACTGAAATTCTACCACTAGATTCAAAAATAGAGTGCACTTTGCACCAGTTGAGGTGAGAAAATAGAAGAAGAATAGATGAAATGGTAGGTAATAAGGGTAATAATCAGATATAAGGAGTTCTATGAGCATTACGAGATTATATAGTACCCACGATGATAGGTTCGGCTATAAGGAAGCCCATTATTCAAGCTAACAACTTTGAGTTGAAGCCATCTCTTATTCCGATGGCTCAAATGAATCAGTATGGAAGATATCCCAATGAAAGTCCTGACGAGCATATTGCAAGATTTCGTCAATACTACAATATAGTGAAGATGAATAATGTGACAGACGAGGTTATCAGATTACAGCTCTTTCCCTTTTCACTGAGGGATAAAGCTAGAGCTTAGTTTCATTCATTGCCATAGGAGTCTATTGATATCAGGCAAGTGCACCTATCAATTTTAATATAGTGGATGTCAGTCCAAGTCGATCCCTCAAAGACTTCGAGTATTAATATTAACCTTAACTCTATTATCTAACCGGAAAATTATGATGAGTTGAATAAATTAAAAATACTAAACTTAACAAACTAACCTAATTATGAGACTTGATTAAGCAATTTAGAAAGCGATAAAACTAAGAACGACTTCAAGAATGTAAATAACGTATTTAGGAATTATTTCCCCTAGTGTTTAACATGTGACCGCTTAAAATATATTCAATTCAATTTCTATTATTCTTGACCGGAGGGATTCACAATTAAAGTTAATACCTTTCTCTAGCATATTAACCCTAATCCTAAATTATTTACCAGAATCTATTCACTTAGTAATATAATTCAGAATCGCATTAATGTATAATGAATTCCTATATAAACAAACAACTTTCCGGAAGAAACATGTATCTTATCTCTAAGTACACATGTAATTCTCTCCAATTATGTCAAGATCTCATTACACATGTGATTTCTCAATCATCATGCATAATATCACAAATTGATACTCTAGAAATATCAATTAACAATTAAATAACATAATTGAATCAAAAAAAGATAGAAACTTTATTGAAAATTATCAATCTATGTAATAGTCACATGAAACCCTAGGTTCCATAATCCTAAATACAAGTATCTTAAGCTAACATAATGAAATTAAAAACGAATTCCAACAAAATCAATAAATAAAACATTAAAAACCCCTTTTGTTGATGAAAAATCTCTCCAATCTTGAAGTTAGGTGTTGCTTTCGCCTTTTTCTTCTCCTTCTCCTCAAGTCTCTTCACTTTTGAATGTCTAATCCCTTGTGCGAAACCTTAGTATGTCCTTCTATAATGTATTGTAAGGTTTCTTTTCTCGTCACCAAACATAGCCTGGGACACAGTCGTGTCCTCAGGTCGTGTAACTTTCTGATCTTGGCAAATTTTCCTGGATGGACACAGCTTGGGGACATAGTCGTGTCCTAGACTGTATAACTTCATAACTCATTCATTTGAACTCCAAATTGAGTGAAACTTGATTCCTTTTCTTTGTTTTCAATCCAAGAACGTGTTTAAACCTTGAAATCAAAATTTTACTCAAGTAAGTATCATTTTCTTTAAAGAAACCAAAGATGTAAGGGAAATGCTATAAAATCACCATATAAAATATATTTAAAATCAGAGTTATCAAACTTCCCCACACCTAAGTATTTGCTTGTCCTCAAGCTAATAAATCAAAATGAAAATTTCGAGAGAAGAAACGCTAAACAAAATTTATCACTATTCAAGAAACCGGTGAACAAATACACTTAACCTAAAGAAAGGTAAGAAAATCACTTTCAATTAACTCACAATAATAAAGTCAATCAATTTCACCCTTAACAATGTCATAATTTCACCTGACCATATTAGAATGCTCCAACAATACTTAATACTAGAGTTCATTAGTTAATTTATGAAAGTCAAAATTTACCCAAGTCATTTAACCAAGGATTCTTAAACTAAAAATTGGATTTAACATCTCGTCAATTGGGAAAGAGTCACAAAAATTTTGTCCATTTAACTAAAGTATATACAATTCTCTCTTCCATCTCACCAAGCGCCATAATCTAAAACAAACACATTTTACATCTACTCATCCTCTGATCATCCCCTTAGTTCATGCTTTTGTTGGGAGGTCTTTTAAATTTACTTTATTTAAGCACAATTATGTTGGTAAAGGGAAAGAATCTCGCTTTTCTGACGGACCAAGACCGATCCATACCAACTTATCCCTTATATTGATAGCGGGAAAGAACCTCGCTCTTCTGACGGACCAAGGCTGATCCATATCAATTTTTTCATTAATATTGGCATTGGGACTCAATCTCGCTCTTCTGACGAACTAAGATGAATCCTTACCAATTTTTTCTATTCATATACTTGTTATTACTTTTGACCTCCAATCATTATGATTTTTCAGGGGTTTCTGAAAAGAAGAATTTCATTTATTTGTTTACTAAAAATTATAGGACTTAAAAAATTTCTGAGAAAAAGGTATACATAAAAGTAAATTTAAAAATAACCATGATTAACTCTCAACTAGTGATGTTGTTCTAATCTCAAGTCTTAAAGTCCTAAGCTAAATAACTCGTAACTTTGCCCTCTACAGATTTGACTAATCAATTCTAGTAATGTATAATAAGATCAATAATGATCAAGATGACATAGTTAATTTGGCTCAACACTTGTTAATCACCTATTGCAAGTTAACTTAAAAATTAATTGGGTCAAATGTGAATAATTAGTCTTATAAACAGTAACAAATTCATATATATCCTTTCCCCATACTTAATAACGTACATTGTCCTCCATGTACGACTAAGAAAGCATAGCAGCAAGAAATGAAACAAGAAAAATCATCATAGGGAAAAAGGAAATACATGTATTGAAAAAAAGACTAATACTTCCCTGCCAGTTGAAAATAAAGTGAAGAAGTTCATAATAAGGAAGCATCATCATTACATGTCTGATTGCACATGCCTTGGCTAATTAAAAACAACAAAAAAATATAAACTAAGAAGAGGGATTGGAATCCGTCTCTCTATCATCCTCATTAGATGGTGCCTCGTCTTCTTCACTGCCCTCAACATCCTCTTCACTACCCCCAGCCGCCTCTTCCTCACCACTCTCATCATCCTCTTCCTTACTCTCACTATCCTCATCATGTGTAGCCGACTCTTTCATCTTGAGAAATTTTTCTATTTTGACTTGGCAGATATGAAGTTTATCCACACTTTCTCGAATACAATGAACCTCAGTCATCAACATATCAAATTTATCTTCAAAGCTTGCTAAAGACATCTGGCCGCGAGATGTGCTGCGTGAGTGTCTACCTTAACATCTCATTAGTAAAAGGTTCATGAGTCGGAATGAATTAAGTTGCATAGTAGCGACTTGATTGACTAAGGTAAGTGAGGGCCAAACGACAACCTTAGTCCTCATGGCCTGCACTAGTAAGGTGATGTGGGGGCCACAACAAATATGCCCTTTCTTCCATGTAATGGTGGCTTGGTGGTTGAAAAGTTCAACTAGCTCGATGGCTAGATTGATTGGGTGTTTATGAATAACACTATACAAATAGAGGCAATCCTTATTGGAAACCACACTGGTGCTGAGGCCTCGGCCAATCAATGTATGTGCAAAGAGCCAATGAAGAACACGATATTCAGGTTTGACCAATTAAGAAGCCTTACTCTTTGCTGGGTCATAAGCATCACCAACAGTAATTTCATTCCAAAACGTCCTTAGTGTTATTCCACGTGGAAAATGACATGATGGACGTTGGAACTCTTCTGTCCGTGTGTATCTATCCTCATAAAGACTGAGATATCTACCCAATTGAGCTATTGTCATGTGGAAAGGGTAGCCACTCAAAGTGAAATGGAGTTTGCGTTTGGGGCCCATACCACCAGCACTCTCTTTATCGAGTTTGTATGTGCATAAAAACTCCAATGTCAGTTCTTTATAAACTGGAGCTTCAAGAGATAAAAACTGCTCCCAAATGGTTCTGTCCAAGAGCTCCTTCATTTCTGTTGTGAGCTCCAATTGAGCGAGAACATCCCAATCTAAACGAAGGGTGTTGCTGAAAAGCTTGTTCTTAAGTAAATTATAGCGTTACGACTGATATTCTTCTTTGAATTGAAGCATTGGATGCTCTATTAGAGGGAGAGTGGCTAATGGTTCAACAATTGCACCTTCGTACGTTGAAGATGATGTCGCATATTTGGATTTTCTTCGAACAGTAAGCTTTGCGCGATTTGCCATTGACTACCTAAAAAGAAACACCAAACCAAATCAAAAATGCGCATCCTTGCCACACGTAGTTCAAAAGAAGTCAGAGGGAGAAAGGATTAACAATGAAGAATATTGAAAGAATTCTCATTGGGAAATTTAAACAAACATGTAGAGTGTATCCACAAAACTAGTTGGTGTAAGAGAAATGGTTAGCAAATTCATCCAACTAAGTATACATTAGAAGCATTACATTGCAATCAGCTTGAAAAGAAAGCGTCCCAACATATCAAAGACGCTAAATGACCTAAAGTCACCCTCACAATGCTAACCCTAACTGGCGTAATTGAATATTCATTATCAAATTGGTAAACAAAATTCGGATTTGAGAGATCATACAGGAATATCTAACCAGAAGAGGCATCATAAAGGCATTAAAATCTAGCAACACAAGGCAATTATGTAGGTCTATTATGAAAGAACGAAATAAATTCTCAAACCAAATGCAAGTACCAATTCACAAAAGACCTAAATGTTGGGTAGCTAAACATGCCTAAACAATGAGGAAAAATAAAGCATAAACAAGAGAGGACAAAAGAGAAAAAAGAAAAAAAGAAAAAATTAGGAGAACTTACTTAGATCAGGAACGTGAGGAGAAGATGGAGAGAAGAGGGAATATGAAATGAATATGTGTTGAACATTGTGAGTGTTTAAGAGGGTGTGTATGTGTTTTAATAAATTGTACAGGGCATGTGCTGGGTCGTGTAGGTTCTAGGTAGACACGGGCTAAGATACGACCGTATCCCACGCCCGTGTAACTCTCTGTTTGCGGTGCCTTACCCGGGCGAACACAGGCTGGGACACAACCGTGTCTTACGCCCATGTAACTCTTTGTGTTCGGGCATAAGTACCGGACGCACATGGGCTGGGATACAACCGTGTCCTACGCTCGTGTAACTTTCTGTGTTCAGGCGTGAGTACTGGGCGCATACGGGCTGAGACACAACCGTATCCCACGTCCGTGTAACTTTCTATTTGGATGACATCTCACTGGGTGCACATGGGCTGGGACATAACCGTATTTCACGCCCGTGTAACTTTCTGTAGGTGTTAGTTCATTAAAGGGGCTTGGATGGACACGGGCTGGGATACGACCGTATCCCATGCCCGTGTAACTTTCTATTCTGTTTTTTTTTTTTAACCTAAATTCATGAATTTAAAAATACAAGAAACTTAAAAAAAAAAATAAAAGTACTTAAACTAGAAAAATAAGACAAAGAAGACTAAAGAGAGAAAAAAAAAATGAAACTAAAAGGGAAAAGCCTATGACTAAAATTGAAACAAATAAAAGAAGCAAAGTAAAGTTAGATAAAAGAAAAATAAAATGGAAAAAACTTAAAGAACTAAAGTGTGAGCAAAGTTATACATGGGTTGCCTCCCAAAGAGCGCTATAGTTAACGTCGATAACTCGACGAGATACGTCTTCTCATGATAGTTCTGTCGAGTGGAGTTAAAACTCCACTCGTCCAACATGCTCCAAGTTTCCACTCAAGTATAACTTCAATTGTTGCCCATTTACCTTAAATGTGCCTTTCTCCGGATATGTAACTTCAATAGTCCCATACGGGAAAACTTGTGTAATTATAAATGGTCTAGACCACCTAGATTTCAACTTACCTAGGAATAAACGAAGGTAAGAATTATACAAAAGAACATGATCGCCTTCTTTAAATTGTCGACCTTGTTTGATTCGCTGATCGTAGTACTTTTGGGCCCTTTCTTTGTATAATTTGGAGTTCTCATATGCTGTCACTTGCCATTCCTCTAGCTCATTCAATTGAAGTTTCCTGTGAGAACCTGTACGCTCAAAATCAACATTAGCACTCTTAATTGCCCAATAAGCCTTATGTTCAATTTCTACCAGTAAATGACAAGTCTTCCCATATACAAGTCGGTAGGGTATGGTCCCTAGTGGTGTTTTGTAAGCGGTTCTGTATGCTCATAGAGCATCATCCAACTTTTCTGACCAATCTCTCCTATGATACTCTACAGTTTTTTCAAGAATTCGCTTAAGATCATGATTGGTAACTTCCACTTGGCCACTACTTTGGGGGTGGTACGGGGTGGCTATTCTATGTGTAACGCCAAAACGTTTCAACGCTTAGTCGAGTTGGGCATTACAAAAGTGTGTTCCCCTATCACTTATAATTGTCCTAGGAGTGCCAAATCAAGAAAATAGGCCTTTCAAGAATTTTTTTACTACCCTAGCATCATTAGTAGGTAAGGCTTTAGCTTCCACCCACTTAGAGACGTAGTCAATAGCTACTAGGATATATTTATTTCCATTAGAGTTCGGGAAAGGACCCATGAAATCGATCCCCCAAACATTGAATACCTCGACCTCGATGATGGGGTTTTGTGGCATTTCATCTCTATGGAATATATTCCCCACTCATTGACAACGACCACAAACCTCAATGTATTTCTGGGCATCTTTGAATAAGGTAGGCCAATAAAATCCAGTCTCTAAGACCTTATGAGCTGTCCTGTTGGCATTATGATGTCCACCCATAGGCCCCGAATGATAATGGCTCAAAATTCTCCATCCTTCGAGGTGTGGTACACACCTTTGAATAACATGATCTACACATACTTTAAACAAGTAAGGATCATCTCAGAAATAATGTTTCACATCAGAAAAAAATTTCTTCTTTTGCTAGTGTGGAAGTCCCTTCGGTATAATCCTAGTAACTAAAAAATTAGCGATATCCGCGAACCAAGGGATTTCCATATCACTTACTTGGGCGATGGCATAAAGTCGCTCCTTAAGGAATTCATCTTTGATCTCATTCTCATCGAGCATTTCCAAGTTTGGATTCTCTAATCGAGATAGGTGGTCTACTGCTAAATTCTCAACACCTTTTTTGTCTTTGATCTCTACATCAAACTCTTGTAGCAATAAGATCCGCCTAATCAGTCTTGGCTTTGCATCTAGTTTTGCTAACAAGTACCTAAGAGTAGAATGATCAGTGTAAACAATCACTTTAGATAGAAGCAAATAAGAGCGAAACTTATCAAAGGGAAAAACAATTGCTAGCAACTCTTTTTCTATAGTAGTGTAGTTTTCCTGAGCATTAGTAAGAGTTTTGCTAGCATAGTGAATTGGTTGAAAGTGCTTGTCCCGCCTTTGCCCCAGTATTGCCCCGACTGCGTGATCACTTGCGTCATACATAAGTTCAAAGGGAAGTGCCTAATCAGGTACTACCATGATTGGAGCATTGGTAAGTTTCTCTTTAAGGATATTGAAAGCTTTCAAACACTCCTAAAAGAAAACATAAGGTACATCCTTCTCTAATAACTTAGTCAAAGAGCGAGTAATTTTTGAGAAATCCTTAATAAATCGCCTATAAAAACCTGCATGTCCTAAAAAGCTTCTTATGGCCTTAACCAAAGTTGGAGATGGGAGTCTTGCAATCGCATCCACTTTAGCAGTATCCACCTCAATTCCTTGATATGAGATCTTATGGCCCAGCACAATACCCTCTTGTACCATGAAGTAGCACTTCTCCCAGTTGAGGACAAGATTGGTCTCTTCATACTTGGTAAGTACCCTGTCCAAATTATTCAAACAATGGTCAAACGAGTTGTCAAAAACTGAAAAATCATCCATAAATACCTCCATTATGTCCTCAATCAAATCATAAAAAATGGCTAACATGCATTGCTGGAATGTAGCAAGTGCATTGCAAAGACCAAAAGGCATTATGCGGTAAGCAAAGGTGCCATAAGGACAAGTGAAAGTGGTCTTCTCTTGATCTTCTGGTGTAATAGGTATCTGAAAATAACCAGATAAGCCATTTAGAAAACAATAAAACATATGTTGAGCTAGTCGTTCTATCATTTGATCAATAAAAGGTAAGGGGAAATGGTCCTTATGTGTAGCATCATTTAACTTTCGATAATTGATACATACATGCCAACCTGTTACCGTCCTCATTGGGATCAATTCATTCTTTTCATTAGGAACTACTATCGTCCCACTTTTTTTTGGAATTACTTACACTAGACTCACCCATGAACTATCAGAGATAGGATATATCATACCTGCATCAAGGAGTTTGATAACTTCCTTTTTTACTACCTCTTTCATGTTTGGATTCAAGTGTCTCTAGGGCTGTACAATCGGCTTGTGGTCTTCTTCCATTAAAATCTTATGAGTACAAAAGGAGGGATTTATACCTCGAATATCAGATATTTTCCAAGCAATGGCCCTTTTATGCTCCTTGAGTACTTTCAGTAACCTTTCTCTCTGTTCTTCTTCTAAATTGGATGCTATAATTACCAGTAATTTGGAGTCTTTCTCTAAGAAGGCATATTCCAAGTAGTCAGGTAATTGCTTTAACTCCAATACTGGTGGCTCTTCAATCGAAGGTTTTAACTATGCTTCCTTCCTCTTTTCAAACTCTTTAAACCTTTTCTCAATAGAGGTAGGTTTATTTGCCTCCAGTTGGGCTACCACTTCGGATTTGATAGGATCTTCCGAAGCTTCTTCCATGCCTAATTGGAAGCAACTCTCCAGCAGATCCTTAAAAAGAACTTCCTGCATATAACTTGAAACAAAAGTGTCAGTAACATCCTAAAGGTAGCAACTATCATCCTGATCAACAGACTTTTTCATAGCCTCTGAAATTTTAAACATGATCTCTTCATCTCCTACTCGAAGAATGAGCTTGCCATCACTAACATCAATGATAACCCTAGTGGTAGCTAAGAATGGTCTACCTAAGATAAGGGGCAACTCAAAATCTTCATCCATATCCAATATCACAAAGTCAACTGGAAAAATAAATTTACCCACTTGGACTAATACATCTTCAATAATGCCTCTAGGATACATCACAGATCTCTCAGCTAATTGCAAGCTCATACGTATGGGTTTAGGTTCCTCTAATCCTAGTTTCTTGAAAAATTTATAAGGCATTAAATTAATGCTAGCACCCAAATCAACTAAAGCTTTGTCAATTAACAAGTTACCAATATGACAAGGAATTGTAAAACTTCCTGGATCTTTTAGCTTCTTGGGCAACTTGTTTTGTATGATCGTTGAACACTCTTCACCCAAGATGACTGTAGAAAGCTCCTCAAGCTTCCTCTTGTTGGATAACAAATCTTTCAAGAACTTAGCGTACTTCGGCATCTATGACAAGGCATCAACGAGAGGTAAGTTAATATGCAGTTGTTTAAAGAGGTTAAGGAACTTACTGAATTGTTGGTCATTGCGATCTTGCTTGAGTCTTTAGGGATATGGGATAGGTGGTTGATATTCCTTCGCCTTAGATGACTCTACGTCTTCTGTTGTTTTCATCCCCTTCTTGCTCTTACTAGTCTCCTCGCTAACCTTCCTCTTAACATGCAACTCCTTCCCATTTCGAAGTGTCACCGCCTTGACATGTTCCTTTGGATTGGGTTCTGTATTTCTCGGTAGCATTCCCTGTGGTCTTTCAGAGATTAGCTTCGCAAGTTGACCGATTTGGTTCTCAAGGTTGCGATTAGAAGCCTCTTGATTCCTCAATGATGATTCAATGTTGGATAAGCGAGCCTCATTGCCTTGAATATATTTTGTAAGAAGTTCTTCCACATTGGACTTGTTTTCTTGAGGAAAAGGAGGTAAGAACGGTCTCTGAAATCTAGGTGGGCCAAAGTTAGTCTTCTGCTGGCCTTAGTTTTGATTTCCCTATGAGAAATTAGGGTAATTCCTCCATCCAGGATTATAAGTGTTGTTGTAGGGGTTATTTTGTTGCTTGGGTGGATTTCTTAGATAATCTACCTGTTCCAGTTATTCTTGTGCTCCATAACCCTACATACCAAAGTCAATTACATCTGATTGTACTTGTTGAGGGCGAATAGAGAGTGCATCAATCTTCTTACTCAATAGGTCCACCTTGGCTGCCAGAGCAGTGGTCAAGTCCACATCATAAATTCCCATAACCTTTTGCTTGGCTCTAGTGCTTTCCCACTGATAATTGTTCATCACTATTCCTTCAATTAGGTTTTGTGCTTGCTCGGGTGTCTTTGTGTTCAAAGTACCTCTTGTAGATGCATCAATCATCTATCTCGTGGATAAATTGAGACCATTATAGAGGGTCTGAATCTACATCCATAGTGGGAGGCCATGATGTGGGCACCTCCCGAGCAAGTCATTGAATCGCTCCCAAGTGTCATATAGAGTCTTCGCTTCCAATTGGGCAAAATAAGAAATGTCATTTCGAAGTTTAGTGGTTTTCACAGGTGGGAAATACTTCTCTAAAAATTTCTCTACCAATTCATTCCAAGTTGTGATTGAATTTTGTGATAGAGAGTTTAACCACTGTTTTGCTCTATCCCTCAAGGAAAAAGGAAATAGCTGCAGTCGGATGGCATTATCCGTAGCTTCGTTGATTTTAAATGTATCACAAATCTCTAGAAAGCTAGAGATGTGGGCATTAGGATCTTCATTTTGGAGACCATCAAACTGAACATATTGTTGCACCATTTGTATGATGTTAGGTGGAATTTGGAAGTTATTAGCCGCAATGATTGGCCTTGCGATACTAGAGTTAGCTTTAGTAAGTGTAGGCCTTGAATAGTTGGATATGGTCCAATTTGCTTTATTACCATTGTTAGCCATGTATGGTGGATCTTCTTGCTCGATGAATTGAGTGTTGGCCTCTTCACCCTCTTCCTTAATCTCAACGATTGACTCGTCTTCTATGGTAGCCACAATTTGTCTAGGTCGCAATCTCAAATTGTAAAGGACAGTTCTCTCAATTTCAGGATCAAGTTATACCAAATCTTCCGGGTTGCTTCGGGTCATGTATTACAAGGGCAAGAAATATAGAATCAATTGCAGCTCTAGGTAATAAAGATAAACAATGAAAATAAAAAAAAAATGGTCAAAGTAATAAAGCAACTAATGTTCTTAATATCGAAAATCCCCAGCAACGGCACCAAAAACTTGATATCAGGTAAGTATACCTATCAATTTTAATATAGTGGATGTCAGTCCAAGTCGATCCCTCAAAGACTTCGAGTACTAATATTAACATTAGCTCTATTATTTAACCAGAAAATTATGATGAGTTGAATAAATTAAAAATACTAAACTTAACAAACTAACCTAATTATGAGACTTGATTAAGCAATTTAGAAAGCGATAAAACTAAGAACGACTTCAAGAATGTAAATAACGTATTTAGGAATTATTTCCCCTAGTGTTTAACATGTGACCGCTTAAAATATATTCAATTCAATTTCTATTATTCTTGACCGGAGGGATTCACAATTAAAGTTAATACCTTTCTCTAGCATCTTAACCCTAATCCTAAATTATTTACCAGAATCTCTTCACTTAATAATATAATTCAGAATCGTATTAATGTATAATGAATTTCCACATAAACAAACAACTTTCCGGAAGAAACATGTATCTTATCTCTAAGTACACATGTAATTCTCTCCAATTATGTCAAGATCTCATTACACATGTGATTTCTCAATCATCATGCATAATATCACAAATTGATACTCTAGAAATATCAATTAACAATTAAATAACATAATTGAATCAAGAAAAGATAGAAACTTTATTGAAAATTATCAATCTATCTAATAGTCACATGAAACCCTAGGTTCCATAATCCTAAATACAAGTATCTTAAGCTAACATAATGAAATTAAAAACGAATTTCAACAAAATCAATAAATAAAACATGAAAAACCCCCTTTGTTGATGAAAAATCTCTCCAATCTTGAAGTTAGGTGCTGCTTTCGCCTTTTTCTTCTCCTTCTCCTCAAGTCTCTTCACTTTTGAATGTCTAATCCCCTGTGCGAAACCTTAGTATGTCCTTTTATAATGTATTGTAAGGTCTCTTTTTTCGTCACCAGACACAGCCTGGGACACAGTCGTGTCCCTAGGTCGTGTAACTTTCTGATTTTGGCAAATTTTCCTGGATGGACACAGTTGTGTCCCAAACTATGTAACTTCAAAACTTCATAACTCATTCATTTGAACTCCAAATTGAGTGAAACTTGGTTCCTTTTCTTTGTTTTCAATCTAAGAACACGTTAAAACCTTGAAATCAAAATTTTACTCAAGTAAGTATCAATTTCTTTAAAGAAAACCAAAGATGTAAGGGAAATACTATAAAATCACCATGTGAAATATATTTAAAATCATAGTTATCATCTATCACCACCTGGGCTAATCTTTCATCAAAGTTCTTAAGGAGATTTTTCCCATCAGCTAAGACTGCAAAATTAAGGAACGACATCACTAACTTTACCAGGTTTAGTTGTGAGTCACTTTATGAAGTATAGGAAAGATTCAAGGAGGCGATCATAAAATACCCACATCATGGCTTGCCAATCAATCTCCTGATTGAGATCTTTTATCTTAGTCTAGATAAGACATTGAGGTCCCTAGTTGATGTTACAACTGGAGGTGCTTTGATGGGATAGACATATAATGAAGCAAGCACACTAATAGAAGAAATGGCCTCCAGTGCACATAACTGGCAAAATGAGAGAAGCAAGTTAGGAGTGGCAACAACTAGTGACAATAGCATTGTATCTTAATTAACGACTCAGATTGCAAACTACTCAAGTAAGTAAACTCACTATAACACAATCTCTTAATGCTAACCCTATTGTTTTTTGTGAGTTATGTTCAGGACCACATTCAACTCTTAAGTGCTTAATTATGAACCACTCAGCTCTAACCAATGGAGAATAGGTGAATTTTGTCAACAATTTTCAACGAGGCAATCAAAGACCATATTCGAATACATATAATCTTGGGTAGCGTAATCATCCAAATTTCTCATGGAGAAATGAAAACAATGCATTCCAACGACCACATTGATTCCAAAAGCAAGGTCCTACTTAGAATGCTCCACTTCAGCAAAGGCAATCTAGAATGGAAGAGTTGATGTTGAGCTATATGTAAAAAACCGACACATTGCTACAGAATCAACAAGTGACTATTCAAAACTTTGAGAATCAAATTAGTCAGATTTCTCAACAGTTGAGTAACAAACCATCAAGGTCTTTACCCAGTAATACTGAAGAGAATCCTAGAGGTGTCAATGCTATTATGCTGAGGAGTGGAAAAGCATTGGAAACAATTGACAGACGTATTGAAGAAAAGGTAGAGATTCTAAAGGTAGAAAAAGGGAAGGAGGTGAAAGAGAAACCAATGTAGAAGTCACCAAAAGTGAAATCGTATGTCCCTCCAGTCCCCTTTTTAGGAAGATTGAAGTAACAACAACTAGACACTCAATTTGCCAAATTCCTAGATGTCTTCAAGAAGCTGTAAATCAACATCCCTTTTGCAGAAGCACTGTAGCAGATGCCTTCTTCCTATGTCAAATTCATGAAGCATTTGCTCACCAAGAAGCGAAAGATTGATGGGAATGAACCAGTAATGCTTATATGGGAGTGCCCCATGATCCTTTAGAAAAATTTATCCACCCTGCCTAGAAAACAAAGAGATCGGGGGAGTTTTACTGTTCCTTGCACTATACAAAATTTTCATTTTGATAAGGTTCTTATTGATTCAAGTGTAAGTATACATTTAATGCCCTTATCTATTTTTAGGAAGCTAGGACTTAGAGATTGTAAGGAGACTCATGTCACCTTGCAACTTGCTGATAGGAGTATCAAATACCTAAAGGGTATTGTTGAGAATGTCCTGGTGAAGGTAAACAAATTTATCTTCCTATTCGACTTTATAGTATTAGAGATAGAAGAAGATAGAGAGGTACCCACGATCCTGGGCAGATCATTTCTCGCAACAGGTAAGGCGTTGATAGACGTGGAACAGGGTAAGCTAACTTTAAGAGTTATAGACAATTAGGTAACATTTAATGTTTATGAAGCCATAAAGCATTTTGATGATTGCAAATCCTGTTACATTATTGACATCTTTGATTAGATTACCTATGAGTCTATAGAAGAGAAAGCAAGATTGGATACCATAGAGTCAGTTCTTAGGAATCTAGATGATTGGAGTGATGATGATGAGCTTAAAGAAGAAGGTAGGGAACTGGTGTCAGAAATCAAAGCTCGATACTATGAAGAACTAACCACCTTTGAGCAAAAGCTAGTTCCATCATTGACACAACCCCTGGTGCTTGAACTTAAACCTTTACCTAGTCATTTAAAATATGCTTATCTTGAAACAAATGGTGTTTTGCCAATAATTATCTCCTCCTCTTTGACAGATGACCAGGAGAAACAACTTCTAGGAATTCTGAGAGAGCATCAAGAAGCCATCAGGTAAACCATTGCCAATATAAAGAGGATCAATCCCTTAATTTGCACTCACAAGATATTACTTAAGGATGAGTGCAAACCCACAGTATAGCTACAGAGACGACTCAACCCAACTCTTAAGGCGGTAGTAAAGAAAGAAGTACTCACATTGCTTGATGCATGTATTATCTACTCTATCTCAGATAGTAAGTAGGTTAATCCTGTTCAGGTAGTGCAAAAAAAAAAAAAAAAAAAGTGGTATGATTGTGGTTAAAAATGAGGTAAATGAGTTAATCCTTACTTACACTGTAACCGGGTGGAGAGTTTGCATAGATTATAGAAAACTAAATGATGCTACCCATAAAGACCACTTCCTCCTCCCTTTCATAGATCAGATGCTAGAAGAACTTCTAGGGCATAGTTATTACTATTTTTTAGATGCATATCCTGGTTACAATCAAATTCATATCATACCCAAGGACTAAGAGAAAACCACTTTTACATGTCCTTATGATACTTTTGCCTTTCGGAGAATGCCTATTGGTCTTTGTAATGCATCTGTGATATTTCAAAGATGCATGATGTCTATATTTTCTAGCATGTTAGAAGATTTTATTGAAATATTTATAGATGACTTCTTTGTCTTTGGGAAGTCATTTGATTTATGTCTAACTAATTTAGGCTGTGTACTTCAAAGGTATAAGAGACTAATCTACTTCTAAAGTAGCAAAAATACCATTTTATGGTAAGAGAGGAAATAGTCTTAGGTCACAAGGTGTCAAAAAAGGGGTTTGAAGTTGGTAGAGCCAAAGTGGAGATAATAGAGAAGTTGCCAGCACCTACTTCAATCAAAGGAGTTAGGAGCTTCTTAGGGCGTGCTGGCTTCTACAAGAGATTTATTAAAGACTTCTCTAAAATCTTTAGACCTCTTTGTAATTTACTTGAAAAAGATTCTACCTTTATTCTTTATGACAGTTGTTTGCAGGCATTCAATCTATTAAGGGAGAAGCTTACGTCGACACCAGTGATCGTTGCGCTAGATTGGGAACTTCCTTTTGAGATGATATATGATGCTAGCGACTATGTTATAGGAGCAGTACTTGAGTAGAGGAAAGGTAAGTTATTTCATGTTATATACTATGCAAGCAAAACTTTGAATGAGGTACAAAGAAACTATACCACGATAGAGAAAGAACTTTTAGCAGTTATATTCGCTTGTGACAAGTTTAGGCTTTATCTCATAGGTTCTACGATCATAGTATACACAGACCATGCTACTCTGAAATATTTGTTTACTAAAGCTGATGCTAAACCTAGGTTAATTTGATGGATTTTATTATTATAAGAATTTGACTTTAAAATTAGAGATAAAAAGGGAACTGAAAATGTAATTACTGATCATTTATCTCAATTGCAATTAATGTGTAATGAAAAGTTCCCTGATGAACAATTGTATGTAATAGAGATATGAGAATTACCTTAGTATGCTGATATAGTTAATTACTTGGTTAGTAAAATCATACCATACAGTTTCTCATTTCAAAAGAAAAAGAAGATTTTACATGACATGAAATTTTATTCCTAAGATGAACCGTATCTTTTTAAAAGCTATGCTGACCAAGTAATTAGATGTTGTATGCTTGAAACAAAACAATTTAGCATAATTCAGCATTGTCATTCTAAAGAAGCAAGAGGCCACTTTGGTGTAGAAAGAACTGCAGCTAAAATTTTGTCTTGTGAATTTTATTGGCCTAGTTTGTTTAGTGATTGCAGGACTTATGTTATGTTTTGTGCTCAATGCCAAAGGACCAAGAATATTTCAAGGAGACATAGATTGCCACAAAAGAGTATTATGGTAATTGAGCTTTTTGATGTATGGGGAATAGACTTCATAGGCGCTTTCCCTTTATCTTTTTCAAATAAATATATACTTCTAGCAGTAGATTATGTTTCAAAATGGGTAGAAGTAATAGCTCTACAAACTAATGATGCTAGAGTAGTAATAAAATTTTTAAAAACAAAAACATTTTTTCCAGGTTTAGGGTACTTAAGGCTATTATAAGTGATGGGAGGTCGCATTTTTGTAATAGGTAATTTCAAAAACTATTAACAAAATATGGGGTCACTCATAAACTTGCCACCCTGTATCATCCACAAACTTATAGACAAGTTGAGGTATCTAATAGAAAGATAAAGTATATCCTAGAAAAGACTATCAATGCATCTAGGAAAGACTAGTCTCTAAAACTTGATGATTCATTATAGGCTTATAGGACAGCTTTTAAAACCCCTATAGGAATATCCCCATACAAAATTGTTTATGGTAAATCATTTCACCTACCTATAGAGCTCGAGCACAAGCATGAAGCCTATTAGGCCATAAAATACCTAAATTTTTATTTACAAGCTACCGGTGAAAAGTGATTGCTCCAATTGAACTAGTTGGATGAGATTAAAGAAGAAGCTTATGAAAACACTAAAATCTACCAAGAGAGAGCCAAGAAATGGCATGATAGGAACATTAAAGAGAGAGGTAAGCAATGGCATGACAGGAGCATTCAATAGAGGGAGTTTATGCTTGGTTAGAAAGTGTTATTATACAACTCTCGATTAAAATTATTTCTAGGTAAGTTAAAATCTAGATGGTTTGGACCATTTGAAATAGCTAATGTTTTTCCTTTTGGTATAGTTGAGTTAAAGGTAGGAGATAATCGCACTTTCAAGGTACATGGTTATCTCCTCAAACATTATTTTGAAGGAGAAAGCATAGACAGTGACACCACTATGGTGGTGAGCGAGGACTTATAGTAAGATCAAAAAAGTCAAGCTAGTGACTATAAACTAAGCGCTTTATGGGAAGCAACCAATGTCTAACCAAACCAATTTTTATTATTCTTTTTATTCATTATTAGTTAATTTTATTTTTAAAAAAATTTGAAGAAAAGAGAAAAGCACGAAATGTGAATTCAAGGCTGGTATTTAAGGCCGCTGGCCTAAGCATATACGCTAGCAATGTATGTCGCCGGCATATAGAGATAAGTGCCGGTGTACAGTGCTTTTAAAAGTACGACTGTCAGTTTTCTCTCTCTCCTCACTCATTTTTTTTCTCCTAAATTCTATCTCTAATTTTTCTTGCTCTCTCTAGATTTCTCTCAAACTCTCCTTCTCCCACATATCTATAACCTCATATACTCACTCCCTTTACTTATTCTATTCACATTTACATTTTTCCTTACAAATCTGTACTTTCTACATTCATCATGCCGCCCAAGAAGATGCAACCGTGAAAGAAATAGAAGACGACAATCACTTTGTCTTCTAAAAGTTCGGGCAATGATCTACTCTCACATCAGGAGTATGCTAAGGAGTGAAGGAGGAAGCTAGAATGAATGACATTCATGAATCAACAATATCTGAATTGGATGGTTTTGCAAGAATATGGAATGGACGAGAGAACCTAGTAGATAGTTCTTGATAAAACATGGTTTTGGTTATTTAAGGTAAAAGAACCCACTTATAGAAATTTAGCCATCGATTTTTTGTCCACTTTGCAGCTGGAGAGAAGTGGGTGTATATCCACTTTTACATTTCAAATTTATAAAGAAATTTATGTCATTGAATTGAGTCAAATTGGCTATTTTATAGGGCTATATGAGGAGGAGGAAGTCAATTTACCTAATTCTTAGCCTAGTGATATGTTTATTGAGAGATTTTAGTTTCAATTCATTCATCCCAGGCGGGACGTTTTGTACCTTCAAAGTCTCTCGCCACGACTTTCTTAGTAGTAGAGCATAGGCTACTCCACCATATCCTTACTCATACTCTCAACTATAAGAAGACTAGCCATAGTAAGGTAACTTGTTTCAACATGTTTTATCTATACAGCATGATTTATGGATATCAGATAGATCTAGGAGTAGAGATAGCAAATTTTATCTATAGGCAAATTGATGATCTTAGGATAGAAGTTATCTTTTGTGGTAGGTATATTACTATATTATTGAAAGGTATGGGGCTTTTTAACGAGCCGAAGGGGGATGATGGTATCTCATGTAAATCTATTTCTGCTGCACCATTTAGAGGTTAAGGATTGGTCAAGATAGATAATAGGCCTCATCTTGTTGATGAGGAGGATATTCCTGAAAATCCTCCTGCTATTGCTAGAGCATTTACTTCATCTCATCCTGCTGCTGCTAGAGTATCTACTTCATCTCATCCTCTAGATAGCAATTATAAACAATTGAGTGCTAAAATTAGAGAAGTTTGGAATGAGATTAAGAAAGAAAGGAAGAATAATAAAAAGTTTCGAACTACTATGTACAATATGTTGAAGTTTGCTATCTCATGTTTTCAACCAACAACTATAGAGTAGTTCCATTATGAGACTTCCAGTATAGAGAGTAACAGCACCAACAGAGATGGTTAGATATTTGTATGCTTTTCTTATGTCTTTGTTTTTGTTTTTTTTTTTTTTTGTTTTTTTTTCTTTTCTTTTCTTTTTCTTTTATTTAGCTACTTAGTTATTTTTGTTTAGTATCCATTTGTTTAGGTAACTCTGGATCATTAGCTCTACTATGTACTTTTCAGTACACTTTTATGCTATCTTTGCTCTTTCATGTTTTTTTTTTTATTTTTTTATTTTTTCTACGTTTGACGAGGTAGGTCAAATTTGAATTCTATGATCGCAACAATCTTATGATTGGAATTTTCATAGTTGTTGAAAGTTGAATCTAGGGGAGTACCAGTTTTTCATTTTTTTTGCTGTAAATTTTTATTTCCTCATGCATATTGAATAGAAGACAGTGTGGACACTATCTATTCTAAAGTTGGGGGAAGGAATTATAAGAAATGAAAATATCAATTTTGATGCTGGTTTTTGTTTACAAATGGTTATACTTTCCTATCAACTTGAACTTTTCTTGTTCTTAAATTAGTTGTTTTGAATCTAGAGACTATACAAAGAAATTGTTCATAGCATCTGATTGTGATTTGAATAATTGACTCACTAGTGCCCTACTGATCAATGTTGAGATTTTTGTACTTAGTTAAAATTAATTAGACAATTCTTTAGGAACCTAATTTACCTAGTTTTTAGCCTTAGAATTTGAAATTTAAAAGTCGGTTGAGTCCTTAAGTGAAAAGTAGACAGGTTTACTTCTATGCAAGGTTAATTAGTATATAATCTTTTTAGTTGTTCTAACGGCACTTTAACACTTAGTGAAAGAGGTAAGTGAAGCTTTGAACTTAGTGATTTCTATAAAAGAAGTTTGAAAAATTATACTAAGCATTAAAAAAAAATTAGGAAATGAAAGCCTTTACTTCAATAACTTAAGAAATTTAGTTAAGAGTATCTTAACTTGAATGTTAAAGTGAAGAAGAGTTCGTAGGGGTCTCTTTAAAACCTAATCACTTAGGTAATGAACCTGAGATGTACTAACTCAATGCACTCATTATAACGAAAAGGACGAAAAGGCAAAAGTTCAATATTCGAACTAAAAAAAAAAAAAAAAGAGAAGAAGGGGAATGGAAAATGTAAATTTGAATGCAACAAATTAAGGCTTGTAATAAAAAGAAAAGAAATTTAGGGATAGAGCAGATACCTTATGCTTTCACTACTTTGTTAATTTGTTTATCGGAATAATTAGATGGATAATATGCTTGTTAACAACAGTGAAGTTTAAATGGGTATTTTTCCTTTTAGAACTTAGTATCTACTTTCGAAATAGAAATCTTAGGTTAAATGCTTGGATTAAAATTTTTTTTCTTTAGAATGGCTAATTAATTTCAATTATAGTACTCTAATCACATTTTTCGTATTAGTTATAGTAGTGGGTATTATAAATTAGTAAGTTTGAAAATGTGAAATATTAGATGTCTTGGTTTAGTAATTTAGAACTTTGTATTTTCAATGATAGATTTCTTTAATTCTGTTTATTTTGCTTGACGATAAGTAAAAGTTCAAGTGTGGGGGAGTTGATAAAGGCATATTTTTCATGTTTTAAAGTACAAATTAAGATAGAATTATTACAGATTTTATAGAAATCATTAAGAATTGGTACTTAATTATGTTCATTTGGACATTTCAGGAATTCAAGAGTGGAATTACAGAATTCAAGAGTAGAATTACAAATGATTTAGAAGAATTTTATACAATTTGGAATTAAAGACCACCGACCTAACAACCGGCTTACAACTTACAACTTGCATCGATAGCCCTGGATGACTACATTGCCAGCCTAAAAGCCAACCTTGCACTTATACCATCGTCCTTCATAGCTAGCCTTCATGAAAAAGGAAACTTCATGCGAGCCAACCCTAGTTTTTCATATAAATAACTTATGTTTCATGGTTGGAGGGGAGTTGATTAAGGTTTGTTAGAAATTCTTAGTTGATTTGATTAATCAATGTGAAAGCAGAGTTAATTGAATTAATTAGAAATTATCAAGAGATTAATGCGATGTTCGGCGATTGATTATTCACTAAGACATTAGGGATAATTAATTTAGGACATTAGACAACTATAATATCGGGAGATATATGATTATAATTTAGAGTCCACTGTTAATTGGAAGATGCAGAAGCTGACTAATTAATTAGAGGTTTAAATCCTTAAATTTAAAGGTATAATAATTTCATTTAAATAACCATATAATTATTAATCTATATAATATGATAACAATTTAATTTGTGTAATCTAGGGTGGATTTTGTTTTCTCACAATTCTCAATTGATTGCTTAATTTTAGTTTTTTTATAGTTATTTTCTTTTCAATAGTTTTAGAGTAATTATTAGATTAATTAATTTAATTTTGATTACTTAAATATTGATAAGAACTAACATAGGATTAGTAATTTCTCAGTCCTCGAGTGATTGACCATCTTACTTTCTCTATATTACTTTATTCCGACCCAGTATAATTGTTGGAGTATTCACGATTTATCTTTCTATATATAGTTCAAGTGAATCACTTATACTTATCCCGGTTCTTTAAATATTGATAAGATATAGAGCCATTAACTTTTGCTTAAATGTGGCATCACTTCAATATTCAATATTTAACTAGGTAAAATATATTTGAAACTTATTCGAATTTTCAACATACATTATAAGAAATTAGGACTTCAAAGATAGGAATTTCAATCTCTAAAAGTGGTGTATTTTTTTTTTTTTTATAGAAAACTTTTAAAAATAGAAAGTCTATTGCAAATATTTGTCATGAATATCATCCTCACTAATTATATTTGGTGACAAATTACAAATCTATCACAAATTAACAAACAAATTGCTATGGCTAATATAAATGTGTTCTATTGCAAATTAGTTGTAAAAACTAAAAAGTTTAAGGACAAAATTTCTATTGTCAATCTAAAAAAATTTTGTCTAATTCCCCAACAATTACAACAAATTTTGCTCTAAATAGAAACTTTTCTATCACAAAATTTGTCTCTAATTATTTTTATTATCGATTTCTATCACAACTTTATTTTTTTTATAGTTATTATAATTGAACTTTCATTTATTAATATTCACTCAGTTGTAAATCTGATAACAATTAAAATTAACTTCTTATTTATAGGTAAACTCCATCATAAATCTATTGCAATTCTGTCTCTATATTGATCATAATAAAAATAATAACAATTTTTATTTACTAATTATCAATAATGTATATGAAAGCTTAAAAAATCTACTCACTCTATTAACAACACAAGCTCTTCATAAGTCATCAAGATATAAAACGTTACAACTCTAAATTCATTTAGATCCATCAACTTATAGGTACCATTAGATCCATAAGCTCTTCCCAGATAACACAAATTGATAAACTTTCCCTAATCTTAGTATCACTTCCATCGTTGCACATTTCATTCAAATTAAAGGGAGCAAAATGTTGAGATTTCTTAAATAGTATAGGCCTCGCATGTTGAACCTTCCACACAAGCTTGGTTCCTTATTTTTTTTTTTTTCAAGATAATGTGAAAACCTATGAATGGGATGATGATCAATTATAGCTCATTAATGGAATGCACATATGCCTAAATATGACTCAAATTTATATTTTATATATTATGAAATCACCTCTCAAAAGAATACAAATAATATTGCACAGGTCCACCTACCTTAGCCTCATATGCTAGATGTACAAGTAAATGCTCCATGGAATTAAGGAATCCTGAGGGAAAGATCTTCTCTTATTTGCATAAAGTTTCTATTATATTTTTCTCAACCAATTCCATATGTTCTATACTGAATGTTGATGAACAAATTTCTATAAAGAAAAGACTTAACTTTATAATAATTGTTTCCCACAGCACTTAAGGCAATAACTTACAAGATGCAATTTATGTTAACCTTTGTATAAACACGTAATAGTCATGTTTTTTTAGCCTATAAAACTTATATTATTCTAAGTTCACACCGTAGCCAATGTTCAAAGAATATCCATTAGGAAATCTCAATTGCTTTACCCAACAACTAACTTCCTCTTTTTTTATCTTTATTCAATGTATATGAAGCTTTAGGCTTCAAGAACTTTTCATTTTCTTCAACCAACTCTAGTTGAGCATGCTTTCAATACAACTTCAAATATATTCGTGTCCTTTGTTTTTCCTTTAATGTCCATTATTATGTTGAATAGATTCTCAAAAATATTTCTTCCAATATGCATAACATTTATGTTATAATGAATGAGATTTGTATGCTAGTATGGTAGCTCCCAAAATCTATTTTTCTTCACTCAATTGTGCAACTCACCAAATCTAACAATTTTATGCTTATGGTGTTGAATTCCAAATGTGACATTAGGAAGTATAGATGCTTACCTTAACATTTTTTTCTCCAAAGTGCAAAGGCTTAAAGGGGTAGCATATCTTTTTCAATTCAACCATTTAAAAACTTATGTTTCTACTTCTTATATAGATGGTTATAAAAAAAATTTTGTTCTCCCACCATGCTTCAACGTAAAAGATTTAGCATGCTCCGAACAATAAGGACATGATAACTTCCCATAAGTACTCCGTTCAAACAACATTGCATGAGTAAAAAAATCACTATTAATCCAAAATAAACCAACTTCTATTTGGAAATTCTATTTTCTATGGGCATCATAAATTTCAATTCCATTGGTTCATAAAAGTTTCAACTCATCAATTAATGGTCTCTTTAATATATCAATGTGCTTCCTTAGATTTTTAGGCCTAATAATGACCATAACGAAGAACATATAAGATTGTTCCATGCATAACCATGGAGGCAAATTATGTACTGTAACAATTATAGGCAAATACGAGTAAGGAGTTACTGATTGACTAAAAGGATTAAACCCATTTAGGCATAAATCAATGAGCACATTTTTTGTTTCAACTACAAAAGAAGGGTATACTTAATCAAAGTGCTTCTATGCCTCACTATCATTAAGGTGGAAAACTACACCTTCTAATGTATGATTATATTTATGTTAAGTCATATATTTTGCAGTCTTTCCAAATACATAGAGCCACTAGAGTCTTAGAGCTAATAGTAGGTATTGTAAGACCTTATAAAGAATAATATTTTGCTTATCTTCCACAAACCTTTTCGGTTTGGAATAGGGATGTCCACAAATTGGACAAAAAATATCATTTGCATGCTCTTTATAGAACAAGATGTATATTTTGATACAAGCATCAATCTTTTCGTATCTTAGTCTAGGTTTTATCATTAACTCCTTACAACTGTAGTAACTATCCATTAATTTCTCATCATCTAGCAACATAGTTTTAATTATTGGTAAAAGGGGATCAAAAGATGTCTCACTTATATTACACTCAAACTTAAGATTTAGAAGTAATGGCATTATAGAAAGTTTTGTTTGCTTTTTACAACCCTCCCATAGTAGTTCAATTAGCATCATTTAACATAGCGAAAAACTCCATGGCCTTATGATTTTGTGTATCCTCTTCAATCTCAACTCCAAGACGATTAGAATTTAGACTCTCAATATCTATCACCATTCTTTTGTACGGGTTGATATCACCATTCACACTTCTTGAAGGCCCTCTTACATTCATTTCTCTATCATTTCTAGAAGGCTCCCCATGTGCATATCACCATGTATATAGCATACTAAAACCTTTTTAATAAAGGTGAAATTTCACTTCTTCTCGATTGAAGAATCTCATATTTTTACACTTAGAATACAGGCATCTAATCTTGTTTTGAGAATCAATTTGGATTTTGGAAAAGGCAAGTCAAGAAATGATTTTGCCCCGTTATGATATCTTCAGCGAAGTGTCCCTTACTATTAAATCAATGATGCATCCAACTACAATCAGATGACATATTTTTTGCACTATATTAGGCAAAAGTTTATTTAATAAATATAAATCTCACAAATCATACACTGATTATTGTTGTAATAAATTAAGAGCATTATATATGTGGAGAAAATAAAAGGTAAAGCATGTTCTTAATGATATAAATATATGATCCATGCTCCATAATATGAACTACGAGAGAATTGACTTTAAGTTATACTCATTATGTATTATAGAGAAAAACTTAATGTGAAAAGAAAAAAAAAAAGAAGAAAAGAAGTCAAATCAACAAAAAATATGATTAAACAACCTCAGCTTGAATTAGAATTACCAACTTATTATAGATGTCGCAACTCAACTGAGAAGCATCAATAGCATTGAAAATTCAAGAAAAGCAAAGTTTATTCATCACTTTAGTAGCCACTATGTAAATAATAATTATAAAGTTAATTGTAACTATGAAGTTCATTAAAAAAATGTAAGGTTTGGAAAGACCTTTGAGTCTTTGACCATCACAAATAAAGAACCATAATCTGGATACGGGAGCCAATAAGCATATATCACCAATCGGGAAACAAAGAGATTGGAACATTTATGGAAAAGTGGCCATGAATGACTATAAAAGGATAGTTGATATAATGTCCTTACAAAACAAAGTAATTGTTTTCTTAACGAACATGTGGGTAATAAGGTAGATAGAGGATAAACTGGCAGTACACCTAATAATTACCAAAATTTTATATTAAGGAAGAATCAAAGGTGAAATATGAATTTGAAAGATACCATAACAACATGGAAGTTTTATGATTGAAATAGTTTTGGTTTCAAGGTTCGAAATAAAAGTGAAACTTATTTAAGAAAAACTCCAAAGGAACTCCATAAAATTTATAATGCACAACCATCTATCATCATTTCTGATTTCAAAGAGCAACTGAATGTACGTACGGCTAAAGTGACAATGTAGATAAACAACCTTCCAGCATAATAGTTGTTTAAGGCCCCCTTTTTATCAGTGAAACTCAATGATTCCTGACAAGCTATTTAGAAAGTTGAGGTAACTTTTCAGTTTATATGAATATCTAATGGAATGCGTATTCACGCAAAGATAATATAAGATGGATATTCCATTATTAAGCACATATATGACATGTTTGAAAACGTAAGCCTAAAGTGGAAATCAATAGGCAATAAAATTTTTATTGCAAGGGATACTAAAGTCAAATCTGATAAGTCTTGAAACTAAGTCCACCTCAATATATTATGTCCAATGGAAAGCATATTGGACAGAGCAAAATTAAAAACGAAAAATGATGACTTTAACCAAAGCAAGTTTGAAAGAATTTATTTGACTTCTGTCCAAAATAAGGATAGTAGCATATGGGAAATGGAGTAGTATATGTTTTTGTATCATGAATATCTACTAAAATTTGCTAGGAGTGGTATTTACAAATAGATAAACATGATGAGTATATAAATATATTGGTGCCTGCTGTCGGACTAAACTTCAATTTGGCTTCATTAGCCAAATATGAATGCCACCTCATTAACATGCTAAATGGACTAGTGGAGGATTTAGCGAATCAATCTCCTGAGTTGTTTCCACATAATTGGATCCCTTAAGAGCTTTCCTACGTATAGAAAAACTTGGAGTCAAGCCAAGTTAAATAAGAATAAGCTTAAGGGAGAAATGGATACCTAGTTGATAATTAACATGTGAATAGAAATATCAATATTGCAAGGACCTAAACTGTATATATATATATATTAATAATAATGGTTGACGGTGAACACAACAATGGGAGATAAATCAAGTCAAATAAATGCAGAGCAACACTTGAAGTGTTGGCTGACTAGAAAAATAATTCATCAAACTAGGCACTCGATATATTAATTCGGTCAAACTTATAGGGTTCCATCTCTTTAATAAAAACCATTACTACGGAAAGGACAGCATAAACATTCATTCCAATGTTATTTACTTGAAAAATATTAATATTACAAGCTGCATAGTAAATTTTACAAGAAACTTTTGGCCATAGAAAGAACTCTCAAGAAATTAATATTGAACGTGTAAATAAGAAACAAATAAAGATAACACAAGAAGTAATAAATTTAGTACCTACACCTAAAATATTGTAAAAACTAAACAGAAATGACAAGTAAACTGAATAGCTATGCTGTTACCCATCAACTCCTTTTTAGTTTTCATTACCCACTTCTATAAAAACCCACCTGTATCTCAACTTTCTTATTGCTAGATTATGAAAACAATAAATTATACTAAAAATTAAATATCCATATAATAAAAGTGAATATCATGCCCCAAGAAGTAATAAAATTTACATCGAACAACGATGCTTGGAGACAAGTTAGAAGCTTCTTTCGTTTTACTTCTCGAAACCCTCTTTTGATTTCCAAAGCAAATGGACATGTGACTAACATTAAAACACAACAATATAAAGCAAGTAAAGATCGTTACTTGTTGGCGGAAGGAATCAAAAGGGATAAGTTTTGGAGCAAATGGGTTTTTGGGAAAGTAAAAGCGAAGAATGGTTAGGGTTTCATGCATGAAGGAAAAAAGTAAAAAAAGGTTAAAGATAAATTTGAAAGTTTATATAAAATATTGTGAAAATAATGAAAATATTATAAGATAATAAATAAAAGGTTACAAGTTCAAAGTATATTTATAAAAGCATTATAAAAGACAATAGGGCTTTAGTTTTTATATTTTTTTTAATGATAGATAATGAAAAGGGAAAATAAAATATTGGAGAAATATTAAACACAATATGAGACTAAAATAGTCTATCTCAAAGCCATATGTTAAAAAAAAAAAAGGAAAAATAAAAAGAAGTCCCTAACTTTTGCTTCTTTTTCTATTTCAATTTTTAACATTTCAAAAATTTCATTTCAGTTCTCAACGTTTTCAACTTTTATCAAATAAGTTCTTCTATCAAGTTTCGTTAGTTTTTCTATCGCATTTGACACGTGACAGCACGTTATTTGACCATGTGTATTTTTATAAATAAAAAATAATAAAATACATTAAAATAGAATAACAAATATATAAATATATAAAAAGAATAAAATAAAAATCTACAAAAGAAAATAATATATATATTCTTATGTATATTTATATATTAATAATATTTACTTATATAAATATTTATATTATTAATATATTAGTAAAATTCTCAAAAAATCAAAAAATAAAAATCTAGCCACTTAAGATGGGGATTGGCCTATGACCACCAAGGGAGGGTCATGTAATGCCTTAGAAGTGGCCAAATTTCGATCACCCAAGGGCTTAGGTCATGATCAACTTATTAAAGTAGGTCATGCAACCCTTAATGTAGTCATAGGTAACCACTAACCATTTACAGGGGATTACTCGACTCTCTTTGGGTGGTGGGTGGCCACCCATGACCACCTAGAAAAACAAGGCCAAAACCTATTGGGTAATAGTTAAGTCGTGCAACACAACTTTAACTCAATGGTTTTCATGCATTTATTTATTTATTTTTTGTTTTGAGTGGCTATGGGTGGTCGTCAACCACCTATGACTGCCCCAAGGGTCGCATGACCCATTTTAACAAGTGGGTCATAACCCATAATCTTTAGGCAACCGAAATCTAGCCACCCAAGGCAGGGGGTGGCCAGTAACCACCTTTAGACCTTAAGTAATGATGGTTAGATTTTTATTTTTATTTTTTTTATTTTTCAAACATATATATATTTATATATGTATATATATATTATGGTATTTTTTTTTGCAATTATTTTTTGATATTTTTATTAATTTTTAATTTTTTTAAATATTATTCTATATATTTTTTCTATTTTTTCATTATTTAATATTTAATNTATATTAGTCTTTAATATTTTAAACTTTTTATTTTTGCTCTTTTTTCATTATTTAATATTTAATTTATTTTGAAAATTATACATGGACCAATATTATGATTCTATGTGTTTATAGTGATAAAAAACCTAACAAAGTTTAATAGAAGAACTAATTTGGTAAAAATTGAAAAAATTAAGAACTAAAATAAAAATTTTAAAATATTAAAGACTAATATAGAAAAAATAGGTAAACATTAAGGACCTTTTTGTATTTTTCCAAAAAAATGAAAGTCATACATACATGTATATTTACTTTTAGAGATAGATTTGCTACAAAGTTATAGAAGAAAATGTGGTACCAAAAATATTCACATTCCCATTATAGAATCAAAGATAGATATGTAGATTTGTGACAAAATTAATTGCCTCCCAAATCTATAGATAATCTGTTATAGATTCTATTACTAATACATATATAAGGTGCAAATAAATCATTTTAGGCAATCATAAGTCTGATATGAATATGTCATCGATTAATTCCTTTAAAGATAAAAATTTTCCCTCACTCTCTAAGGATAAGTTTCTTTTAGTGACACAACCGATTCATTAAGATATATTTGGATATCTCATACTCTAAATTACTTAAATACAAACTCACATTTCATTGTAACTTGTTGTTACATTGAACTTCTGTGATGGTGATTTACCCAAAAGAAGTAAAGTTCCAATTACAAAAAAAACTAGTTGAGTTTTGAACCTATTTTAGCATACATCACTTTAATTTGATCCCTTAACACTGCTTTTGTCAATGGATTTGCTAAATTACCCTTCGTCTTATCATAGGTTCTAGTTATAACATCATTCTCTATTAATTCTCTAGCAAACTCATGTCTTAGCCTAATAAGTCTAGACTTTCCATTATAAATTTTATTATTAGCACGTGACATGATTATCATAAAAGATCGAAATGGTTGACATTGGTTGTCACTACAACTTTATTTCTAATAACAAGTTTTTAAGCCATTCCACCTCTTTTCTAGCTAAAACAAAAGCTATAAACTCAACCTCTATTGTAGAATGTATAATGCAAGTTTGTTTGTTGAAGCTCCAACCTCTATAAACCCAACCTCTATTGTTGGAGCTCCAACTATTATACCCTTAATAAGGGTGAATATCTAAGTTAAAGTTAATACATGATCACTAACATTAGTGATCCAACTTACATTAGAGAAAGCTTCTAGTTAAGTAGGAAATTCACCATTATGTAGACATATTTTCTTAGTTTTTAATAGATGCCCATACACTCTAGTTATTGCTTCTAATGATCTATACTAGGCTTACTAGTATATCTAGATAATCTATACATAGCAAATGTGATATTAGGTTTAGTGCAATGAGAATTATACATTAAGCAACCTATTGCACTTGTATATTGTATTTGAGATACCACGCGTTCATTATTCTCAACTAACTTAAAATGTGGATCATATAAAGTATTCTATTCCTTGAATCCTAAACGTCTAAATTTATCCTAAATTATCTTAACATAAGGAGATTGATTTAAGGTTATTCCTCCATTATGTCTAACTACCTTAATACCCCCATATATCTACCTCATCTAGATATTTCATTTTAAATTTAAATGATAATATCCCTTAGTTTCTTCAACACCATCTAAATTCGTGCTAAATATAAGAAGATCATCTATATAGAGAGACAATTACTCTATATTTGTTAATAAGCTTAGAATATATACATTTATCAGTATTGTTATGTTTGAAATCATCGATTAATATCATCTTATCAAATTTTTCATGCCATTGCTTAGAAGCATGTTTTAATCCATACAAGGATTTAATCAACTTACAAACTTTCTTCTCTTTATCGGGTTGAACAAATCCTTATAGTTGTTCCATATAGACCTCCTCATCAAGATCTCCATTTAGAATTGCCATCTTAACATCGATTTGATGCACATGAAGCTTATACATAGATGCCAACACTATAAGGGTTTAATTGAGGTCATTCTTGCAATAAGCGTATAAGTATTAAAGCAATCATCACCTCCACATTGTCTATACTCTTTTGCAACTAATCTAGTTGTTGATCATAGATAAATCGACTAGAGGAGTGGGCTCATGTGTAGTCCAGTTTGGATAGGCTTAGGCTTCATTTCTTTCTCCTTGATACTTGCAAAAAGCCCTTAGTAATTGTGGCCATGGAGGCCCTACAATGCTTAAGTTAGCAAGAAAAACTAGGGCAAAAGGGGGGATGAGCACTAAGGACCTTAGGAACCATGCTTACCTAGTGTGGGTTTAGTATTGATCTTAAGTTGAAAGAGAAGAGGGGGGAGAAAGGGGAAAGGTTTTGAGAGAGAGAGAGAGAGTGTGTGCATTCTTCCTTACTTCATGGCACCTAGTGCCTGGTACTTTTTATGCGAGTTACCTAGATATGTAGCAATCAAAGGTTCATTCATACTAGCTGTTGGCAAATAATGCGTTCTACAGTAAAGACTAAGGTTCATTACGGATAGCATGTTGTGGTTAACTAAACCACCAAATCTATAGCTCATAGACCTGATAGTTGCAAGGGTTGCTAGGTATATTATGGATATCATACGCTCATTAATGAGTTGTAGTAAAGAGTAGGTGCTAAAGATAAAAGCCAAGCTAAGATGCTAAGGAAGGGATCGATTGATTCCTGATCAGGGGAGAGTTGAGTTCTAACCTTATGCCAAATAATTAAGGTATGCCAGCTTGATGATCATGGTGTAATATGCTTGGACGGGTGTTATTTAACTTGTTAAGCGGGTCGCAATATAGTAGATTGACTCTCCAACAGCTTACATCTTCCTTAGCACGAGTATATAGTGTAACGGGAAAGCATATTATTCGCTTAAGTATGCTTCAGTGTCCCTCATGATGGGCTTCATTCATTAGGCCTTAATTTAAGCGAGAATCAAGTAACAACATCTTGCCCCCCACTTTCCTCAATGTTCGAGGCACAAGGAGAGTAATCCATGTAAGGCGACCAGGCTAAGGCTCATATATCTATTCTTTCGAGCAAGGGATCATTTCTACCGCTTGGAGTTGTGATAAACAATGCCTCTAATTGGGTTCATTTTCCCATATATTGGGTTACTATGTAATTGATGTGATCGATAGGTTGCTTAATGTGTCATGATCATTGTCCTTGGGAAATGTAATGCACATTAATTTATAAAGAGCGAGTGTATACATGGATGATATGTTGTCAAGCCACGTCATGGATCATCAAAGCCTTTAGTTAAGGGAGTGGGGTACGTGAACGGCTAAGGTTTAGCACATGTCCTTTTGTGGGTTCATACCCCAAAAGTGGGAGAAACCATGTACCTTCTTCCCTTGTTTGTCTATATAAAGGGGAGCATGGGCCTTCATTTTTTTACTTTACTCTGCTTACTTATAAGTGACTTTGCCAAAATTTCTACTCGTAAGCTAGTCACTTTTCCTCATATGTTTCCATTCCTTGTTGATAATTCATGATGGTTGATCAAAGCACAACTAGCAATCCAAGTAAGTCTTCCCATCTTTCTATTTAGAGGGAAGTAAATGAAGGTTGCAAAGGCCAATCCCAAATAGGGGGTGATAGCCTTATTCCCCTTGAAATGGTGATAATGGCAGCGGTAGTGACAAGAGAGAAAATGGAGTGATATTGTCTTAGGAAGAGAGAAAGTAGTGCATGCAGTAACATCCTTATGATGTGTACCCCTTGGATGGTAAAGAGGACAATGATGGGTAGTTGTTGCGAACAACTAATACAAACAAGCATGCAGGTGCCCGTGTTCTCTACTTAGTGAGTAAGGAGAAGTTGAGGCTGGTTAGTTAAGTAGTGGGAGAAGTGCTTGAGTGGCAAGTAAAGTTGCCCATAGGTTGCCATTGGGCGTATAATATAGGGGAAGATCAATCATTCAACATTTATGTGAAGCCATTTGAGTTTGGTCTTCACCTCCCTTTTTCGGAGTTCTTTTTGGAGTTCTTGAGGTGCTTCAAGGTTGCTCCGAGGACTCTTAATGCGAATGCGTAGATTTAGCTACTCACGTTTGAGGTGATGTGCACTTAGGAGTTGCGATGGCTGACTATATAACTATTTAGGCACTTCTTCCATGTAAAGAGGGTGGCTGATGGGTAGGTATATGTCGCTACCTAAGGTAAGGCTCTAAGTATTTTTTATAAACCTTCGAACAAGGTTAAAGGGTGGTAACAGTTCTTTTATTTTGTTTGCACTCCCAATTGGAGATAGCCTATTTAGGGCAGGAAGTTGAAGGCTTTGGGAGATGAGGATGTAATGACCAACATCAAGTTGTTGAATCTGGCAGGTTAGAAAAAACTTAATCCTTTTTCAATATGTGAGAAGTATAAAAATGAAGCTCCATTGTTTAGGATGGAGACAGGTCTTTACTATGTTTAAGCGATGAGGGGTGGTTGGTTGTTTGCTATACTGTGTTACCTTGTCGTTGGAGTAGGGGACATTAAGATGCTCGTCCTCACCTTAGTAGGTGCGATATCTTTGTTTTACTCTATTATGTTAATGAGTATGCTAGTTTTTTTTTTTTTTTTTAGGTAGCTTCTCATTGTGCAAAATAGATGGCTTAAGAGTGCTTTAAGGTCTAAGAAGAGAAAGCAACCCACGTTTGAGGGGGAGGGTAAGACCTCACATCGTCCTTCAAAGAAGTCAAAGAAGAAAGGCAAGAGATAGCAGACACTTCCCGAGGTTATATAGCAAGACAGCAATGATGCGCCAATAAGAGTGTTGTTAAGGACTTTGAGGTTGAGCTAGAGGGTATCTGATGGAGGTTTAGTTTAGGAGGTTCAAGCCGAGGCTACAGTTGCTGCAAAGGGGCCCTCTGCAAAAGGTGATCAGGTACATACAATGTAAGAAAGCTCAAGGCAAACCCCTCAAAGTGCTGGTATGTACGCCAACGAGGTCCTAATGATGAGGAGTTCTAGCCTCTAGTCCATCATCAGAGGTGAACTACCCTTATTCAATATGCAAATCAACCTACCCAAAGGTAGGAGCAATTGTAAGTGCGGTTCGAGCGATTGGTTGTGGGGAGGGATGACATGGAGGCTTCGATAAAATTGCCAAGATGGTATAATCAAGTAAGCTGCTCGTATGTTTTTGTTTAATTCCCTAGTCTTAGTTTGATTATAGACTATATGTTGTGCTTATGGTTGTATGATTTAGTGGATTTCATCCTTATTTATAACCAATCATACCTTCAATTGAAGGGGAGTTGGGCAAAGGCCAAGGTTAAAAGGCTCTAGAAGGAGTTAGAAGAGGAGAAAAAGGTACATGGTGACTTAACTGTTGTATTTAGCAATCTAAAATACTAGTAAAGGGAGCTCCTTGGGCAAGTGGGTGAGCTAAAAGATGAGCTAAGGAAGGCTAAGGAATCTTACAAAGTTATTAAAGATAAGCTAATTGTTGAGTTAAAGGTGAAGGGGGAAGAATTGGACAAGGTACAGGCTGAGTTTGTTAAAAGGGAGTCTAAGCTATTGAAAGGGGAGGAGTTAGCACCCAAGGTCAAGTAGGACATTTTTCTAAACACCTTAGATGACCCCTTAATGGAGAACGCCATCACCATGGCTAGATATGTAATAGCAGAGGAAGTGCGAAAATAGGTTTGGTAGAATATGCCTGAAGTAAATTTATCCTTACTAAATTGGTTGGATCAACTCAAGGTTGCTACTAGAGGTGGGTCGGGTAGCAAGCCATCTAGTGACTTGTTATGAGCTTCCAATAATGGCTTGAATGCGGGCCTTGGCGAAGGAGTTAGTGGGGCAGATAGGAGCAGTAACAGTAGTAGCTAGTCATAGTGAATGAGGATGCTTAGGAACAGCTTAAACTTTTGTTTTTTTTTTTTTTTTTATCATGGGTAGTATAGGCAATGTATGCCCTTTTCTGATTTCATTTTCTATATTCTCATTTTGGTGAGGTCAGGGTGCCGACCTACCTTTATGTAATTGAAGAAGACTTTGAATGAATGAGATTTCTTGTAGTTGTCCTTAATTTCATTTTCTTTTCCCTTAGTTGTCGCTTCTTGTGCTTTTATAGTTGTTGTGTATTTAAACTCCCTTTATTTTTGTCTAAGTCTTTTGTATTGAGGATGATATTTCCCAAGCAAACTAATGTATCCTGTTTCCTTGCCAAATTACCTGAATGCCTTATCCTCGTATAGGGGGTCTACACTTGCCCACTAGTATTCCTTTGTAAACCTACTCATTTGCCCGTATACTATCACTTTGCATCTATCCTTGGTTTTTGTCTAAGTGTTTTGTACTAGTGATGGTGTTTTCTCATTAGTCGACGTACCCTACCTCCCAAGCAAATTGTGCTTCTCTAGATTCTTATAGGGGCTTAGCCTTATGAGGCAATGAGTTTGCCAGAGTAGATCTTTGTGTTGACATCAAGAGATCTCCTTGGTAAGGCAATTTTGACAGGGTAGATCTTTGCTGACATAAGCTATCTCCTTAGTAGAGTTTATTTCAGGCAATGTTCATTCTTGGTAAGTGGAACGCCTTAAGTAGGGCACCTTCAAAAAGAAAATTGATGAGCATACAACACATCATTAATTCCCTAAGCATTACTTAGGTTCCCAACATATTGAGGCTGTGTGGCCATCGACATGTGTAAGGCTAGGGACATCCCATGGCTCCTAAATAAAGGGGGGGTATGGGTCCTTACTTTGCCATGCCTAACACTTAAACAACTTAGTGGGGTATAGATGAGAGCTAGCATGAGCGTGCACAAGGTGATCATATTGAGGGATGGAGTGCTTAAGTTAGGGAGGGGATCTTCCCTAACCTCTTCTTTTGAGTTATGATTGTGAGGCATGGAAGTTGCTTAGTAGCAAAAGGTAGTTCCCAAGCTATGATTAAAAGGCATATGTAGCCTTTCGGTCCTCTTCTCTTTCCGTCCTAATAATATGGGTAGAAGAAGGGGCTCGAGCACTACCTAATGCTTGTCTATAGTAGCCTCTCCACAGGGGTACTCATCTATAAGAGGTTTTGGGCAACTCTTATACGCATTGTTGCATATGAATTTGAGTAGGCAAGGGTAGCCATAGTGACTACGATGGCAAAGGAGGTCTTTTCTTCGCCTTAACCTGTTAACTGAGGTGCTTGTAGGGAATTCTTTGCTTTATGAGTCCTCTGGTTCATTCTAGGTGAAGCATCAACCTTCCTTTAATGCCAGCAGGGCCCTTGGAGCTCGATGCTCCTAGTGGAGTGTCTGGATTAGCTATCCCTGTTACTACTTTTGTGGAAGAGAATCTCTAGGAGGTGGAGTGGGTACCTTCACTTAGAGGTTAAGTGAGTTTGAAGCTCGGTTATGCGGGAATCTAAGGATGTAGTTACAACTATCCTTTTGCAGGTTATAGGTCGAGTTGAAATTGAGAGCAATTCCTCTTAAGGAGGAGTCTTTAAAGGGAGAAGTTAAGTTGAAGTAAAAAGTAACCATTCAAGCTAAGCATATATCTGTAGCGTAGAAAATGGCTACATGCCTTTGTATTCTTTAGTTTTCTTTATAAATGTAATCAGGGTTTGTATGCCAACCCATTAAGCCTTGTACTTTACTTCATTAGCGAAATAAAGTTTTTTTTTTTCACTTTTTGCTCATCATATATCATTTGCTTGTTTTATTTTCCTTCGACCTTTGGTTCTTACTATTTAGTCTAACTTAGAATTGTGTTTAGTACTTGTTATAATAATTTCAAACTTAGGTAAGCACTCAGGGTTGAGGCTTAACCTAAGGTTGGGGGCTTAATGTAGATCAATGCTCGAGAGAGGTGCTAACGACATTAGTATAGGAACTAACTTAGGTAAAGCTTGGGGAAGAAGATCGACCTAAGGTTGAGGGCTCAATGTAGATCGATGCCTAAGAAAGGTGCCAACAACATTAATGTATGAACTAACTTGAGCAAAGCTTGGGGATGAAAATCAACCTAAGGTTAAGGGCTTAATGTAGATCAATTCCTGAGTGGTGCCCACAATGTTAGTTTAGGAACTAACTTGAGCAAAGCATGGGAATGAAAATCAACCCAAGATTGAGGGCTTAATGTAGATCGATGCTTGAGAGAGGTACTCCTAGCATTAGTATAGGAACTAACTTAGGCAAAGTTTAGGGATGAAAACAACCCAAGGTTGAGGGCTCAATGTAGATTAATTCCCTTGTATGTTTCTGCCATGTTGTTGTAAAGACTAATGTGGGAAGATGTAGTCGGGCATGGAAATGAACCTAAGGTCATAACATGGTATGGGTAAGCATTGCACGGATATATAGGGAGTAAGAGAGGAAGAGAGATACATGTAGGAAACCTCATCAATTCATTGCATTTAACCATGGTTACAAGTGCTTTAGATTCTCATTATTATACTTAAGGGAAGTAAGGTCTTAGATTTTAGGCATTCTATGCCCTAAGGATGGGTCATCTTTCCTATGTCTCAACCTTGTAAGTACCTTTTCCAACATCACCAACCACTGAAACAAGGTCTTCCCAATTGAGGCCAAGCTTGCCTTGCCCTTCCTCTAAACTAATAGCTTCTAACTTTTTGTCCACTAGGTTGCCAAGGTAGAAAACCCTGGGTTAGATGCTACAGTTGTAGTATCGAGCAGTTCACTACTAATAGGCTACTGTGCATGCTAGTGCAACATCGTAAACCTTGTCAATGGTGTCAAGGCTTACCTATAAGGCCATGTGATTAGCATTTATGTCAAAGTGCTGGGTCTTGCCAGTGGGTAATTCTAACTCAATTAGGAGGACAACTTTTGCTCCGAATGCAAGAAGAAATAGGGTTTCTTTGGTTGATGTCTTGTAAGTCATACAATATCCCTAAAGTACATTTAGAAGCTTGTTGACCCATCTACCTTCTACTTGTTCCACCTTCTTCTTTAAGCTATTAAGGATTATCCTATTAATAGTTTTGACTTAGCTGTTAGTCCAAGGGTGGGCTATAGAGGTGTTGTGTAGCCTAATGTTGTGCTTATTTCAAAATTCCTTAAACCGATTGCTGTTGAATTAGCTCCCATGGTCAGTGATCAACCTACATCGTACTGTAAAGTAGGACTGTGTGTGGGTGGGTGATGTTAGGCAAGTACATCTATCAAATTTGTGGTAAGGGGATTAAGTCCAAGTATCAATCCCTCAAGGACTTCGATTACTAATACTCACTAAATCTATATTATCTAACATATAAATTTGAGTTTGACAACTTAAAGAATCTAAATTAATGGTAGCAATTATTAAATTAACTAGTTAAGAATTATTTAAGAACCTAAACAAGAAAACAATAAAAGTATAAATTGTTTCAAGATTTGGAAACCATATCTAGATCTTTGCTTCCCCTAGATCTAACATGTGATTTCCCTTAAAGATAATCTAATTTATTCTTTAATCTTTTTTGATTAGGAGAATTCTCTACTAAAGTTAATCGCTTTCTTAAGCCAATTAACCTTAACCCTAAAATTATCTATTAGAATTTCTTCTCAATAGCATGACTTAAGATTATATTATTGCACAACGAATTCTCTGCAATATAATTCAAAATTATGGAAAGATCTTATAAATGATCTCTAATCTTGCAATAATCTTTATCAACTATGTCTAGATCCAGTCTTATAAGAAATCTCTCAATTCTTTTATAAGATATTAAATTGCAAATTACTATCCGAGGAAATAATAATCTAAATCATGAAGCACACATAGTTTAATAAAAAAAAGAGTCAAGACTCAATTATATCTAATAAAAAATCATAGCACATGAGTAGATTTAGGTTCTACAAGACCTAGATACCAAGGATCTAATCTTTATACATCATAAAATAACAATTTAGAGCCAAAGAATAGAGAAAAATAGATGAAAGAATCATCAAAACTAATGAAGGTTGAATCTTAAAGTCTTAATGGTATCTTGCTCTCTTGAGTGTTCTTGGCTTAAAAAACTCTCCAAAAGTTTTTTAATTAGTTCTCTTTAAAAAAAAAAAAAAAAACCTTCAAGAGGCTTTATATAGGAAACAGCAAAATAAATTCCGTACAAACAACACAACCAATGACATGACCATATCTCTTAGTCATGTAACTCATTACCATTCCTTCACATAGTCTTCTTTTTTTCTTTTCAAAACTAGGAACAACATGACCAAGGACATGGTCATGTCCTTTGGTTGTGTCACTAGTTGTGATACTGTAAAATCGCTCCAAAATTTTTGTGGAAACAATATAGTCATATCATTGATTGTATCAATCTTGAAACATTCATAACTTCTTCGTTTGAGCTCTAATTTGAGTGAAACTTGTTTTTATCTTCTCAATTTCTTACATGGATCATTTCAAAACCTAGAAAACAAAATTTTACTTAATTAAGTATCATAATCTAATCCAATTAAGAACTTATCAGTGAACATGAATCCCTTAGTGGCTCGAGCTATGATGGTAGCAATAGCTAGCACCTCTACCTACTTTGTGAAGTATTCCACTACCACTAAAATGAATCTTGGCTCGATGAGGCTTTTGGGAAGGGGCTAAGGACATTTGATACCCATTGCGCAAATGGCTACAGACTTGTTAAGGGGTATAGCTCTAAACTAAAGGCATGAATGAATAACACATGCTTTTGGCATGAATGGCACTTTTAGACTAGGGTCTTAGCATGTTCTTTCATCATTGGCCAATAGTAACCCAACCTAAGCACTCAAAGGTATAGAGCTTAGAACTAAATGTGATTACTGCAAATCCCTAAATGGAGCTCTTCAAGGACCCGGGCACCTTCTTCTTTTCGAAAGCATCTAACTAATGGAGTGCTCTATTCTCATCAGTAAAGTACAATGTCAATTAGTATATAGTTGGTTACGACATAGGCTAACTTTTTTCCCTTAGCTCGGTCTTTGGGCAATACCCCCATTTTGGGGTACTATATGAAGGGGTCTATCTAAGAGGGCTCAAGGGTTATTTTTGCCATTTCGATGACATGTTGTTGTTATATCTCTATACTTTTCTTAAGGGAACACTGTATGAAAAGTGACTTATCATAGTCATATGATACGAGGATGGCGGATGAGGTTATCCTAGATAATCTATCTACCCCGATATTTTCTACTTAGGGAATCTTATGGACTTCCTAGGAAGTGAATCCTGTAAGAAAGCTCTACACTAAATGTAGGTACTTAGCCATTGCCTAACCCTTAGTCTCATATTCTCCCTTGACTTATTGTACAACCAATAGAGAATCCGAGTGTATGCTGAGCTTTTTGCTCTAATGTCTTTGGTAATTTTCAAGTCAATAATGAGTGCTTCATATTCTACTTCATTGTTACTCACTGGGAAACCGAATTTCAGGGCATAGAGGATCTTCATTCCATATGGGCCTTCTAATGTGATACCAATCCCATTTCCCTCCTTAGTGAAGGAGTTGTTGACTAGGGGTGTCTAGTTAGGTATAGTGAGCTCAAGTTGAGGCTCATCCACTTTGGTGTCCACGAGCACTTATGCCTTCATTGCCTATCTTAGGCAAAACTAAACTTCATAGGAACTAAGTTCAAGAGAGTAGTTCATCATTCGACCTAAAGTGTCAAGCCTCTGTAAGGCAGTTCTAAATAAGATGTTTGTTAAGATGATAAATGGATGTGATTGGAAGTAAGGCCTAAGCTTTTGAGCTACCATGACTACCGCTAAGGCAAACTTTTCAATTTTGGTATATCTAGGCTCTAGCCCTTAGAGGATGTGACTAACATAGTAAAGTAGTCGGTGGTCATGGCCGCTAACTTAAACGAGTACTAAGGATAACGCCTTATCACTGACTGTAACGTATAAGTACCATTCTTCTTTAGGTATTGGTTTGGAGAGTATAAGTAAGGTTGCCAAGAAGTTCTTTAACTCTTGGAAAGCTCGTTGACATTCTATTGTCCACTTGAACTCAACGGGGTATTTAAGTAGGTTAAAAAATTATGCACATTTGTCAACACTTCAGGATACGAAGTAATTGAGGGCGACTATCCTTCTTACTAGTTATTGGACCTCCTTAATTTTGGTTGGGGCTCACATGTCCTAGATTGCTTTGAGATTTTTAGGGTTAGCTTCTATTCCCCATTCTATGACCATGAAACCAAGAAATTTTACCAACGCAACTTTGAAAATGCACTTCTAGGAGTTAAGTTTCATTTGGAAATAACAGAGGGTTTAGACTGTTTTGTATAGGTCGTCGATGTGGTCTTTTCTAGTTTTTCTTTTAGCAATCATATCATCAACGTAGACCTCAATGTTCTTACCTATTTGTAGCTTGAAGATGTGAGTGACCAACCCTTGATATGTAGCTTCACTGTTTTTCAGACTAAAAGGCATTACTTTATGGCAATAGGTCCCAAAGTCTATAATAAAGAATGTATGGACTTTATCTTTGGGAGTCATCTAAATCAGGCTGTATCCAGAATAGGTGTCTATAAAATTGAGAAGTGCATGATCAGACGTCAAGTTGACGAGCTAGTCTATACTCGGCAAATGGAAGCAATCCTTGGGACATGCCATGTTAAGGTCGATGAAATGGAAGCACATGCACCACTTTCTATTTGCTTTCTTGACAAGTACTATATTGGCGAGCTAAGTATGGTATTTCACCTAACAAATGAAGCCTACTTGAGGCAGCTTTTGCACCTCCTCTTTGATAGTGACTTAGCATTTCGATGTGATGTATTGTTTCTTTTGCTTGACATGTTAGATAGTAGGATTGACATTGAGGCGGTGAGTAGCCTTTGGTATGTTCATTATCCCTGGCATCTCTTCCAACGTAGATACAAAGACATTTGAGTTTTGCTTGAGGAAGTCTATAAGTTTAGCTTTATCGTTGTCTAGCAATTAGACCCCTATTTTGGTTATCATGCTATAGGCGTTGAATATCTTAATTTCTTGGGTCTTTTCTATAGGCTCTACCCATATTGCAGAAGTAGAAGAGTTGGTTAGTTCGATGTTCATGATGTTGTTTTTGGATTGAGCTTTGAGGTAAAGCATCCTGGACAAAGCTTGATTGCATCTAGCTTCGCCTACACTAGTAGATGTCATGAACTTCGCTTTGAGGCATTTTTGGCTGATAAGCATCTTGAATTTCATGATGATTGGTTTGGCGAGGATAGCACTATATAGTAACCATATGTCTGTAATGATGAAGTCTATCGATTGTGTGGCAACGTGCTCGTCGTCACCTAATTGAACGGGTAAGGTGATGATTCAATGGGCACTAGTTAGCCACCTCCAAACCCTATGAAGCCATGTTTGTATGATTAAAGGGGTTCGTCGAGCTATTCCTTCAGTTGCTCAATGGCACTATAGAAAAGTATTCTTGTAGAACTCCTACTATTAACAAACGTATTAAGGATGTCGAAGTACTAATTTCGTCATTTATGATGAGTGCATCACTGTAGGGTAGGTAGATTTCCTATTTGTTAGCATAGATGAAAGTGATTGCCATATCGGTCTTTAGCTTCTTGTTTCTTATGATGTGCACCTCATGTTAGGTTGTTATGGTTATATTATTTGAGAGGAGACTAGGTCTACTGAATATGGTGTTGATCTGGCCTCATCGTCCCTTGTGATTCTATTCATCTGTAGAGGTATTAACCTACTAATTATGGCATTGCTGCTAGTAATCTACTCTGTGGCACTGGGATAGCCATTGGATTTGGTTCTTCTCATCTATAACCAACTAGTCGATGCAGCCTTTGGGAAAAAGTCCTTTGACTGCATTCTTAAGGTGGCAACAGTCATTAGTGTTATGTCTATATGCCTTGTGGTAGTCATAGTATTTTCTTAAGTTCATTGCTTTTGGCATTTCATGAATGCTAGGTGGTTTCAATAGTTGCTCTCGGACCTTGTACATGATTTTGCCAGGTGGTCAAATTAAGGGTGTGTACAAGGTGTAGTATTTGAATTTGTGCCTTTGCTTCTCATGGTTTTCTCATGTAAAGGGTTGTGGTATGGGATGGCAAGGTCCTAGGCGGTTCTTTGATGAAACACGTGTGCTATTTTCTACTTCAAAAGAAGTTCTAAAGGCATCTTGAGCTACGTATTTCTTGGCGACTTTCATAAATTCATCCATAGATTCAGGCTTATCCAATGACACTACGTTGAAGAGCATTCCATTAAGGTCTATGCTAGTTAAAAGTGCTTACAAGGCCATTCCCGTATCCAACTTGGAGACTTGTAACTCTATTCAATTGAAGCACTTAAGGTATGCTCACAAGGTTTCGTTAAGACACTGCCTAACATTGTAGAGAATGGAAGAGTCTCTTTGTGGTACTCGAGAACTGAGGAAGTGTTGTTGGAATCTACTTCCTAAGTTGTCAAATGAAGTGGTAAATGCCTTGGGGAGGGTGTGAAACAAAAGCAAAGAAGCTTTTGCTAGCATGCCGGGGAAAGCTTTACATATGACAACATCAAAGAAGTTGTAGAAGCTTGTCACCATTCAAAAGTGGATCAAGTGATCGTTTAGATCAGTAGTGCCATTGTAAATGTTCAGATGTGGTAACCTTGTTCGTGTAAGGAGGGTTTCTTTAAGGATTGAAGATTTGAAAGGGCTTTTTATTAGTGTAGAGCACGATGCTTGTGTGGATGATTCAACTTTCTTTTGATCATGCACGCTAGAAGCAAGACAAATGTGTTCATTGAGTTCATCCATGTTCTTATCTCTATAGTCTTTTAGAAATTGCCTCTGTAATAGGTTGTCAACTGGCTTACTTGTCGCTATGCACTTGCCTTTCACATGCATTTTGTTGCGATTGCAGTTTAGCCTTTCATACAGGTTTTCATGTAGTTGGTGATCCTGATGCATCTACTCGTATGAGCACACAAGGCATGAAATGTGTATATCATCATTCCTAGTTGGTTATGAGGAGGAGTTGACGGTTTCCTCCTCATTTAGGCATTTTTTAGATGTGTTTTTAAGTAATGCAACGTCTTTGTGCAAGGCTTTAGTAGATTCATGATATTTTCGATCTTCGAGCATTTGCTGGATAAGTGACCTAAGCTATTGGACTTTCGTACTTTTGTTTAGTAGTAATGGAAGCATTTGATCGCCTCATGTTGGTATCCTCCATGTGGGAAGCTTACGAGTTATTGTTTTTTCTTTTAGCTATCATTGTCATGGTGGCCTAAAATGGTGAGCACCAAAATGTTAATCGTAGATGAATCAACTAGAAGGAGTAAGCTTGTGTGGAGTCTAGTTTGGATGGGCTTAAGCTTCGTCTCTTACTTCTCAATACCTATAAAAAGCCCCTGGTAGGTATAGCTATGGAGGCTCTCCAACACTGAAATTAGCAAGGAAGACTAAGGAAAAAGGGAAGATGGGTGCTAAGGACCTTAGGGATTGTACTCACCTAATGTGGGTGTAATGTCGATCTTAAGTTAAAAGAGAAGAGTAGGGAGAGAGGTGGAGGAGAAAGGGGAAAGGTTCTAAGAGAGAAAGAGAGTGAGAATGCATTCTTCCTTACTTCATGGCACTTAGTGCATTTTATGAGAGCCAACTAGACACGTAGCAATCAAGGGTTCGTTTATAGTAGCTGCCGGCAAATAGTGCGCTCTACGATAGAGACTGAGATTTACTGCGAACGGCATATTATAATTAACTAAACCACCAAATCTAAGCTTAGAGACTTGAGAGTTGCAAGGGGTTTCCAGGTATATTGGCGATGCTACAGATGTTAAACACTCATTAATGAACTACGTAAAGAGCAGGTGCCAAAGACAAAAGCCGAGCTAGGATGCTGAGGAAGGGATTGATCGATGCCTAATTAGAGGTGAGTTGAGTTCTAAGCTTACGCTAAATAATCAATGTATGCTGGCTCGACGATCACTAGGTAACCTGTTCAAACAAGTGTTATTTAGCTCATCATGTGGATTGTAAAATAGAGGACGGGCTCACTAACAACTTCCGTCTTCCTTGGTGCAACACATGGCTTTGCAAAAAGGTCATGCTATAGCAGGCAAGCTCACTGTTCAGTCGAGCATGCTTCAATGTCCCTCGTGATAGGCTTCATTTGTTAGCCTTGGTCCACGTGAGAATCAGGTATCAATGCTACCTTTGAAAGTTTGTACAAACCAATCAATATTGTAATTCCTCTTAAATACTGACTTACACATAATTGCCTTTGATGTTGGAGGCAAATTAACTAGAATTTATGTATTACTTGATAATATAGACTCCATTTCATCATTAATCACCTATTTCCAAAAAACTGCATCTCTAGATGTCATGACTTCACTATAAGTCATAGGATTATTACCATTATACAAAATTATCCGTATCTCTTTGATTATCAACTCTCTATTTCCTTTCACCAAGAGGGTCAAAGCTTAAGAAGAAATGAAATCTAGTCCAAGATCCTTTTCCTTCCTAACTCTTTGCCATCTTGAAATCCTTACTTAAACACCTTCTTGAACTATCACTTGACATTCTATTGGTAAGCATATTTTCTACACTACTATCATGTTGAAATTTTCTTTCAATAAATTCAATATTTCTTGTTTCTACAATAGCATTAGATTTTAAATCTAATATACGATAGGCCTTAGAGTTAGTCCTTCATGTCCTAATATAGTCCTTTCAGGATCATTAACCCTATAGTAGACTATATACCCCCATATTTTTAGATAGTTCAAATTTAGTTTTCTTTTCTTTCAAGTTTCATATAGAGAGAAATCTAGTTTCTTAAAAGAAATTCAATTCATAATATGACATGTGGTCATTAATGCTTCTCCCCATTGTAGACATCTCAATTTTGCCTTTTTTTTTTAATTTAAGGTTCTCAAATAATAGAGAAAAGAAATGTAAAAGAATATGAGAAGTCTAAAAAGTGCCAAAAGAGTTGAAAAAAATACAAAAAAAAAAGTGGAAAAATATGTATATATGAAAAAAGAAAATGACAAAAATTACAGAAAAAATTTGATCTTAGGTCTTTTTTGGGGTCTTAATTTTTAAGAGTCCAAAAGACAATTTTGGAAATAAAATATGCATATGCAATATGATAGCTTCTAAGCTATATTTGAGAGTATCAAATTTTTCATAAGATTCAATATTTTACTAAAGTCCATGTTAATTATTTTTGTACCTCAAGAATGTGATCAATTGTAGTTTTAAGTGAGGTCTCAATTAGAATTAAATTATTCAAGTTATAAAGAAGTCAAATATGGAATTAACTGGACAAGTACCGAAACAAGACTCATAAAATTATCAAATTTATACTCATTTTCAAAAAAAAAAAAATATATATATATATTTCATATGCATAATTGACTTATTCATTTTCAATTAGGAGTTTCTAGTAGCTAGAAGTTCAATTAAGTGTGTTTGAGGGAAGGGAACAGAAAAACTACTTAAGTTGTTCGAAAGCCTACTAACACTGATTAGTCCATTAAAAGTTACTCATGTTCCTTAGGTACTTAAAGTACTCGATGCATTTGTCTATGGAGCGTGTGAAGAATATGTTAAAGGCAACGATGTGTCCAGTGAGCCTCTAGACATCTTTGACTAACTTAGGTGGTTACATATTTAGGATGGCTCGAATCTTCTTTAGGTTAGCTTATATGCCATGTTTGGTAACTATTAAGTTGAGAAACTTTCCTATCATTGCTTTAAAGGCACATATTTACAGGTTGAGCCTTATGATGTATTGTTTGAGGATAGGAAATGTGTTGTTTAAGTAGGCTAGATGGTGCTCAAGGAGCTTGATCTTAACGATCATGTCATTGACGTAGACTTCAATATTCCAACCTACTTGTAGTTTGAACATCTTGGTTACCAAAATTTTGGTATGTGGCTTCTACAATCTTGAGGTTGAAAGGCATTATTTTATAGCAGTAGGTACCAAAGTTGGTGATGAATGAGGTGTGGACCGATCAAACTCTTCCATGATAATCTAACCTAAGAAAGCTCTATGAAGTTGAGATTGCATGGCTAGAAGTTCAGTTGACTAATTGGTCTCTTTATGAGAGTAGAAAGTAGTCTTTTAGGTAAGCTTTATTGAGGTCCATGTAGTTGATGCACGTATACCAGTTTTCATTGGTCTTCTTAACTAGCATGCTTGAGCTAATCACTAATATGAATGATTTCCATTGGTTCAGCAAGCTCGCCTCTACCATTAGGCTAAGTGGCTAAGTCGATTTCCACTCATAAAATGTGCTTGTTGGAAAGAGCTTAAACATAGCATGAATGGGACAACTATTAGTCGTCATTGCAAATGCATACTCCCACTAAGGTCAGAAACTTAACCTTAAGGTGTTTTGTTGAAGTGAATATTTTTATAGCATTAAGTGTCAATCTACCTAAGATGACATTGCAAAGGGACCTTTGTTTACAACTAAAAAGTCAGTTTTGATCTTTATGATGTGCTCTACTTCACTAAGCTCTATAAGGATAAAAATGATGTTGGTTACTTTGACAAGCTAGTGGTTAAAGTTGTGTGAGTCATTGTTGTAAGGCTTTAGAGTTGCTTGAACCTTATCTATCATTTGTACATACACTTTCATAATGATAATGTTAGTAGAGCATCCATTGTCGATAAGTACATTGTGAATGTCAAAGTTCACAATTCTAACTTTAATGACAAGGGTACCATTATGTGGGGAGATAATTCCTTCCATGACTGAGTTTAGGAATGAGATTGATGTATCAATTCTCTATCACTTGCTTTATAACTTGAGGACTTGTTGAAATTTCTTGGTTTGGGCATAAGCCTTACTTTGAGAGTAAGATCTACCTCTTGCTACCATACATGCCATATTGGTGCATATGGTGCCATAGGTAGGTTAATAGATCGCATTGTTGGTGTTTGATGGTCCTAACTGTAGTTGTTCTTCGCATTGACCTCTCTTAGGAGGTTGTGAAGCATAGTTAGCCTTACTGATAGCATATTCTTTAAGATAGCCTCTTTGGGTAGCATCCTTAATGCTATATCTTAGCTGAGTGCATTCCTATGTTGAGTATCCATGGTCATGATGGAACTCTTAGTACTTACTCTAAGCATTACATGTGGTATTGTCTTGTATATACCCTGGCCATGTAAGGATTCCACGGTCTCGAATTTCGAGTAGGATTTAATTCACAAAGCTTAGTGAGCTTGAGATGATTGTTGAAGGGCGAGATTGTATGAGTCTTGTTCTAAAGGTTGTTGTACTTTGTGGGATAGGGTTAACATTCCTTGTTATTCTAACCGATGTCTGGCATTGAGGTTATCTTCTTGTGTAATATATGTTGTGCCTTGCATAGGTAGATGCAATTCCTAAATTGATATGACTTATGGGTATCGCTACGAAATGATTAACACAAATATTCCAATATGACCCATTGAATAGTCAAGTTATTAATTGCCATAATTGATTACAAATGTAATGGATATTGATAAGATTCAATAAAAATAAACACACTAACAATAGAACTTGGCATGGGTTTTGATAGTAACTCTCTTAAGAGATTTTGTTTTCAATGTTATAAAGGAGATTAATTCATATAAGCAGTCTATTACAATGTAAATAAGACACTTAAATGCTTCTTAAACCTTAGGGACTAAAGCATAATTGAACGATGTCACAAAAGTTAACAAAATATAAGGGAATCATAATACATGCATGTTCACTTTCAAGTTCATAGGCGTGATCCTAATGTGAACCTCTCGAACTTCAAAACTTAAGAGAATTAAAGCTAAATTGTGAAGAATTACCTTTATGTTGAAGATCATAGTCCATAGCGTAGCTATGATCATAGGCATAAAACTTTTTGCTTCCTAATTGATGTGTCTCAAGGGTAGGATATACAGAGAAGCACCACAACTAAGCAAATTGAAGGCAAACAAAGAAAAAAGCTAGCAAAGTCCGGGCAACTACTAAATGGATATAACTCACCACTCAATCCTACTCGGCCTATAATTCACCGAATATGACTCACCAATTCAAATAGAAGGGTCACTCACCTCTACTTCTTACTAAAAGGAATAAATAAGAGTTGAAGGATAATGAGAACACTAAGGTTACTAAAAGGAAACTTCAATGACAATCTAATATTGATGAATGTTTATGTATAAGTAAGTAAGGGTTTATATACCTAACCACTAGGGTTACTTTACATGTACGAAAAGAAAAAATGGTATTCTTATAATTAGGTTACCTAATACATACTAAAAAAGGTAAAAGAGAAAGAATATTTGGTATGGAAAAGTAAAGAATCCTTCTGGAAAGTCATGCTAGAAAACACATGTCACTTGATGGATGGATGTTAAAAATATAGTATAAGGTGGCAAAAAAGAGAAAGGAGGAGCTGCAGTCAAGGGCTGACTTGATTTAGATCAGGTTGAAGCCCAATCAATCCTATCATAGAGTAGTCAGGTTGAGTTAGGATTGGCTGCTTGTAATTAGATAGGGAGCTTAGCTCAGATAGTCTTGCAACTGCCTTCTCGAATGTCTTGTCATAACATAACTACTGGGCAGGAGTAGTTTTGGTATACGTAAGGGTCTAACAATCAAGTCGGCAAGGGATTAGTTCAAAATAGGAATCTCCATCTCGGATATGGCTATGAGCTATTATCCTTCGAGTGAGTCCTTAAAGTACTCTAGCTCAGTTGCAGGTAATTGGTTTGGATGTTTGATTCCTATTACTAATTTCTTTAAAATGCACTTATACATCTCTTTATACCTTAGGTTCACAGGCATGAATTAAGCCATAAACTGTATGTGGCCCAATTTAGGCCTCTAACTCGACCTTTTGCATCTCGACTTCCTTTATGACTTGAACCATGACAAATTGAACCCTAAATCCCATTATGATTGCTGGGTTAGCAAAGATTCAACCTCAAATTTCTTTTCTTTTCTTTTCTTTTTTTTTTTTTTTTTGCACCTGCAAAACAAGAAAATAAGATTCCATGCAAACAAATTTGGTTGGCCTTCCTTTTACTTGCCTTGAGCCTTTTGATCTTGCTTAATTTCATCTAGGAACATTGGTTTCAAATTCGCTTACTTTCCATCTTTGACAAAAGTAAACATGTTCTTACATCCATCATAAATCACTTGTCCATCATAAGTCCAAGACTAACCAAAAAGAAAATGTAAAACTTGCATAACTGCAAAATCAAACAACTACTCATCCACATACACTCCAATCCTTAGTAGATCTAACCTATTTGCTAACATAATATTTTCCCTTCTCCTCAAACTAATGTAATGCATATAGCTATGGATGTAAGATCATCTTTAACCCTCAAGCATGTATAAAAATAGTAAAAGGAATATAAGTGTAGCTTCCACCAATGATCACTACAAAACAAGTTTTATCCTCTATTTGGCATTAGGTAAAGAACAAATTATTTCTCTACATTGTGTTAGTTGGTTAATCATCGAGTAAAGACTAGATAATAATAAAAAGTAATATCTTTCCACATTTACGATTGTCCTCTATTTCAATTTCTTTACTAGGCTCTTGATGTCTTGGATCTTCTTTCTCCTTTTCACTAACTACCTTAATTTCTAGCTTTGTAGTCTTAATTATCATGATCCGCTTATTTAGGCACTTTGATGCTATGTGCCATAACTCTGACACTTGAAGCACTTCTTCTCAATTGACATCTTTTTCTTAAGGCTCTTGTTTCAACTTAACTTGATTGTAATCTTACTTATGATTCGCTAACATACTTGGTTTTCTAAAAGTAGACTATAGTGTCTTCAACCTTCTTAATACATTAGACTTAGTGGATCTTGCAAACCGCAAAGATTCCATCCTAAGTGCTTCTTGTATAACCTTATTTAACGTTTCGTATTCCAAGGTTCAATGGCCCACACTATTCCATAAATTCATCCTTGTACAAACCTTTTTATGGTACATCTATGAGACTCATGTGACTCACTACATCGAAAGAGAATTTTTGCATTCCTAAGCAGACTCATTTACATTCATATACCTTGACCTCAAATTCAATAATCTCTTGTACAATTCATCTTGATAATTTGGTGGTATAAAATTCCTCCTTATCAAGGATTTCATAACACTCCATTTAGCATATTTGGTGTTCATATTCATGATTCCTGTATTGTTAAGTTTTTCCACCATTGTGCTGCATAACCTACAAGCTTTTTTTTATTGATACTTTCTTCCTTATATGTAGGAAATTGTTACTTCCAAAAAAATTTTATCTATTTGAAATTCCTAATCTAAGTAATTACTGAAGAAACTATATAAATCAAATTTTGGTAATTCGAGTTTCAATTTCTTAAGAGATTTATGTATGTACCAAACACGATATCCTTTGGTGCAATAATCATTTATTTTGGAAAGCAAATATATAGAACACCTTACTCACATAACAATTCAACAACTTGAATCCACCAACACAATAAAATCCTTCACACTATACAATCTAATTTCCTTAGTGAATTAATAGTACAATGATTACTAAATACTTTGGCTTACTAGAAAATGCATCTCCATCGTAGCTTTAATATCAAATAAAATAAGATATGCCTAGACTAACTGATTCATAAGCAAGCATGCAACAATCTCAAAGGTTGATGAAAAGGAATATTTTTGTTGTTTTTGACAAAAGTAGAATTAAAATGATGATAAGATATGGACGATTATTGAAGTGGATTCAATAATCAAACTAAGGTTTTGCTAAAGTTCCGTGAACGTAAAGCTCAATACCACTATAATGTGCTTAGCACATATGGATGTTGTAGTTCCAAATCCCGTATGGTCCATGAATGTCGGAAGACAACGAGTAACGTGAATACTTTGTCATGACCTACAAAATAATCAAGTTAACAATTGCCATAATAAATTATAAATATAAAGGATTGATAAGATTTAATAAAAATAAATACGCTTGCAGTAGAATTAGGCTGGATTTAAGGGATTGTGTTTTCAATGTTGGAAAGAAGATTAATTCATATAGGCTGTCTATTACAAAGTAAATAAGATGCTTAAATACTTCTTAAATCCTAAAGAATAAAGTATAAATAAAAGAAGTTACAAAAAGTTAATAAAATACAAAAGAATCACAAGGCGTACGTATTCACGTTCAAGTTCATGGACATGATCCTAAGCGTGAACCTCTCTTCCAACCTTAGGAAAATCATGACTACATTGTGAAGAATTACCTCCAGATTGAAGATCATGATCTAGAATAAGGCCATGACTATGTGTGCAAACCATGCAACTTATTGAAACGCACTTATAATTTTCTACGTATCTAGGTTTAAGGGGATGAACTAAGCTAAGAACTTTATAGTGGTCTAACTTTGGGCCTCTAACTTAACCTTTTGCATCTTAACTTCCTTTATGGTTTGACCCAAGACGGATTGAACACCGATTCCTATCAATATAGGTGGCAACTTTCTTTTGGAACTCAGTGAATGTTAATGGTATTTCCATGGTGAGGGAGTAAAAGAACTAAGGGAGATCTTCTACCCTTTATATGACATGCCACATTCATGTCAACATTCAAGAACTCGAGCAAAGGGACTTTGAATCGTGAAAGATGATCTTGTAAGAACTCATCTAGGCATTGGTAAATGGTCATAGGTATGGTGCATTGCTTTTTGGTTGCATTGCTAGTCATAATGTGTTAGACAAAACTCTTGCTGAGTCATTCAAAGCTTGCAATGCAATTAGGCTTGAGGTCATAGTACTAGGCATGAGTTGCATATTCAATTGTATCTACAAAGGCTTTACAAGTAAAGAAGTCATTGTATAAGTCCATCATAGAGGTATAGTAGGTTACATGGTGCATGGGGTCCATTATACCATCGTACTTCTTCATTTGAGAGATTTTGACCTAAGGAGAAATGGTCTCATCTTTTATTACTTAAAAAAAGGGGAATGCTTGATAGAGAAATTTGTGGTTGGTTTGCTCTTAGGACTCCTTAGCATCTTGGAGTTTCTTAATCATGTCTTTGATATTATCCAAGTTAAAGTCTATGGTACACTCTTTGAACTACACTTCAAAATGCTTGGCATCTGATCTTTGATACATTCCACTACATAAGGCAGTAGGTGTACAACGCTAAGATGAGGCTCTAAAGTTGTAGCACAATGTGTCATCATTAGTGTAGTTTTGTAAGCTATTGTCTTGGAGCAAGTGCTCTTAGATGATAGTAAGCTTTTATGTCAAGCGTTTATTTTCTACCATCATTTCAACCATTTATTCTTGAGCTTAGTGATATCATCAACTTGTGATGCTTCTGGTCCTGCTTTATCTTAAGGCAAGCAATTTAAGGTTCTAAGTAAGGTTGTATTTGATAAGTTTGTAGTTATCTTTCAAGGTTAGGCATAGTGTTTTTGTAGGTAAGACTCGTAGGTGGTTCTAGAATTGTTAGTGGTTGAAAGTTCTTGTAGGCTTAAGCTCTAATTAGATTAGATCTTAGGCCTGCGAAAAAGAACATGTAAAGTTTGCTAAAGGTAGGTCTAGTACGTACACTCTGATGCTTGTTAATGGAAGGCCTCTAAAGGAGAGAAAGCCTTCAATCTCAACACTTCAAGGTCAAGGAGAAAAAGAAAAAGTCTTTAAAGTATACACTCAAATTGGTACATGAGGAAGAGATCCAGATGCGGTCTCTCTATCTCTATGTGTTCATGTTCATGTCTCTCCCATTCACAGTGATATCTTAAGGGTTATATGGGAGGAGGATTGGCCCTTAGGATCAAAGTCATGGATATTGATCTTTACCTATAGCTAGTACTTCCATCCATGGGCTAACAACTACTAGGTAGCAACATATTTACTTCTGTACAAGGCATATCTCTTAACAGGTCTTGTAACACCATTATCTCATGCTGTTGAGGTGATTCAATGCCAAGTAGCTTCATAATGATCCTCTTTCTTAGGGAAGGTGAGACTAAGTGCCACTCTAAGGGACGAGATCAAGCAACATAAGCTAATAGAATTGCTAGGCTAAAAGAGTATCCAAGGGAAGCCCATAGGCAAAAATGTGACATAATAACAAATATATATATATATTTATATATATCTCCAAACCTAGCTTTAATGGACAATAATTGCTCATTCATGTGCAAGGAAGAATAAGTGATATATTGTGATGACCTTGGGGTTTAAATTGAATTGCCAAAATTTTAGTACTTAATGATTTGTTATTTTGCAGTTCTAATCCTTATTGCTTGCTATAAATCTTTAGGTACCATTTTGAAATAAACCCTAAAACTCTTACACTATCGAGGTTCTCATGAAACTCAAGAAAAAATTTTGTAACTATAAAGAGAAAACTATAACTAAAGACAAAAAAAATAAAAAGTGCATAAAAAATAAATAGACATAGTGGGTTGCATCCCATCCAAGGCTTGGATTTAAGTTCTTCAACCAAACTTTCCTTTTCTCTCAACCCATCCTCTTCAAGGAGGCTCAAACATGTATTCTCTTATTCATCAATCAAATTCCTTTTTCTGTTCTCATATCCTCTTTCTATTCTCATGTCTTCTTTCCTACAACATAATTACTAGGTTTTCAAACTTTTGGTCTCCTCTCTCTTGCAACCTCTCATGCTTCCTAACCTTTATAGCATGCAATCTATTGGGAATTGATAACTTATTACTTCAACAATAACATCCATACATATTGTTGTGGGCTTTCTTACAACCTCATCTCCAACTCAAAATACTAGCTTTCTTCCTTTGATGCCCATGAGTGGCTCACCTACAACCAAAATTAGCCTGCCTAGACTAATGATGACTCACATCATACATGTCATGTATATGGAAATCTATTTGGAATTAGCAACTTATTACTTCAATAATAACATCCATACAACCATGGTAAGCTTTTTCTTAAAGCAATGTAGAAATTAGAAGACTTCATTTGTTTCCTCCATCACGTGATCAAGTTTAAGGATGAGATCATAGTAATTGCATATCTCATATCACAACATGCATTTGTGAAGTAATTACATCCAATTATCGAGTAAGGGATTATAGTCTTTCCTAGATCTCCTAACTTTTTAAGCATGGGATTTCTTTTAACATACATTCATCTTCTATTAGTTATGACTTATACTTTTTCAACTCATTTTCTATCTTTCCTCAATTACTTTTTTAGGTTAAAATTTTTCCATTTCTTTTTCAAGTTCTTGCTTAACCTCCTTTGCTACAGCAATGGATTGCTAATATTACGGTCAAAAAATTCTTATGGTGTTATAAATGCTTGATCTAACAATTTAGACAACCCTTGTATAAGATCAGCTTAGGTTTCACTAAAGAAGATGGATGTAAGATGTACATGGTTGAGCTAAATATCCTTGCATTTTGTCTCCACTTTTGGGAAAATTTTGAAAATATTTTGAAATTCATGCAAAAGTTTGTAATTTGAGTTGAAATTTTGTAATTATACTTCATACTTTGTAACTTAGTTTTCTTTTGTAAAATTTTTCATACTTTTATTACCTTACTAAAAGTTTTCTAAATATGTTATCATAACATCATTTTAATGTTGTCACAAGATTTTGCATTTTCATGTTGAGTTTCACTAAAAGGAGTATGATTTGCTAATCTTAATTGATGTCATGGTTTGAAAATTCTCTAAGAATTTCATAAGAGTATCCCCATATATAAGAACTCTATCTAAAATTTTAAAATTTCACATCAATAATTTAAGGATATTTTTTTATAAAGATCTTTCCACTTTATCTATGAGGTTCTTCAATAAGGGTCTATAATATTTATTTATATTATTTATAAGATCCACAATACAAACTTATAATAAAAACAACACTCAAAAATTAAAAACAAAAAGAAAAAAGAAAAATGACAACTTTTTGAGGTCCTTTAAAGTTTAAGGTCTTGACTTTAATGAGATCCTTTACCTATTGAAACTCATATTAAGCATTAATGAGATGTTATAATAAGATTTATAATTTTTGTTACTCAAAAAGGTAAATGATTTGATATGTGTCACCTTAACCAATGTGACATTTTGTCATTTTGCTAGTTTTAAGTATATGTTGGATTACTATTATTACTTTACTTAACAATGCTCGCATAAAAGTTGGCAAGGGAAAAGGAAAAAGGAGGAAAAAAAAAATAGGAAAGAAAGAAAATAAAGAAAAAATACTTATTTAGATAACAAGAAAACAAGAAGAAATTATTGTGGATAAAAAGTGTATAAGTTTTTTTTTTTTTTAATTTGTTGAAGTATAGAAATATCCTAAAATTTCAAAATGTCTTTTTAATAAAAGTGTATTGAAGTAAATTTATACCATCCTTCCTAATTCTCTCCAAATTGAAAGGATTGATTTTTTTTGTGGGGCCTATGAAAAAATTTGTGTTAAAAGGTCATTCCTTCCATTTTCCCCTAGTCTTTCAAACAATGAGAGGAAAATGGAGAGGAATTATTTCCTCCTTAATTTCTTCATTTCCTTTTCTTTTTCTCAATCCAAACATATATTCTTCTTTAATTTCATAATTATATATTTTTTCATTAATTGAATTATTTAGTGGATTATAAAATTTGGCTAAATAGTTGATAGTAATTTCTCTTAAAATTTGCAACTTCGATGTTACTTTACATATTTTCGTAAATTTGCTTTGTGTACGAAATTGTGGTGATGATATTGTAACTCTGCATATATTTCATAAATATGGTTTATTTTGTAAAAAACCTTAAAACTTTACGTCTTATCTTAAATATTCACAACCTATCTCGAATATTCATATTTTACTCAAAAGCATTTTAACTTTGTTAAATATTCGTAACATACTTTAAACAATGATAAAATTAAAGTACAAAATGTACCTTAAGTCCACTTAACATTTAGCAAAAATTAATCCACAAAGAGGCTCATGATTTTTTAATTTATCTTTTATTTCTTAAAATCAGTTACACTTTCGTTATTACCATTATATTCTGCAACCCACCTCAGATTTTCGTAAAAAGTATTAGTAAGTCATCAAAACTGTCTTAGTTTTCACATGGAATTTCGTAACTTCTCAGAAACATTTATCATTTCACATAAATTCCATAATTTATCAGATATTAATAATTTTTTTCAAGTTTTGTAAGTCATCATTATTAATGCGTAATTTAAATGTGATATTGTAACTGTTGTTTATATTTCAAATTTGATATATGACTTCATAAATTTCTGGATTTTTGTAAAATCATTCTAACTTCGTAAGGTCAATCTAAAATCACACTTTATTTCATAAAAGGTCTTAATAGTAATCGTAGTTTCACTTATTTAATTTTAATTTCAATCATAATTTCATGACACGTAAGAAATTTTATAATTTAGGCAAAATTCGTAAAACAACTCAAAATCGTGTCTTCGCTCAAACTATTGTCAATTTCTATTTGTTATGAAGATTTCAGTAGCATAGTGATGCCATTATTTTATAAACTCAATATATTTTTCACAAGACTATATATATATATATATATATATTTAGTAATTTTACATAAAAATTGTACGTTACTCTATACTTCATAATTCTTTTTCCATATTTTATATTCATAGTTACTCATAATATTGCGTATTTCTACTGTATTTTATAAAATCACATACATTTCCTGAATTTGTTTAAAAACTTAACAATTTTATTGAAAAATTCGTAATCCCCTGACTGAACTTCAATTCACGGGAGAATATCCTTCCCTTGGTAATAGATTTCTATCATAAAGTGGCACAGGCAAACGTAATTCCTCCCACCTTCCTTTTCTGGGACAGCTGCCCCCAAGTAATTTCCTCCTTGAGTAGATATATGTGGTCGATGAAGGAAAATTGTTTTCTCAAGTCATTGTATTGTCCTGGTGGCTCAAATGTATGAATTTCGAGCAATAAATGCCATTTGGTCCTCTTTTATGCACTCAACTAAATAATACGCCCGAAACAACATGCTTGAACGAGAAAAGAAATTTGGTAGAAAACTCCTTAAATGCAAACTTTTTTTTTGGCCGTAAAGGAAAAGCATTAACCACAAAGTCAAACCAACGTATAAGGTCTCCAAGAGGGCATACCCTCCAAGCCTCCATCATCCAGCAAAGTATTAGGCTATTAGCAAAAGCAACGGAACAACAACAACTACTATTCTTAAAACAATAAAAGTTTGACAGTATCTACATAATAGTCTGCATGATAAAACTGTTCTTCTCTGCATCTCATTATTGGTAGTGGTCCATTAAGTAGCTCAATTTACTATAAATAAATTAAATTTTTAACTATAGTTACATGACATGATGTGATATGAGAAAAAGAAAAACACTTAAAGAAAAATAAGTGGAACTAAATAAATTTTTTATATTAATATAACCATAATCTATTCAGTATTACACTGGATACGGGTAACTCATAGTTTAACGGGTGGAGCTTCATATAGGGCTGAAAGCCAAGTGGTAAGTAATTAGTTCAAGCTGTATATCATACAAGTAATTGGTTGTAACCTGTTCTAACCTGTTCGTTGGTTACCTATTCTCGATGGTTTGATTTAATAAAATTCCAACACACACACACACACATACATATATATAGGAAGAGATATACGTCATCAAAGTGTCATTTTTTAATAAAAGATATCGTAATTGCATTCAACTTGATTTTGTTTCATCTGAAAAATACTAATTTCTCTAAGTTATGGCAAAACAAACCCTCTAACCACCTTGGAATCGATAAGAAGTGATTTGCATATTCACTTAGTAACACGTTACGTGGAAAGTGATAAAGGGAAATACATGAAAAAGCTTTTGAATTTATAAATCACCTTTTACTATGACTTGATCTCCCAATAACAAGATTTCATTCCTTCCTCCTTGCATACAGTATCGGCTAAAAAAAAAAAAAAAATGAAATTACCGTGTTTTAGAGTATCACTGTTTATTTAAGCATGCAAGTTAAATGGATGGCTCCATTGTTTATGGATATATCATTGATTCGATTGAGTAGTTTAACATTGGGTTAGAATGGACGATTTAATTGTGAAAAAATCTTTAATGATACTAATACATTATATAAATATATTTAAGATGAGTAAAATTAATAAAATTTTAATACATAAAAATATAATTAATGGTTTTTCAAAAATAAAATATATATCTAAATATCAACAGTTTTTACTTATCATCCATCCTAACACGTGATATATAATGCTAATGGATCTCTTTTTCTATAATCATGATGATTTCGAATATCCAAGATTAATCTAACTAGAATCAGGTACATAAGCCAAATAAGATAAATATTATAGATCGAATATGGCACAGACATACCGTTTAAGTTTCAATTGGTGCTACGAAAACGTTTTGGAATCCAATTTTCTTCTGATTTGTCCACATTTTGAGGCAAAATGCTATATTGCCTAAAATACATATAAAAGAAAGACATTCCTGATAGAAAATAAATAGGTAAATTATATAAACTATTTTTGTAAACTTTCGTTATTGTACAAATACTTCTCTTTTTCAAAATAAATCACTTACAATGAATGTGGGGCTCAAATCTTTTTAATTATGTTGCAATTAATGTATATACTAACTTATAATATAAACACCAAAATTCATTACAATGATCAAAATATATTTGTTAATTATGTAAGTCATCACCTAGATATCGATTTTTACACAACTATATATCTACTTAGAAAAAAAAGTTGAAACTTTACAAAATACAACTAAATATTTATTTGTTGGTTTTATTTTACTTCTTTTGGCCAACAAAACATTTTGTAAAGTTTTAACACGCTTTATATTTTATTGGCCTAATTTTAGCTTCGGATTTATTACCTATGATTTTTTTTTATTTTTAAGCTTATTGTGGGCTGCTTTGAGCTAAATGAAATCGACATGCATAATATTTGCTTGGATTGTAACAAAGTGTGGGAAAGGAGCATTTGATCGCCATTTCTTTAATAACTTTTGCATGTATGTATGACTCCTTTTGTGTGCTATTATTCATTATTGCATTCCTTGAGCGTCCCTTATTTATATTATATATGTTGTTATTATTAACGTATATCACAAGCTTAAATATTCAAATGTCGTATTTTTTACGACAATAAGATGAATCTTTGCTAACTTCTTCCTTAAATGCAAGAGAAACAGATTCAAAGGTGGATTTTAAAGAATGAAAACAAATTGATTAAAGATTATTTAAATTTAGGAGAAATCTTTTATTACAAGTTAGGGAAAAAAAAAATCCTTTTCTTACGTTATTACTTCTTTAAGTGTAACGGACCTTGACTATTATCCATAGAGGATGAATATGGGACAGCCACCGGGGGTCTAAGTGGTTACAAACTTGAATTGACCTACAAACTTTGAGCGGTATTAAGAATATTAGAGCAAATCTAAAATAAAAGGTAAACTTTGAGCAATATAGGCCAAATTTTAGGGTTGATTTATCTATACACTTGGTATAAAGTGAAAATTAATCCAATAAAAATACAAAGTGTTGTCTCAAGATCTTTGCTGATATAAATTGAACTTTGCGCAAGTAAAATAACTGACAAAAGAGATCACTGTGAGGGTTCACTAAGGTAATCTTCAGTATAGCTACTCTAATGTTTAAGTTAGTTAAGTGTTTGGAGAATATGAGTGCTTAAGAGCAATAGATAAACTTAAATGCACAGAGTATCAAGTAATTTATTATTAGGTAATGGTCTTCTATTTATAAAGAAGTGATGCCAGCAGTAGAAGATGAGTTAGTAAGCAAAGCCATATTCACAAGTGTTGAAGAGTAGGATCATGATATCCGATGTGTTCCACATATGTAGAAGATGGTTGTTTGATTTTTTAGTCTTATCTAGAGTCTTCTAGCTATTAGAGACCTCCTATAGCTAGATAGGTCGTGTTTTGAGCTTAGGTCGAGTGAGGCTAGTCATAAGCTATAAGCCATATCAGGTCGAGATGGGCTTGAGAAGCCCATGTCCAAAAGGCCTTATCAACACTTACCCCCTCCAGTTTCATTATCGCAATTAAGGCAAAAAGAAGAGGAAAGATAGGCTTATCAAGCATGTGTTTAATTTGATTTAGAGGTACCCATGTTAATACTGTTGTATCAATGACACAATGATGGAGGTCCAGGCTAGTGAAAGGCTGAGGTGTAGGCATTCGAGTTGGTGTAAGGCCGAGGCAAAGACATCTAAGATGAGTAACACTAAGGGCGAGTAGGTGCAATGTACTTGAGCAAATTGCCTTTAAGGTAGAGGTGAATGTGATAATTCTGAAGTGGAATGCGGGAGGTCTGACCTTCTTAGTCATTAGGGTGTAGCAGTAGTTAGACATAGGTCAGAGCAGAGTATGTGTATGTTGAGCCAGATAGGTAAATCAAGGTAAGGACTTTAAGTCTTATGGTGCGCACCCAAGCCAAGGCAAGGATATGGTAGGTCGTATATCCCAAGGTAAAGTCGTAGAGCAAAGGCGTTAAGTAGACCAAATCGTTCTAAGCTGATCAAGCCTAAGTGAATGCAATCTATTCAATCCAAGGTATAGTGCTACTGGAGTATCTAACGAGTCTTCTCGTGGAAGTTGAAGGAGTCTTAGGGAAGCTACCTACGAAAGTAACTTTTCAAATTCTTACTTTATTATGCCCATTTTCAGTACATTTAATGCGATGTGACAAGTGTCCTGTCAGCTATCACAGGAAATTTGCGTGCAACTGCATGCATTTTGTCTTTCAAAAGTGGCCACCGATCAAAACTACCTCCTCATGTTCGTGTCATAGTATTTCAAGGGATTTATGCTTATATGAATCTCTATAACCATCAATACACTTCCTAAAGCATTTGTCCTATAAATACCGTAATCATTTAGAGAAAGCACCTTTTTGCAATTCTTCACTACATATTTCACTCTCTTTTCATCAACCTTCTTCAAAACTCTTCCTCTTAGGAACTTTTCTTCTAAGTCCATTCTGTTTTGCATCCATATCAATCCTATCAACCAACACAAGTGAGATGCCATCAAATGCATTAAAACATAAAATTACCAACTCCGAGACCACAAGGAGTGATCTACCTCCCAAAGGAGAGGATGGAGTTACATTGTTAGCACAACTTGACAACGCCATAAGAATGATAGTGGAGGCGTTAGATAAGGCCAAGTTGATCAATAGCATCCTAAAGGATCCTTACGTGTACAAGCCCTTGCCAATAGCCAGAGATTTATTTGAAGCACTTGAGACAGGTAGGGGTCCAAGCAACTAAATTAGTAAGAGCAAGGCTTTTGCTCTTAGCTGGGCTCTGAGCAATTTTGTAGTTGAGCCAATTCTAAGCTAGAAAGTATAGGTGCCAACGAAGGAGGAAAGGGTACCCTTGTTGACAAGGAATTACTTTGTCGTGTTCAAGAAGTACTTGGAATATGCACAGTGCCTCCTGAGCAACTTTGAGAAAAAGCTTTTCAACTTTCACCAGTACAGTCCAGCATAAGTCCTTCCCAATAGGTAGAAGGTGTTGAAGGCTTTCTAGGGGCTATACAAATACCTAGTGATAAAGGCCACCACCGAGCTTTTCAACCACTTTTACATGTAGAAAAGCATAGGTAGGTGGCCATACCTTCAGCTTCGTCTAAGGAAGAAGTTGTTCTGTAGCCTCATAGACTCTATTAAGGGCTAGTAGGACAACTACCTAGAGGTAGAGCTGCTAAAGGAGGTAAACTTCTGGATAAGATGGACAAAACTAGTCCAAACTAGAGCCTAGAAGAAGCTTGAGCCTAACGATGCTGAAGCTGTGAGGGAGATTCAAGCCTTCATGGCCCTTAGACACGATAATGAAATAAATGCTACAAAGATAGTGGAGAGATACTTTAAGTATCTAATCTTCGAGCTCTTCCTCAACATGAAGAAGGTTGTAGTGAGGAAATAGGCTGAAAGTATAGGTTCATTTTTTTATGAACATCTTCATCTATCATGTTAATGTGTAAAGTTATGCTTTGTCTGACCTCCTTTTTAAGAGGAATAGGGAGGGGTGGGGGGGTAGCCGAGGTTGGTATTCTTCCTTATCCGTGCTAGTCACGGTGGAATGGGTGAATGATAGTGTTTTGTATCTTGTCTTTGTTTTGTTTTCCTTTTCCTAACTGCTCACTTGATTCTTTGTAGATAAGAGATTAGTCGAGGAGATTCCTTATCCCTTGGTAGATGAGTTGATGAGGCGTCATCAAGCCAAGTCAAAGCCAACCATGAATGCCTCTGACCTTAAAGGTAAGGCCATGCGACCAAGGTTAAAGGTTAGAGAGACTAGTAAGGTCAAGTTAGTGGCTTTACCTCAAGGGCTATTGGCTACCATTGTAAGCATGACCTTTCCTTCCATTACCTTCGTCCCCACTAATGCAACTATTATTGTAGAGGATGAACCCACTAGCATTGAGGAGCTGAATGTATAGATGCTTACCCCTCTTAATAGGGGTAAGGAGGAGGAGGCTAAAGTTAGCGCCTCGTCTAGGGTAATCGAGTAGAAGAGACAGGTCCCTGAGACTACTGGGGAAGCAGTCCCCAAGGCCAAGAAGCAGAAGACTATTAGGAAGATGCCCCTAAGCCGAGAGACTTGGTACGAATCGTTGACAGCTTACCCCTACAAATGCACTAATGAGCTTAAGGATGAATCTTTTGATATCCTCAACAAATTCAAGTTCCTAAAGATCAAGTTGGATTCATTCAAGGATGAGTCATATGTCTCCCATAGTGAAGAGCTCCACCTTCACAATTCTAAAGCTGAGAGCAAAAGGGTCAAGGGGAAGCTCTTGAGGCTAAAGTAGGAGATCCGAGGCAATGACATTACATTACAGCACTAGACTCTCAACTATCAGGCTTCACTGGGGTCTTATTCCCTTAGCGACTGGGTTATCCTCAGGAACTATCAAGGGTAGGAGGAGGTAATCCTATGGAGATGGCAAGTCAATTGACCTTGCTCATCTAACAAGTAAGCCTTCATCTTTCATAATTGATATCCTTCTTTGTCATCATTGATCTGACCTTAATTTTCATTTCTTTACCATATTATGACTGGGTATTACTCTAGTTAAGCAACTACAATACCCTATAGAAAGAGGTAAAGGGCTTTCGAGTAGCATTGACTAGGATCAAGAAGGGCCTGAAGGAGGCAGAGTTTTCTTCTAATAAGTATCTGGATAAGTTCATTAGGGCTAACTGGAGCCTCTACCGCTCTTACGTATAGGTGACCAGGCTTAAGGTGATGTTGTAAGATGTAGAGTGGGAGCAGATTACTGGTAAAGAGAATACTAAGGAGGCCAATAAGGTGAGAGATTAGCTTTAGGATGAGCTAAGGACTAAGGCCCAACTCTCCTAGAAACTAGATAAGGAGATGGAAGTTAAGGCTAGCCTCAAAAGAGAGAATACCGAGTTGAAGGCATCGGTCTCTTAGCCATAAATCGAGTTGGCGATGAAGACATTAAAATGCGACCATGCCAAAGCTACATTGTTGGAGCTGGCCAGTCAGAAGGTTAGGCTAGAACAACAAATCAAGGAACTCCAAGGAAGAACTTCGGAGATAAGAGGAGATTATTTCCAAAATGGAGAGTAGCGAAGTTCTTAATGATGCCATTGCTAAGAAAGCCATCATAGATTTTCAACTAACGAGGCAATGACTACAAGAGCTAAAGGATATCTCCGTCAAGTACGCTCACCATACGAAGAAGGAGGTGCTCTCCCATTTTCCCAAACTCGACCTAACCCTCCTTAATCATTTAGATGCCCTAACTTTTTAAGGGAAGAGGGCTGCCCAAATACGAGAGAGAGAAGTTGCTCAAGGATCTATCAAGGTTCAAAGGCTACTAGGTCTAAACAAGATACTTTTGCATCTACTTCTACCTTAACAACTCAGTAGGAGATCACCCCTACGGGTGCTTCTTAAGGTGATTAAGGTCAACGTGATCCTCCTGTTGACCCGAGGGGTCATTAACGAACCAACCCTCTAAGTAGATTGAAGCATTAGATTTTTTGAAATTGCTAAAGTTTACTAATTCGAGGCAGTAGTTATTCCCCTTCCTTGCTTCTTGTACCCCAGGTCGAGATGTCGACCTTAATCTTATATGTCTTCAACTTTAAATGGAACTTAAACTCATTCATGTACTCTGCTATATACTTCGAGTTTTTTTTTTTCTTTAAATGCTTTTTTCCTTCTTGCTCAATTCATTGTAACATGGTCTAATACTTAATGTACAAGGAGTGTTATCCCTTTCCTAAACTATTATAGGGGGTCAAGTCAGTGTTGTTTTGACCTATCTTATTAACGGGAATTCCTTAGTGTAAGGGATGTTTACCCATATTGAGATTACCTAAGGGGGTCGAGTCGATGACATTTCGACCTACCTGATAAGTAAGAGTTCTTCTATGCAAGGTGTGTTTCCCCTTACTAAAGTTATCCAAGGGATTTAAGTCGATGACATTCCAAACTACTCAATAGGTAAGAGTTCCTTTATGCAAGGAGTGTTTCCTCTTGTTGAGGTTACTTTAGGGGGTTAGGTAAGTAGCGTTCTAACTTACCCAATTAGTGGGATTTCCTCTATATAAGGAGTGTTTCCCCTTATCGAAATTACCTAAAGGGGTTAGGTTAATGGCATTCTGACCTACTTAGTTAGTAGGAGTTCCTTTATCTAAGGCATATTTCCCCTTACTAAGGTTACCTAAGGGGGTCAGGTCAATGGTGTTCCAACTTGCCTGATTAGTAGGAGTTCCTCTATGTAAGGGAGTTTCCTCTTATTGAGGTTACCTGAGGGGGTCTAGGTCAATGGCGTTCCAACCTGCTCAATTAATAGGTCTGTTTACCCTTTAAAGGCTAAGACTTAGTGTATGTGAAAAAGAAAGAGAGAGAGAGATAGTTTTAGATAGACTCATGAGAAATGGAACTTGCATTCATAACTTTGAAATAATTTACATGGTGGTACATTAATCAATATAAAGCTAAAGGTTATCGGTATTCCACATGCATGGGATGAGCTCATTATCCAATCTCTCTAATTTGTATGCTCCACTGCCTAAGTTTTCCCTTAGCTCAAATAGTACTCCCATTGAAGCCAATGAGATTATGATGGTATGGCTTCATCTTAATGGGCAGCTTAATCCTCATCCTTTCATATGTATGGAGGAAGAGGATGTCAGTAGAGCTACCAGTATCCACTATAATCTTAAGGACCACAAAGTATATGATCCTTGCCCTTCTGACTAGGGCATCTTGATGGGGGTGTCTACCCCCTCCAAATCTTCATTTAAGAAGGGGATCGAAGTGTCTAACTTCATTAATCTCTCTTACTTCCAACACCTCAAACGAGGCGTTAGTTGAGCCACTAATGCTTGGCTAACTCCTAAGGTGTAGCCCTCCAACTATGATGTTTATAACACCATTTGGGGCTCAATCGTTGCGGTAGTCATCATTCTGCTCTACTTAGGCACCTTCAATCCACTGCCTTCGAGGTGCCTTCTCCTCGTCATCATCATAACAGTCGGCATTCCTCTATTGGTCCACATATTCCCTAAAGAAGCCCCATTGAATAGCATATTCAATTGCATTCTTCAGTTGGAAGCATTCATCAATGCTGTGGCCATGGTTACCAAAGAACTAGTAGTACCTATCTAAGTTTTGACTACTAAGATTTCCCTTTATCTTAGGGGGTTGCTGTAGCATGTTTCTATTCTTTACCTTAGAGTAGACCTAAGTAATGTGTCTATTTAGAGGCATATGCTACATATAGATGGGACGAGGGAAGGGGTTCCACTTGGCCTGATGCTTCTTACTACTCGTGCCTTCCCCTTCTACCTCACTCAGTGCCTTTCTACCAAGGTGATCTTTTATAGACAATCTTTCCTTGTCCTTTCCACTTGACCTCTCTTAGTTGGTGTTATACCTATTGTCCTCCCAGTTGATGTATTTATATGCCTTATTCCAGAAATCAACTAGGGTCTTTGGCTTACTCTTCGCAAGTGATCAAAAGAAGTCTCCTAAAGGTCAAATGCGACATAGTCTACTACTCCCTCGCCTAGTTGACGGATTGCAACCACAGCATTATTGAACTGGGCCACATATTCTCGTAGAGACTCATCTTTACTCTACCTAATCAAGTACAAGAATGATGTGTCCTTAGACAGAGGCTTGCTAGCCTTGAAGTTGAGGTTAAGCTTCCACACTAGCTCATCAAGGACACATTGTCCAAAGAGACAATGTGTCCTTATCTACGTTGAGCTGCCTTCCTTAGAGTACTTAAGAAAGCCTTGCACATTATAGCATCCCCATGACCATAAAAGTTCATGAGGGTACAGAAGTGGAGAAGGTAATCGTTAAGATCACGAATGCCTCGTATTGGTCTAAGGTCGAAAGCTTGCTATTAAGGGGCAACACTTCGTCTTGGATACCCTTAATGAAGGGGTTAGGTTGCTAGCAACCAGCCCGATGTCACCAACTGCCTTATTCCCTTACTAATCGAAGAGCCTCCTCATGATTGCGTAGAGCTCATTGAGGCTAACATCATCTGGCGAATGAGCTTGGCATACAGCATAGTATGCTCATACTCTATAGGAGTCGACTACCTACTCATTGCCATCTAAGGCTCGGTCACGGGTGGCCATAGACCTCAATGGCTATTGTTGCACTAAGGGATCAAGTTGTTGATCCCTACCATTTTGCTACTACTGCTGGTAGTTGTTCTACCTAGTAAAGGCATTAGAATCTTCAGGCTTGAGGGGGGGTAGGGAGGGGGGTGTTGGGTTTGCACACTATGCTTCTTTGCTTCTTCGAGGTAAGCGCAAAGCAACCTAGTTTTAGGCAGCAAACTCCTCAACTAAGCAGTCCTACAACGTTTCCCTTAAGAGAGACTAGTTCTTAACAGGTTAGTTATTCACCAACCGACTGTTCTTAGGGTTGTTAACGTGAGACATGGTGATCAAGGTGTTGTTTAAAAAGTGTTTAACATGTTTAGGTAAGAACTTAGGTCAGATTTTTGACAAACAGCACCAAATGTCATCTGAAGATCTTTGCCGGTATAGATTAGACTCTACGTAAGTAGAGAAACTTGTCAAGGAAAGCACAATAAGGGGACACCAAAGGATTATCCAATGTGACCACTTTGATACTTAAGTCAATTGAGTGTTTAGAGAATATGAATACTTAAGAGGAATAGGTAGGCTTAAGTGCGTAAAGTATCAAGTAGTTTACCATTGGGTAATGGTTTTGTATTTATCGAAAAGTGGTGTCAGTAGTTAGAGCGAAGTTAGTGGGCAAAGCTACATCAGTAAGTATTGGAGAATAAGATCTTGATGTTCGACGTGTTTCGCATATGTAAGAGGTGGTTTTTTGACTTAGTCTTTTAGCCGTTAGAAGCCTTTTATAACTGGACAAGTTGTGTTCTTAGCCTAAGCTAATGGCAGTTAGTCATAGGTTGTAAGACATATTAGGTTGAGACCGGCTTGAGGAGCCTATATTCAAAAGGCCTTATTAATATGAAGTGTTAAGACTTTATGCAATAACAAATAAATATTTAATTGCATTTTTCCTTATGCTAAAGTAAAGTTTCATCTTCTTTTTCTAAGTAGATATATAGTTGATGACTTGCGTAATTAACTAATATACTTGGTCATTTTAACAAATTTTTATGTTTATATTATAAGTTAGTGTACAAATTAATTTCTATATAATTAAAAATATTAGGGCTACACTTTCATTCTAGGGGTATTTTTGAAACAAGAGATGCTCGTACAATTATAAAAAATTATAAGAGTAGTTTGTTTAATTTACCCAAATAAATAGCAATTAAAAAGTGACACTTCCATCTTTTATGTCCAACCAAGGCTCTACTAGAGCCTACTAAAAAATATTGCTCACAATAGAATAGATCACCAAAAGCAGACAACATCCTTCACCTTCACCTACTTTCAAGTTGCATGAAGCCATAGTTCTTGAACTCTACAAAAGCAAAGATGACTTTATGGTTCTTCCATCCAAGATTGACCCACGAATTGCATGCAATGTCAATGATCTCAAAATGTGATACTTTATATATATACACATACACTCATACTACCCATAAATGACTTTTTGTTGTTTCAATAAGATGAAACATAATTTCATTAATTGAACATAAATGAACCTCTACGCTCAAACTCAAAATTCTACCTAACCAGAGGTAGATCATCTATTTAGGGAAAAGCTGTCTTATTTATTTATTTATTTATTATTATTTTGGTTATGATTCAAGTTTGAAAATAGTAAGGAGGAACAAAAAAAAAAAAAAAAAGGCAAGTGCTTGGTTAGAAGGAGCTTAATGAAATAGTATCAAAGAATCAATAGGGCAGGGGGCAATTCTTAGGCTTAGTAGGTTGACTGGTCTGCTCTTTACTGTAAGCCCCACAACTAGTTATTCGAGGTTTTGATCGGTTGAAAGACTCAATCGAACCTAAATTATAAAGTAAAGCTAAAAATATTAGTAAAATGTCTCTGTAAACGTGAATTTAAGAAAATAAGTAGTAAAATAAGAGATTATAAAACTTTCAAATTTTAAGCATAATAAATACTAATTACGGAAAAGGCGAAAAGTGTAATCTACTAACTAATAAATTACTAGAGATAGATTATATGAATACAAAAAATTTTAGAATGACCTAAATAATAATTAGGAATGTTCACGTATACCCCACATGTATTTACGTGTAGATAAAAATACACAAATTTACCAAAATTGACCAAAACCTAAGTAAATAATTAAAGAAAATTATAAATTAATTATGGAAAAATCTGAAAAAAATTAGAAGAGGATAAGATGATCCAAATCAGGTCGTGGCATGTCAGGATCTGCAAAAAAAAAAAAAAAATCAACCAATTAGAATTAGGCAACACAAAAGCTAAAAATCAAGGAAATTGGGCAAAGTCATGTCTAATTAATGCATAATAATTACCAAAATCATCTATAAATAGCAAAAAAAAAATCACAGAGCTCATTTGAGTAGTTTGGAAAGTAAGAAAAATAAAGAGAGGTGAAAATTGAGAGAAAAATTCGAGTTAGAAAAAAAATAAGAAAAACTGTGCAATTAGGGCCTTTAAAGGGAACCCCCATTAGACGAGCAGTTGGAAGTGGACGGCTACCACCACCACACGGTGGTGGTAGCACCCAAGCCTGCCGACAAGGCCATGGCGGCCAGCAGTGGCCAGAGCCACCCAAATCGGTGAGTCCGATTTCTAACCCAATTCTTGTGTAATTTTGTAAAAATAGTAATTGTTATTAGAAAATTATAAATTTTGTTATTCTGGAATATTTTTGTATGTAGTTTTTAGGAAAAATATTATTTTGATGAAAATATGTCTTGTAATATATGATCCTTAAGAAATCATGCAAAACCAAACATATTTCGGTTTAGAAATAAATGACCTTAGGAATGTAGTTTCAAGCCCAAAATTTTTGTGTAGATTACTTAGATGATATAGAACAGTGCTATAAAGCCCGTTTTCAAAAATTAATTTTCAAAATTTTTAGATAATTTTTAGGCCTTAAAATGAGGCATAAAATGGGTAATTTAGGGCTAATAAAGTAATTAGATGGTTAATTACTGATTTAGTAAATAAGTACATATTTTAGGATGTTGAAATCTGATGGAGTATGATACTTATAGCAATTAGGGTGTTAGACGTAATTATTAGGTTAATTATGTAGTAAATAAGTAATATAGAAAAATAGTTAATTTTAAGTTAAATTTGTAAATTAGGGTAATTAGGAGTAAAATCTAATTTATGATGAATTTAGACATTTTGAAATGATAATTGATGTTTAGAGATGATAATTAGAGTGACAGAAATATTAGAAGTGTATTATATACATAAAAGGTAATAATACATAGTAGGTAATTATTGGAAATATAATAAATAGAAAATATTATGATAAAAGTTGATATTTTGATCATAATAAAAATGTACAATAAACCTTATAGAAAACTTGAATTTATGTAATTATATGAAAAATGTAAAAATTTCTCACATTAGGAATGAATTCGGTACACTAATATGGATTTAAATGTACCGGGTAAAATAAATACTGACTAGGGGTAATGATAGTATTTAAAAGATCGGAAAATAATGTGATTAATTGCACATTATGGTTTGAAATGAATTTCTAGGGTTGGAGTATAAAACACTACTTAGAAAATCGAACTAGAACTTAGTTTAGAAATCGATGTGGAAACCAAACCCGAACCTAACCCCGAACCTAACCCCAAACCTAGAATGATTGTAAAAAACTTAAGACCTAGATAATTAGGCATATTAAACCTTAAAAAAAACATAACAATAAGCGTTATAGGATAAAACGAACCTATAATAGTTATACGAAAAACTGAAATCACGTTTGTGTTATAGGGATGATTGATAATGGCCTGAGCAAGTCGGACCTCGAGTGAGTGAGCGAGGAGTCGAGGTAAGTTGGGATTAATACGATGCTGTATTTTGGAGGCTTAAGATTATACTTGGTTGTGCTTGTTAGATAGTTGAATTTGTGCATGTGCATGTGCTTGATTATGGGTGATGCTATGATTCTGTTTGTTGTTCTGACTTGTATGGTATGATTTGTATGAAATGATTGATCACCCTAAACTGGACCTAATCAAATATACGGCCTATAATCATAATCGGACCTACATAGTAACCCATTAGGGGAACTTAGGACTCTTCAGCTAAATACCGACCCCTTCGAAAGGAATAGCGTAGGATTACATAATGGTCCCTTCTTCATCCTCAGTCGAACTAAGTGACAAGAGAAGAGGTCGCGGTGAAGGTGAAGTCAGTGGTTCGAAGGTAGTCGCGGGAGGAGCGAGGTCTCCATTGCACAAGCTTGGGTTTGGTCATGAGCTGTTACATTAATGATAACTCCTCAACCTGGATTAAAGCGGGTGCAATTTCTCTAATCTTACGACAGGCCGGATAACGTCGTGCGATGGCATTTGCTTGCACATGCATTGCACCTAATAAGTTGATTGATAACCCTGTTGTGTGTTTTTGGTATAGTTTTAAATCCTCCATCCTAACTTACTAAGCTGTAGTTGCTCACATCCCTATAGACGTCGTGCAGGTGCTGGCTAAGAAGCGGTATATAACTACTCCAAAGCTAGCAACTGCTGGATCCTGGGGAATGAGGAAAAATATTTGAAGAACGAACATATATTCTTAAGGTCTAAGTTTTGTTTTATTTAGAATTTTTCATTTTTTAATAATGTAATAACTGAATTATAGTATATATATATATAAATTTCCGCACTTTCTTAGGTAAATGCTTTATCTAAATTACAAACTATTTATTTCAAAGCAGGTTAGTCGTGGACGCCTTGTGTAGATCAAGTCTAAGATAGTGGTTGTAAAGCCAACTTCTATCTTAGGATGGTTTACATGGCGAGGTTATTACGACTCTGCCACTTCGGGACGTGACATTTACTGGGTTCAAATTTCATGTCGAAATGGAAATGGAATGTAGTAAACCCAAAAAAGTAAGTTGTAAGATTTTTCTAACTTTGAGCAAAGGTGCTTTAGAAGTGAATGGAGGGCTTCAGATTGGTTTGAAAACATGAAAAGAAATGGGCCAAAGTTTTGCTGGTCTACAAACTTAGAGACATACATGATCTACAACCAACTTGCTCATATGTGTTTACCATCTAACTTGACACCATTTTTTTTCAATTTTACATAGAAATTTTGGCATAATAAATAATACACGCAATTAAAAAACCTTGGTTGGCATCTCAATTAGCCTTATCATTCTCCATCATTCTATGTATAAATATTATATAATATATGCATGACACATTAGGAAAAATAGGGGTAAAATTACAAAAATGGCTTGCATTTTCCACATGTTTTACAAACAAATTTGGATTCCCTCCATTTATCATCCTTTAATTTTCCTCAATTAACAAATCAATTATTGAAATTATCTTGATTTTTTAAATATCATGCAATGTCATCATGATATCATCATATTTTTTATAATTTTAACTATTAATTACAAACAATAATATTTTAAAAGGATAAATAGAGGAAAATAAATTGAGATTATCCATTTCCTTTACAAATCAATAACTTGTGTACGTTTTCTTAGACAAATAGGTAAGCTGTGTTATATTACCAAGGGTTTATAGGATACATGTCAACATTTTTTTAATCTATAATAATTAATTTAATAAGATAGTGTTATTAAATAAATTAACTAAAGAGTATATTAAAATTAATTACAAAAATTTGTCAAAAATAAAAAGAATAAAAGAAGAATGATAAATAAAAAAAATACATCAAACTTTTGGTCATTTTTTTTTTTTAGGGGCTACCCCCCAGTATTAGGGTGTTTAAAGCCTGAACTTTTGGTTGTGATGCATTAGCAACCACCCTTAAATTAATATATATATATATATATATATATATATAAAGGCAAGTGAAAGAATCCGATATACCATCGATAAGTCACATAATATGACTATAGCCCATGAAGCCTCTCAATTGCTTTTCTTTTGTGTTTATTTTTTGCAATTTTTTAATTTTTAATATATTATTTAATTCATTTTCTTATTAAATTAATTATCTTAAACTAATAAGATGTTAGACATATGCCCCTAAATCGCTTAACACTTAATAATAAAACACAAGTTAACTCTATTAAAAAAAAATAATGTAGGTCAATTGTTTACTTATTGACGAAAATATGGATAAATTTTTCATAATTTCCTAAAAAAATTCAAATAAAAGTCCTTTTTTATTCCATAATGCTCATTTTATTAAGGCTAACAACACATTTTTGAGAAATTTTTTAGTGGCTAAATGCTAAAAGATGACAGAATCACTTACCTAGGTTACAAAAATAAGTCAAGATGTATTTTCAAAAAGTCAACTATAGAAAGTTGAGTTTTAAGGGGTAAAGGTGGTGAGAACAATGGGTGCTCTACTGAACACAAGTGTAAAGTGGAAAGGATTAGGTATGAATTTATGGTTGGTGGCAAACAACCCGTATGCCTAAGATCGTTGGCTAGATAAGGCTAATAATTGCCCTCAAGCATTTTCTTTTCCTAATTTGATTTAATTAAATGATTTTTCTTTTATTTTTTATTTAAGGCCAAATGATTCAAAAACTTTAATTTAGCAGATATATTATGTTTTGAACTTATGAATACTAGAATCATGTTAGCACTTGCATTATAGACATCCCATTTGGTTCAACTTGATCCAATCATAAAATTTATACTAATTGCCTCTTTGGCCCTTATCTATAGTGATCATGGTTCAACACGACCAATCAAACTTGGTTCTTATTAGATCCAACTAGATTTTTAGGTCAAAAAATATAATTTTCTTTTTTTTTTCCCTAGTGAACACGCCAATTGACTAAATAAATAAATAAATTTAGATCTAAGAAAAAAAAATTAAATTATAAAAGCCTCTTAGTTTTCAAATATCAAGGATTTATATTTTATTACTTTATAAATAATTATAAATTACTTGTTAATATTTTTATTAAACTTGGTTAGATTCTTATTTAACTCTCTCAACCCTTAAACTCTTCTTATTCCACAATCTATATCATCAGTCAAGTTTGATAACTTCAATTAATATTACATGACTAATACAACATCAAATATTATATATATATATATATATATATATATTGTAAAATATACCCATGTCGATTGATTGGAAAAATCCAACTGAATCATGCATTATATAAAAGTTAGAGACAAAGTTTCCAATCATATTCATCTCTCTCTTTCTAACATTTACACAAGAAATATACAAAGTGATGTAAAAGAGACAATTAAAACATAAAAGGTATTGTATTGTTGATAAATTATACACTGTCGAACATGAGAAAGTAAGAGGGTTTAGGTCTCATCCTACATATTCAAATAGAATTGCAATAAGTATTCAGCAAGACCTACCAATCAAAACCAAGGTTTCCTATCATTTGTCGCTTTTCAATTTTATCCAACTTAGGTTAAAGCTACTATAGTCACTTAAATGTATCTTACAAACTAACTCTACAAAGCTCTAACTACATATAATATGACTTAAGATGCATAGAAGTCAACTACACATAAGTTAATTCTATATCTCATAACATAGTCAATAACTCACTAAGTCAAGACATCTCAACTATCACCTAAGTTTCACTCTCAAAATGAGAACATGCAATATCTAGCTCCGTCCCCTACATCTATGATTAGTTGATTCTTCACAAGTGTACACACAAAGAGCTATGACCATCATCTCTTATCTCATATCACAATTTCTTGAGTTTCTAGAATCATCATCATTGTCATCAAGGTTTTCATGCCTACTTAAATAAACAGTCAGATTCTCACTGAAAGCTATAATAGATGTATCATCGTCATCTCTATAGCCAATCCATCTTATAAACCTAGACTCCTAATAATTGCAATAAAAAACCAATAAGTATGGATCCATAGGAATCCATATTAAATTAGCTGACTTTATATCATCTAAATTTTCATAAGAATTGCTTCTCTTTCTCCTTAATGCTTGGAATTTGGCATTCCGAATCTACCCAATTTAGGGTAGGCAACAAGTCCTAGTCCCATTCCTACCATGGTCTATTATCATCGCTATTAATAAGAATTGAGTCACCAAAAAAGCTAACAGGAGTTGTAGCATATGATTCTTCATCCTCTTCCTCCATATCATCGTCTTTATCCTCATATACTTCCATTTCATCTTTCTCTTCTACTACTTTTCTTTTAGCATCTAGTTTTGGCTTAAGCAAAATGATGTCCAAAAGCTTTGGATCTAGTAATGGTCTCATTACTACCTCATTCCCAAAAATAGTCCTCACCTTGATTTGAGTTATATGAGGCCTGCACATCTACTAGTAGGATACAAATCTCTAACATTTGATCTCCTTAAAGCATCCAAAAGTTGTTACCTTAAATCTTAAGAGGAGAAACCTATTGTACCTATTTAATTAAGTATACAGTATGTAGATTACTACCAAGTAATCTTAAACGTAAATATAAATTAATTACATATATATGTACTACCGAATAGGTTTTGAATGGAGGATAGGTAGCCTTATCAACCAGTTCCTATGCTTACACACCTTTTCCTAAGTATAATTATTAATCTTTAAACTTACATTTTGACTCTTCATATCTCTCATAGAGCTAAGAGTCCTATTATAAGTATATGCTCTCTAAAACTAGTCAATTCCATCGTTTCAAATGGGCTAATCACAAAACAAACTTCTTCCATTATCAAGACATAGTTTTCTTAGGCCACAAACATCTCTAATCTATATATTAACTCCACAAGCAAAGGAAGAATCTATAGTACACAAGTTAATTTACAAAAGGAAACGTACATGTTAGTCAGTCAGTCATTTTTATATCTTTTATATACCCTTATCCCTTGTTTACCTACTCCCTTACTTTGTTTTTAGGTTTTAGTTTTTAAATTACAATTGCTTATCCCTTATTATCATTTCCTTTTTAAATTATGCTCTAATACCACTACAACTATCATGCCTAAAAGGAAACCTTATTTATAACAACTCACCATGCGCCATATAGAAGCTAAAGAATAATACCTACTATTATTCAATAACCTCCATACATTATACAAGGCATTATCATCTTCATAGGTTACTCAATGGAAGTGTAGTTTTACATAATGGTAGAAAGTAGATTTCACGTGATATTAATATCAAATCTACTTAATTCATAAAAAAGTTAATCGATAATGATTGTAGACCTTATACAATCATCTAAATAATATCTTAATGAAGGGAGCTTCACATAATTCTTAGAAATATGAATTAAATGGGCCCTCATCCTTATCCCAAATTTGTTAATACTTCTCTCACCATGAGCATAAGATATCCTAGAATGATCTAACAAAGACCTTCTAGGTTAGGAGTACTATAGAGATAGTGAGGAACCCACTCAAATTGCTTTCAAGTAAGACAAGTAAGTTATCACAACATATGCTATGTATAAATAATCATATGCAATGCAACATTACAAACAATCATCCAAAAACCATATACAGTAAGGATTTGCACCGTCCAATACTTAGGTTAGAAAAATGAGTTCCAATACGTCAATTCTATGTTCCAATCACCTAGGGCCCAAGGCTCTCGACATCATTATTTACCATATTTATCCGAAACATCGTTTTCCTTTATGTATTAGTAAAATAGTTTTTTAAGTGTAATATATATGCCCTAAGGTTTGGATGTGAAGAGCATACATAGACTCTCATAAACTAGTTTAGAGAATCCCTAAACTAAGCCTCAATTAAAGAATATCATTTATTAGTATGCGCTAGTTTCCAAATGTCAAGACAAGGTCACCTCATAAGAAGAATCACTATCATACGGCCTGTCTATGCCATTGTGTGATGTTAATGATCTTTTTACATGCAAATCATGCAATACATATTTATTTTCAGTTTAATTTTTTATATACTAGTCCTTCCTTTTACAAGTGATCAACATATATGACAAACACTTTGAAACATCTAATTTACTAACGTACAACCATAGGATTCTAAGAATCATTATATCCATTTTATTATCAATAGCAACTAAGTCATTCACAAGCATTTTCTATGCATATTTTATGCATGCAATTCATTTTCATTTCCATATTAAAGTTTAACTAGTTGCAAGAACAAACAACAATAATAATGGTAGATACTCACTTAACCAAAGAGTCACTGGTCATTGTCGAATGTATTGTCAAGATCACCTATAGTTAAATATAATAAATAAATATAGGTAGAAATACAAATTGTGTTGAAGTTTTAGATTCTTACTTGGATTTTTTTCCTTTTGGGTACCAAAGTCTCATTATTAAGGTTTTAGTAAATCAAGCATAGTTTTCCGTTTTTATTTAAATTTTTACAAGTTAACAATCATTGTAAAGGTATTTGATAATTCATTAATTTATATTAATTTATCATGACTTTACACAACATTCATATACTTATATTGAATTTTTTATAGGAAAAAATGTATAAGTTTAGGAAATAAATACAAAGAATGATCATGTATGAGAATTATCAAAATCAAAACCAAGCACATTTGTAAGCATACTAACATCCAACTCGTACAATAGAATTGTAAAAGCTCATGATAAATTTTGATTTCAAGTGTAAGTTGTGATTAATTCAGGAAGTAGCCCATGATCTTTCGCGCCACATGCAATTGTCTACTCTCTATCCATGTTCAAGCAATGCCATCCAAGAAAATTTGAAGCAACATGTCTAGTTGAATATCTCTAGCATTCTATATCCATGTGCCAATGTGAAGCATTCTACATTTACTAAAGAAATTCCTACATGCCCAAGTGAAATATTGCATACCACAATTAGGTTAAGGAAATTATAGGTGTGGTAAAAAAGTAAGAATAAATTAAGGAATCAATTTTGATTAAGATGCCTGGATTAATAGGAATAATTTAGGGAAAGAAATAGCTAGACTTTTAGTATAAGTAAGGGAGGATTGTCCTTATATTGGATGTCTTGTAATAATTAATATATGCCTAATTCCCTTTATAGTAATAATTGTTTCCTTTTTCAATTGTTTGTGTAATTTTGTTTCCAAGGTTGCATGAGGTCTAACAAATGTGAATACTTTTGACAGAGGATGGAAAAGAAGATTGAACTATTTTTATTAATTTCTTTTCTATTAAATATTTAAAATCATGTACCTTGTAATTTCATGTATACTAATTATCATAATCATAAAATAAACTGCAATTAGTAGGATTATGATATAATTTGATTGTTAACCAATGCATGATTACATTTTATGCTAATATTTAATAATTGGAAGTTTTAATTGTCCATTTTTATAACTCATAGCGCATAATCAATAATAATTCTTTTTGAATGAACAAAACTTGGAAAATTCAAAAAAGAATCAAGAGTTTACATAAAAAATGATCTAAAATCAATTTAATATTAACATGGAAACGTATAAGTTAAAGTGATTTTAAGATTTGTATTTCTTTAATGTAGCTAATGGTAATACTTGTTACATAGACATATAAGTATTAATATAAATTAGTATAATTAATTTATGAGAGACATTAATTATATAACAGAGGGTTTTCTTCTAAAACTATTTGAAAAAGTTGTTTTTGCCATAATTAGGAATAACATGAGTCAAGAGATGAGTAAATTTCTATGGGTCTAATTGAAAATTAGATAATTAATATATCTTGAGAGTATATGTAGCACTTGGTCAAAGGATGGTCTTGTCATGATCTTACACTTTAGATTCATTGTTTTTGTCTTCGTGATAATTTTAATAGTTTAGTAATTTTAAATTGGTGTTTAATATTTATTTTATAGCCTAGCTAAAAAAAAATGACATAATTTAATAATTAGTTTCATATCTTAAGGATGACCTAATTTCCACCAATATTTTTATTATAGTATATGATCCAATCCCCTGGCTAGTGTGTCCTTTTTTGAAAGTATTTATTCAAGAAATCATGTACATCAAGTTTTTGGCATTATTCTTGAGGGATTGTATTTAACTAATATTAGATTTTTGGTTTTATTTTTAAATTTGGCATTATTATTTTATTTTCAAAACTATCCATTTGTTTTTCTCCATATCACATTTTCATTATTAGTATGCATGCATCACATGTTATAGTTTTAGGTTTTAATTGTTTCTAAATTTTCATCATATCATTGTAAAGGGGAAAAAAAGAGAGAGAAAGTTAAGTTTTGTCTCCACATTGTTTTCATTATTTTTAGTTTTATTGTTTAATTTTTATCATTGTTATGAGTCACAAATAGCTTAGTTTTCATGGTTTTATTATATGATGCTTAATAAATTTGTGCTTCATTCATTCATGCATGCATATCTATGTTTAAAGTTTCATGATATTTAGTTGCACAAAATTAGTTTTCAAGTCTTGAATATAATGAGCACTCCTCTCAGTTGAGAGCATCTCTCTCTAGTTTTGAGACTTTTCTTACTCTTCTTGAGTAGTTTGTTATTTTCCCCTTTACACATCAACTTTTACACGTTACTACTATAGATTCCTCACCAAAGCATACTTGGTTTTCATCATTATTTGCAGATCTTGCACCTCATCATTCATCTTATTCATGATTATTTTCCATAAATTGCATCTTCATATAATATTTTCTTCACAAAATCATAAATACATAAAATCATAAGTAATAAAAGTAATCACATTTAGCACTATCATTGTACATTTCAATATAATCTTGCATCGGTGCTAACCTAATTCTCTATACCATGGTTGAAGGTAGTTTGTCGATCATTGTAGTTGTATCCTATTTGTCTTCGATTTGAATCTCGCTTCCATTTTTCTCTACTCTCTAATTTGTTTATCTACTAACTCAAGTCTTTATCTTTAAGTGCTTTTTTTCTTAATGTCTTGAGTATTCAATTAACCTTTCTTTCAATATTATTAGATCTTGATAATCTTGTCATTCGTGTGTAGGTTTGTCCCTTGCATTATGGTTCTAATTGTTTATACTTAGTCTTAGTGGTTCTTGTAGAAAAGTTTAGATTAATGAGTTATTAAGCTTTGTACGTATCTTCTTTTTTTTTTCTTTTTTTAGTAGATCTACATTTGAACCCTACTCACAAACGTAAAGAGCCAAAAATGGATTAGAATCATGATAGTGATAGTGAAGATGATTGCCTTATCCTTGAATTGTCTTAAGAGAGTATTGTTGAGTAGGAATGTTTACTCTTAGGAAGAATAGTGGCTAATGACATCCTTAAACGTCTAGTGGCTATGTGCATTTTGAGAAAAGCCCGAAATTCTTATGGTGAGGTAACCTTCGCTCTAACTAGGCCTAATAAATTTATGGTTTCTTTAGTTCCTTCAAGATGATGAGATTAGTGGTTTCAGATGGTACATGGTTTGTTCTAAGCCATGTTTTTTCTATTGAAACAGTAGAACAGTAAGTGTAATATGGATGAGGTCAATTTAGATGAAGTTCCTTTTTGGGATTAAGTACACGGTGTTTAGCTTGACTAGATGATTATCACTAATGCAAAAATCATTAGAGCTTCTTTAGGGTCCTTGATTGAAGTAGGGCCTATCAGATTAGCCAATGGTATTAGGAGGGTTATTTTAAGAATCTAGGTTAATATCAAAATAGGCTACTTAAGAAGGATATGTAGATAAGTAGAGGCATTTGAAAAATATAAAGTGTCCTCCAAATATTAAAGGTTATCTAATTTTTGTTTTAATTGTGGAATGTTGGGACACATAGCTAAGCAGTGCTCTGTTCAAGCTGGTTCTAATAGTGGATATGGTCCTTAACTCCATGTGAAAGGTGCTAAGGATGGTTTTTGGACTAATGGAAGTAACTTTGGGAGAAATGTAGAAAATTCGAAAGCTAATTCTATACCCTTAGGCCTTAAGATTTCAACCTTAGCAATTCAACAAATTATTTCCCCAAACCAAACTAATTCCCTTGTTTCATCCATCAAAAAAGATGTTCTTACTAGTCTCAACACTCCTTACTAAGTTAAACAAATACTCAACCATTCACCCCCACTATCCAAGAGAACAGGTATGTTTTTTTGAACCTTACCCAAACACTAATCACACCTGTTTCACCTCCTAATCCAAAGAATGACCTACCCTTTATGGCATCTATCCCAATCCTACTTGCTTCTCCCAAAAAGTCCTCAATGTTACCCAAACCAACACTTGCGTCATCTAAAACACCCCTGATTAAACCCATTGAACCTAAGTCTCCATCTATTTATTTTGTAGAATTTCCTCCATAAGATAATGATAAGGATATGAGTGAGGAATTGATACTTAAGGAAATAGAAAATGTCGTGTAGAATTTGAAACTTAAAAGAAAGAACGAGTATGTAGCTTGGTAAGAAATTAAGAAGTTAAGGATTGATAATAAACCTTCCTAATTTGATTTAGGTACTATTTTTAATTTGGGCAAGGATGTAGTAAATAAAGGACAAGGAACAAAAAACATAGAAGAGGCAGGAGATAGTCAAAAGCACAGATTAGTTCTAAGATACTAGACATAAGTAATTTGGTCGAAGTCATAGTGCGAAAATTTCAAGATGAATCTTTCTAAGGTGGTGGTGGCTAGCCTCAAACTGCTACATAAGAGCCATGATTTTTATAAGTTGAAACTATCAAGGACTTAGCCCTTCCTTAATAGTTTGTAATTTGAATGGGCTCTTTAATAAATATAATCTAAGTATTGTGTTCCTCATGGAAACAAACAATTTCAAATAATTATGTAGATAGAATAAGAAGGCTTATGAGATATCAGGAAGCATTTTATGTACCTTTGGTTGGTATGCGAAGTAGGGCTTACTCTTTGGTGGACAAGGGATGTGGGGGTTACTATTTTAAAGGCAAATCAATAGTGGATTATAACTAAAGTGAAGCTAGCAAATGATTCACTTAAGGGTTATTTCACTTGGACACTCTCTCCTACAGAACTTTATATAAAGAAAGCTTTGTTGAAGGATTATACTGCTTTATCTACAATGATTAATGGACCTTGGTTATGTTTCGATGATTTTAATGAAATTTTAAATGAGGAGGAGAATAGTGGTAAGGGGGAAAGAAAAAGAAGAAAAATTAAAGGATTCCAAAAAATGGTCTTTGACACAAAGTTACATGATTTAGGCTTTCATGGGTAGAAATTTACATAGATGAATAGAAGATTTACAAGAGTGTTTGTGAAGGAAAGGATTGATAGGGTTTTTAGTTTGGCTAGTTGGTTAGAGTTGTATCCAATCTCTTACATAGAGCATGTCCCTATAGCGGGATTAGACCACATGGTACTTATATTGAACATACAGAATTCTATTGGGAAGGGTGCAAAATAATCATATTAAAAAATTTTTGGAGATAGTTTGATGACTGTGAATGAGTAATTAAGGATGAATGGTTTATGAAGGCTAAGGATAGTTTCTATCAACTATTACTTAACCTACAGGTTTGTTCTTAAAATTTGGTTAACTAGAGTAAAGTTACTGTCCTAAATAACAAAGTTGAAATTAAGAATTTCATGAGTAAATTGAGGCAACTTCAAAATATAAAAGCAAGGCAAGAACATGAAGATGAAGATGTGATTATTAATTATTTAAATGATTTATGGGGTTGAGAGAAAATGTTTTGGCATCAAAGGTCAAGATTTAATTGGTTTTATAGTGATAGGAATACTTCTTTTTTCCATCACTCTACAATTTTTATGAAGTAGAGAAATAAAATTTATAAAGTACAGAGTGAGGAGGGAAAATGGCTTCAAAGGGAACTAGGGATTGCTAGGAATTTTGTGAACTTCATTGACATGCTCTTTACAAGTATAGGCTAAAGGAATTATGGTAAGACTTTGTAGGGGGTTGATACTGTCTTCCTTAAAGAAATAAATTATTAACTTTATGCAAACATGATTATAGAAGAAGTAAAGGCTCAATGGGAATCCTTAAAGCACATAGCCCAAATTGTTTTCCTAAAGTGTTTTATCAATCATATAGGCACATTATTGGCTCCTCATTTGTGAGTATGGTTCAATCTTTTTTTTTTTTTTCTTTTTTGTTGGCTACAAGTAAGTTTCCTCAACCTATCAATCTTATTGATCTAATTTTGACTCCAAAAGTTCCCTTTCCTATGTCTATTAACCATTTTAGACCTATTAGTCTATGCAATTTTAGTTATAAAATCATATAAAAAATTATAGTCAAACAACTAAAGCCTTTCTTGGTTGATATCATAACTGAAAACTAAGTGCATTCATTTCAAGTTGTTTGATTCATGGTAATATTCTAGTTGTACATGAAATGTTTCACTACCTTGGGAATGAACTGAGGGGGAAAGCTTATGGTTGTGCTCTTAAGATTGACATAAGTAAAGCTCATGATTGTGTTGAATGGGATTTCTTTTAGGAAAGTGCTCCTATAGATGGGGTTAGACTCTAAATGGGTTAAGTAGGTCATGTATTGTGTCACAATAATGGAATACTATGTTATTCCTAATGGTAGGTTTGTTGGGAAAGTGAAACCATCATAGAGGATTCGACAACAGGATCCCCTTTCACCTTTTCTTTTTATCATGATTGTTGATGTGTTGTGTAGAGGATTACTTAGAATGGTTGACAATGGGTTGTTGATGAAGATTAGAACAAATAGAGAATGTCCTATGGTATCTCACCTACTTTTGTTGACAATTTGTTGATCTTTTTGGATGTTATAGATTTTAATTTGAAAAGGTTAAAGGCCATCCAACAATCTTACATTAAAGCATTAGGGCAAGAAATTAACTTTAGCAAGTTGGTAGTATTTTTCAGTAAGAATACGCCTATTGTTTTGCATCAAAGACTTACCAATCTATTGGGCTTGAATGTTTTTTGTTAACTTAAGGAAGTATTTGGGACTGTTGACAATTTGGGGAAAATCTAAAATGCTCTTAAGTTTGTTAAAGATAAGATTAAATCTAAGCTTTAGGGTTAGAAACAACATTTGCTGAGCTCGGTTAAGAGAGAAGTATTAATTAAAGCAATAGTAAATTCTACTCCTACTTATTCAATAAAATGCTTTAGCCTCCCATTAAAATGGTGCAAGTTGGTAAATAGCCTAATCACTAAATTTTAGTGGGTTCAATAACAAATGAAGGGAAAATTCATTGGAAAATTGGTAAAGACTCACTAAACTTAAGGCCATGGGAGGATTAGGCTTTAAGGATTTGAGATTGTTCAATTTAGCAATGCTTACTAAGTTGGCATGGAGAATTCTAGAAAACTCTAATGCTATTTAGGTTCAAATTTTGAAAGGGATTTGCTTTCCTTATGAGGATTTTCGATATGCTAAGAAGGGAGGTCGAGCATCTTGGGCTTAGTCGAGTATTATTGAAGGGAGAAAGATCTTATTTGATGGAGCTTTATGGCAAATCAAAGATGGATAGAAAGTTAGGGTTCAGGTGGATAAATGGATTCCCTTTACTCTAGACTTTAGACTACAGACTGGTGATAGATAAGATGATTTGAATAGAAAAGTGAGTTCCTTGATTGACAGTGAAGGAAGATATTGGAATCTACATGCTATGAATTCTCTCCTATCAAGCTATGAAATTGCAAAAATCAAAGACATACATTTATTAGCTAGGGTTGGAGAAGACTGTCTAATTTGACCACATGACATATCTAGTGGTTATATTGTGAAATTGGCATACTTTAATGATAATTGACGAAGGGGATATCCTTTGTCATCTACAACTATGACCTAATCGAAGTGAAATACCATTTAGAACTTAGAAGTCCAACTGAAGGTGAAACATTTCTTGTGGAGGCTTGTGACTAAATCATCGCCAATTATGTCGAATTTTTTTAGAAGGCATGTCACACAGAGGCTAAAGTGTTATTTCTATGGTGAAGAAGAAATGGAGGAACATGCCATGTTGCTATACCCTTGGGATGAATCTGTGTGGTTTGGTATAATGGACATAAAAAATCACAACAGTTGTATTAATAGTATGTGGGGTTAGATGAAGTTTTTTCTCTAAGATCTAATTGGACATAGAAGGAAGGAAGAGTTATCAAAAGTTACATAGACTTGTTAGGGGGTTTAGATTAAGCATTGCAAAGCTTTGTACTACTTTAGGGTATTAGATCCTCAATTTTGTGTGGATAGTATTAGAAGAGTCTAGATAAAATGAAGTAATACTAAGTTGAGAGGTGCTACAGTTATAGGATAAGGTGATGAGTTATACTCCAGTAAGTGGAACCTACCACCAATAGGTTTTTTGAAATTAAAGGTAGATAGGGCTTAGGTAGAAGAGGATGGTTTAGGGGATATTAGTGGAGTATTGTACGATGAGAGGGGTCGCGTGAGTTTGGGCTTTGTAAAGAAAGCTAGTAGGTTGAATCCTAAGTTTGTGGAATGTTTGGCTATTAAGGAGGGGCTCAATTTGATTAGAGAAAATGATTGGGAACATGCTATCTTAGACTCAAATGCAGCCAATGTTGTAAACTATTTGAATAATCATGCTTCTTTTGTTTCTTAGATAAGCAAACTGCTACTTGAGAAGAGTTGTTAAGATTTTGGTCAGCTTGACTTTGAGTCTATTGTTTTTATTTCTCGTAAGGCTAATAGTATAATTGATTGGGTGGCCACTAATGTTAAGAGAGGGATATGCCCTTTTGATTGGTGGTCAAACACCCCATTCACTCTCTTTAGGCTACTAAAAAGTGACTTTATCATTAGGGACTCTTCTTATACTTCCTTTAATCATGATTAGTTAATGAAGTGCTCCATCTTTTGATCAAGAAAAAGTCTTTGGTGTAATATTTTATTATTATTGCATTCGATGTCACTCATGAGCACAAGAGATTGCCATATCATTTCTTTGATTTTCATCAACAAAAGCAAGTACTGTACAAAAGAAATATTGTTGTTCATCTCTTTTTAGTTGCTCACTATGTTTGTCATCACTGGATTTGATTTCTCAATATCTTGAACACAACTATTTTTATACATTACAATAGTCAATCAAATGTGTTTTACGTTAGAATTTTAAGTTGCATAATTTTTTTAAGAGTTTGTTAGTTTTGATATAGTTCTTTGACATGTTCATCGGATTTTATCATTTCAAATTTTAAGTTTTCTTCCTGTTAATTTCATTTTAGGTATTTTATTGTATGCATCTACTTGCATTATTTTAGAGTATTCTGCATTAGATGCTTTGGAGATGTAAAGCATGGAAAGCTTTTTAGTCCCTTAGGTTTATTGAAATTTTTTATAAAGAAAAAGAAAAGATTAAAGATTTAGACTTTCTAATATCTATTTCTTGTCTTTAGGAAAAAATTACATTCTATTTAGTATTTTCAATATTTTGTTACTTATTTATTAAGGTGCAATTTTCATTATGTTAATGCATTTAACATAGGAACACTTGATAGGGATTGGCCTTGTGAGCCATTTACCTATATCTGAGCTAGAAGGTTGGAGAGCATGGCATGCTAGATTCTTTTCCTCTACCTAAGTCCTAAAGAGTCAGCTCTTTTGTGCCGACCTAACCCAACTACCAATCTTAGACCTAACATTTACAGCTTTAATTCAGCTCCAAACCATGTCTAAGTCCCAAGACAGCTCAGCTAACCTGACCAATACCTCATTCAAGCTATTTCCCAGTTGTTCTCACTAAAAGCTAACCTACTCGAGTGCTTGCCATCCTAGATCCCCTAATTACTAAGATGCCTAAGATAAAAGTCCATATTGGAGAACTACCAACCTAACTCCAGCCTATCTAAGGGCAGCCTTATCCAAACATAAATCTACTAAAACTATCAACTCATCTAAACTACCTCCCAACTTCCCTTATCGGCTGCCAACTTCTCCATATGCTCTACCAAGCTACTACAAGACCTAACTCGATCTATTGTCTATACTAAAGGCTCCTCTAAACGACTAATGATAGTTGCCTCTAACAATCGTACTATGTACAACCACTACAAGTATACTCCTTATGTACTCTTTACAGATTTACCTCTCTTGATGTACATTCTTCCTAGTATTTTCTCTTTTAAGGTAATTGCCCCTTTTTAGTAATTAACCAACATTGTAGTTTACCTTAGAATAGATAGGTATAAGTACCCTCCTATAATAAGTCATAAGGATCATCATCAGCAATATTATACCTTTTATCCTCTTATGTAACTTGTTCTTATTTTTCTCCTAAGTGCATTTTATAGCATTTAGCTCTCATCTAATTCCTTGAGAAAGAACTAGTGGTGAGTGATCGAATTAACTTGGCTAATGTGTTATATCTAGTAAATTACTTAGTTCATATGTGGTCTTGGTGCATCATATCTAAGGCTAGTGCATAGGCCTTACTTAACTCTAGGCTTACTATCCATTTTTGAGCCATAATATTGGTTTTGACCCACTCCGATATCTTTTTCCCTTATCAATTCTTAGTGCAACATATTGACATTAGTCATTATTGCATTTATTCCATACTTGTCAACATTATCTTATTTCATTATCATTTATGATGTACTTAGGAGCTAAGTTGTCACTAGAGCTTACCAAGGGTTTAAAGGCAAGTCTTTCTCACATATAAGAAGCTGAACTAGAAATAGCAAAATCCAAGAGTTAAGCCATAAATATGATGCACCTCAACTCACTCACTAAGTTACTTTGACCACTCGACGTGACTCATAAGTGTTGAAGTAAGGTTACTCACCACTAATTCTTTTCTAAGGAACTAGATAAGAGTTAAAGTGATACATTGCACTAAGGGCAAATAAGGATGACGATAACAGGATGGGTCTAAGCTCACATAAAGCTTGAAAGTATAGGATTGAGAATGCACAAAATAGGAAGAGAACAAGTAAAATCCCATAGAAGATTTTGAGGATATGACACACTAAAAAACCTTCTTAAACTTACAAACTAACTTGATATGATTAACAAGCCATTCAATGAGGTCAGTTGCTACCTAATCTTACTTATGGGGTAAGATAAGGTGTATAAAAGAAAATGCAGAATTAGAAACTTTGGTGGTAGATTCTTTCGTACAATGTACAGGGACACGTAGCAAGTTGTCACTAGGGATGTTCCTATAGAAGCAAACAAGAAAGTACAGTTAGATTCAGTTGATACCGAGCTGATCTGTGAGTTCTTTAGGATTGTGTCAGCTTAGCCATGATCTAAGGAGTTCGAAACAAGTGTGGTCGAGTTGATGAGTAAGTTGGTCAAGCTGTTGACGGAGCAGTTCTCAAGTCAATACTAAATCATTAACAAACAAAGGGAGGCTTAGCTCGGTATTTGAGGTAGATTTGCAGTCAAAAGCAGCTTCGATTCTTTAGGTGTAAGTCAGGATGAAAGGATACACCTTACCATGCTCTCAAGTCCTCATGCTCAAGCTCGAGTCTAAGGTCTAGTGACCCAATCCCTATTGATTGAGATTTGGGATCAAATTCAATTGGTCTTCATTATGCTCTTCTTCAGATTGATAGGGGCTATTATCAGTAATATTAAACACATTAGAAACTCTAAGGTCAATAGGTAGTTTCAATCGATAAGTGTTGTCATTAATCTTTTGGAGTATCTTCAATGGTACTTTAGCTTGGGTAGATAATTTGTTCTTCCTTTTGTTGGGAAATCTCTCTTTGCTCAGGTGCAACCATATTAAGTCACTGAACTAAAACGACTTTGCCTTTCTTCCTTTCCCTTTTGCCTTCATCCTTTTAGCAGCTCGGTCAATCTACTAAGCAACTTTCTAGTAGATCTATTGGAAAGATTGAGTTCTAATTCTAACTTTAAAGTCTTCTTGCTCGGACATGAGTGTTGAGGTGTGATCAAAGGCCAACTCAAGATTAAGGTCATAAATGACCTCAAAGAGTATCTGTCTAGTAGTGTCATATATTATCCAATTGTAAGCAAATTGTATTATGGGCAAAACATATATCCCAATCTATCAAGTTCTTTCCTCACGTAGCTCGAAGTAATAAACTTGAAGTGTAATTGATGACCTTCATCTAGCCATCATTTTAGGGATGGCAAGAAGTGCTGAAAAGAAACTTAGTTCCCATTTGATGCTAGAGAGTTCTCTAGAAATGGCTTAGAAACTTTTGGTCTCAATTTGACACTAAGCTCCTAGGTACTCCATGCAAGTAGACAATATCCTACTAAAATAGAAAAGCAATAGTTGAAGCACCATTAATTTACTCAACTCGAGTTTTGGCTTTTTTACAAGTTAGGTAGCTTTCAACAATATGATGTACATCTTGCCTCATCTTAGACTAAAAGAACCGATTGTTCAACAATTCATAGGTCTTTCTCTCTCCGATATGTCCAGAGAACCCTTCACTATGAGGTTCTCTCACTAACAGCTCTTTAATGGAACAGGTCATTGTACAAAGTTTGCTACTTTGAAACGAATAGCCTTCTTCCACATGATATTCATCCACTATCCTCCCTTCTTCACAACACTCATATATTGGACTAAAATGAGGGTCTTAAGGGTCTTGTTCTTTGATGCTTGCAAACCTTAACAGCCTAGTTTGTAGTTCAAAGAGAAGAGTGTGCCTTCCTAATAAGGCACCAGCAATGAGTTGATCTTGCCTTGCTTAGACTTAATTACAAAATTAAATCCTTCTAAGAATTTTATCCATCAAGCTTGTCTTTGAAAGCTTGGCCTAGCCTCGCAAGTATCTCAAAGACTCATAATTAGTGTATATGACGAACTCTTTCGGTAGAAGATAATGTTGCCACATTTGGAGTACTAGAATTAATGTAAGGAGTTCTTTGTCATATATAAAGTAATTCAATTGTGGTCCTCTCAACTTCTCACTATGATAAGCAACAAGTCTACCTTCTTGCATCAACATAGCTCCCATCTTCAGTTTCAACTCCACTACGCCAATATGAGAACAGCAACCCTTTGTTGTAATCGCATGGACCCAAGCTAATATCTCTACTATTGCAGCACTCACCAACACTGCAGAAGCCAACCGCTCTTCGTCCTCTTTCAATACCACTCTTGTTCAGCGTCAATTCACTGCCCCCATGGTTAGTAAACATCAAATAGCCGAATATCAGCAGCCCCAATATTAACCGAATTCTCTTCGTCAGCTGCAATCACCATCTAGATAATTTACTACACTCCACAAAGTTGTAAACCCTTGACTATCTACTACTAAACTCCCACACTCGGATCCAATCTCCAACCAAGTATGCACACAACACTATCCCCGATGACTGCCACGCTCCGCTGTCCATCATCCTCGCCTCGTTGCTTCATCCACACTAAACTCCAGTCCACGACCAGCCTTCATCACACAAACACGGACGATGGCATAACAACAGCAATCTAAACCAATGCCGCATAGCAATTCTAATCACAGTACGAGTAGCAGCAATGTCCATGCCCCACATGCCCAAGCTACAATCCGGTCTCTGCATAGCATCACTTTGATCACTACTGATCCAAAGACTGATCTCACAGCCTACAACAACGTAACCACCATCCTCTCCCATGTCTAATATCACACAAACAGCAAGCCCCAACTCTACTATTAACTCACCATGCTACTGACCAATACAGACAACTGCGGTAGCCACTGTCTTCTCCATCCACAATCACTGTCGTACACTACACTCACTAACCATATGACACTGTCCAACTGGAGGCAACTAGAGAACCATTGTTGCATCACTGTCCGAAACTTATAGCAACCAAAGAACTATGCAACTGTAGAGAATCAATTCCAGTCTTTCATCCTCGATGCACAATTACACCCACGAATTATCATGTGAAGTCGCTTTGATTATTGCCAAACTAGACCCGTATGAAATGCAACTCTAACTTGAACCCAATCTAGCATCCATCCGCCTGTATCCAGCATGTCGGGTCTAGCACCTCTATCCAATTTCGGTTAGCTGTTTTTCTTTTAGTTTATTATTATTATTATTTTGTTATTAGTTCCTTAGTTATTTAACATAGTCTATATATATGAACATATTAGTTTAGGAAGATTTTAGCATTTGTCCTTATATGGAGTATATTACTTATGATTGTTAATTTATTTAGGTAGATAGTTGTCTAGTAGTAATTGTTAGGATTAGTTTTTTTTTTTTTAGGATTTATCACATAGAAAATTTTGAAAATAAAATAATAAAAAATCCTTTTGAAAAATTTAAGACTTTTAAAGAGTTTCTTTATAAACCAAAATCACTTAAAAGTTAGGACCCTTTTAGATTTTTTTGAATAAATTGAATTGATTAAAAATGTAAATTTGATCGGTTTTCAAAATTAAAATCAATCAATACGCTAAATTTTTTTGCAAATAAGTATGATCATCTGATCCCTACTAACGAGTATATAGGTACCTTTGAGGCGATAATAAAATCTTTAGAAACTTAAGTTCTTTTTTCTATTGGTTTCTTTTTTGTTAGTTTTTCTTTAAAAATATTATAATTTGAAGAATATACCTAAATTCAGTAAATAGATAATGATACTTGTTAGGATTTAATAGGTTAGCTACCGAATTCGAAACACTTTGATTTTTTATTTAAATTGAAATCAATGATTAATAACTAAATCGTAGTCAATCCACCCAATTTATTACAGTTTCTTTTCTTTTTCTTGATTTCAATTAGGTGGCAACTCCAAAAAATTTTTCTAAATAAAAAACTAGAATTTCCTAATTTCCTTAGTCGATGATCAATATTAAAAGGGTTTAGGTTTAGTAATAGTCAGAAAATGGGAAATCAAATTAAATTAAAGATAACCAAAAAATCAAGCTCGATAGATTGACGACTCCACTAGAAAAGCTTAAAGGGCTAGCCACTAGAATTTACTAAAAATAGGATTATTTTAAAAATAAGATTATTTTAAAAATAAATAAATAAATAATAAAAAAGAGCACTTAGGCCTATTATTTTATTTATTTATTTTATTTCTTTTTTTTTTTTACTAACATTCTTTTATTATAGTTAATTTAGGGGGGTAGTTTTAGGGGTGTATTTTATTTTCTATATCATAAACACATAGTATATACAGTTAGAACCAAGCCATCTTAAGACCTTAAGATGGGAGTTATTGTGTAAACTTCGAATGTTGTAGGGCAACCACCTTTCGGGGTCGATCAGGCTACTTCACTTAAGTTCAGATGTAACCATAGAACCATTGTTTTGAAAAAAAGTGGTAGTTGTAGAACTTGAGAACCTTTAGAACCTACTCTTTCCATTATACGAAAACTTTTTTAAAAAATCACGAGAACCCATGATGTGGCAGACCTAAATGAACAAGGACAGTTGTGAATTTATAGTTGTAATATTTCCTTGTAAATAATTTGTGTAAAGTTTAGAATAGGTTGTGATTGTAATTTTTTTTTTTTTTTTTTTTTTTTACATAAGCATGGCTAAATCAAGTCAAAAGCCCTTTGAAGAGATCCATGTCCACCTACCTCATTGGCCTCAAAGATTACTTTAGAGGTGGTTCCAACTTTTTAGCTCAAATAAGTAAGAATTTATTATGAGCAAGATTGAGCCCATCTTCTCCTTACAAAAGAGCCCTATAAATATTACCTTAGTATGGGCCTTAGTACATCTATGGGAGCCCGAATCTATCGCTTTTTGTTTGGGCTCACATCAGTTAAGCCCAACCCTTGTAGAGTAAATAATAAAAAATAAAAAAACAAAACAAAACAAAAAAACAAAAAAAAAAATCAAACCTGTAAAATAATTTTAGGTAGTTGCCATTTCGCTAAGTATTTTACCAACCGAAATATTTATTCTTTGGGATAGATTAACACTTTGTAAATAGCCTTTCTCATTTGGAATAAATAGGATTTAGATATTTTCTTTATTTAGTCTTTTATTCTTCATCCCTTAGAATTCCTCATTTGTAAATAAACCCTTAATAATGTTGTTTTATATAAATTCTATAAGCTTATATATAGAATTCTAAGAAAGTAATTCCCCATTTTTGATTTCATCACTTGGTCTCTATAACATTAAAGCCCTAACTTTTTCTCTCTCTCATTCAAAAAACAAAAGAAAAAAGAAAAGAAGAAAAAAGAAACTTGCTAACGGTTACAAATCCTTATGGGTCTTAAGACAAACACAAACCACCTGGCCCATCAAAACAACTAACCTAAACACATCCACTTGGTCTGAGAAGGCAACCAACCAAATATAAACCTCTAACCCATCAAGATCGTTGAACCAACTCAAAACTCCTAGTCCGTCAAGTCCAAACATGAACTAAGTCAAAACACAAGACCATAAAATATTATCCTAAGCTCGATCCCTAGTACAAACAAAAAGGGTAATTCATAGTTGTTTCCACTTCAAAAGTTGTCAATGTTGGCCCATTTGAACTCTTAATAAACTAGGCCTGAGTTTTCACATAGGAGATAAGGGGCAATTTTAGCTAGAACAAAAAAAAAAATTTGAACATTTGGTGGTTGTAAATTCCACTTTGAAATCAAGTAAAAGTTATTGTTTCATAACCGAAGCATACTTCAAGGAATTGAGGAGTAAGATCGATCATCACCCTAAGGTCAATCAATCCCTACGTAGAGAATTGGTAACTCACTATTAAAAAGTTTAAAATGAAAAGAGGCAAACTATATCTCATATATTAGCCCTTAAACACTTTGAGAGATGAGAGACATCACGATGAGGATATTTTGGACTCATTCCTTAAAGGAGGTTCATTTTGAATTTGATACACAGACTGAAATGAAGTTAGGCATTCATTTTCAAATTCCAAACACATCTATCCTTTGTTAACCCTATTGGACCAATTTGGAGTCCTTTCAAATGTAAACCCTATCAAGAACCACCTTATGATAGGGCAATTCGGAGGTTAAGGTCATTGATTAGGAGAAAAGGATAAAACTAATTTGTGCTTACTCTAGTAACAAGAGAGGATAACTTTTGTTTTCGATAAATTATTCTCTTTGGAGAAGAGCCAATACTTATCTAAATACCTCAAAGACCATACATACCTTACCCAAGCCCATACATTCTGAACCTATGGATTTAGAGCCTTGATTCATTTGGACAGAAAAACTTGACAAAAGAGATAGTTATTTTTGGGAAGAGAAAAGAAAGAAATGAAATGAAATGAAATGAAAAAAAAAAAAAGGAAAAACAAAAGAAGAAAGAAAGAAAAAAAGAAGAAAAGAAAAAGAAGAAAAAAAAAAAATAGAACAGGAAAGAAAAAACTAAAAGAAAGAAAAATGAAGAAATGCCTAAACATCGAGCTTGAGAAAAGCCCCAACCAAAGAATGCCTAGAGGCCCAAGTTTCTCTAAAAACATAAGGTTTAGAATTACACTCTCAATCATAAACCAAAAACCCCATATTCATTTTAGAATCACATTCTCAACCATAAACCAAAAACTCTATATCCATTTCAGAATCACATTTCAAATCACGAATACAAAACCTTTCAAATCTCAAACATAAAACCTGCCTACCCATAATACCTCCCTATTCAAAGCCCTTCTAATCTTGAAGAATAATTTATCTAAAATAAAAGTTATTTTTGAAACTAAGACGAGCACATATCTAGTTTTTTCTAAGAGTTCTTAACTTATACACCCAGGTTGGATCAAAGTATTTCTTTCAAAATAAGTCCTCTCATTAATCTCTTTTGAAACCATTTGACTAAAATCCTAATTCATAATACTGAACCTAAAAAGACCTAATAGATTGATCAAAGCATATCACTTGCAAAGCAAACCGTAATTTTTGGAATAGTTGTCAAGAGCGAGAGTGAAATCTAAACTATGCAAGGAAGTCCTCTTCAACTAGATTAATTGTAAGTTACCTCTACCTTAGGAAATGAATGTTTAAGACCTATCTAAGAAGCTCAATATCAGGGCCACAAACTAGGGTAAATATGTGATACCCTACATGGTTATAGGGTTTGCTTTTCAAACAAGGATTTGTATCTGTTAGCAGACTTTCAAGAAAAAAGAAGAGAAACAAAAGAAGAAAGGAAAGGAGGAAGAGGAAGTAAAGGCTTGTTACAAGTTTTTTCCATCCATGTCAACCTTAGTAGCCAAATCTTCAATTCATGTCATAAATAGTTTTCACTAAATTCCTCCTTTATAAATTTCTAAAATCAACAACATTTTTGGAATTAGTCATATCCCTCAGTTTTACTTTTTTCTTCAACAATCATATAGAGTTATAGCGAGTTCATAGGGTGCTTAACCTTTATCCATTTTTGTAGGGATCGAGCCAACTAATAGAGCATTGTCCTAATTTATGTTCTCTTTTAGGGATTTAGCCAGCTTATAGAGCACTATCCCAATTCATAACCTCTTAAGGAGCTAGCCAACTTATAGAGCATAGTCCCAATACAGAGTTTCTTAAGCTTCCAAACTCCCAACTCACAAAATTTTTCCCAACTCATAATCTTTTTAGGGATTTTGCAAGCAGCATGGAGCACTATCCCAATTCAAGTTTTCTTATCCTTAGGTCTCAACTAACTCAAGGAGCGCTTTGATCGCCTTAGTTAGTCAGCTCATTAGGGTACAACCAAATATTCTCAATTTATTTTGGGTCTTAGCCAGCTTAAGGAACGTTTTGAACGCCTTGGTTAGTCAACTCCATCGGGTATAACCAAGTTTTCTCAATTTATATTAGGTCATACATAGCTTAAGGAGCGCTTTGACCACCTTGGTTAGTCAGCTCATTAAAACACGACCAAGTTTTCTTATCTTTAGGTCTCAACCAACTAAAAGAGCGCTTTGACCACCTTGGTTAGCCAACTCATTAAGGCACGTCCAACTTTTCTTATCTTTTGGTCATAGCCAACTTAAGGAGCGCTTTGATCACCTTGGTTAGCTAGCTCATTAGGGCACAACTAGGTTTTCTTATCTTTAGGTCTTGGTCAGCTCAAGGAGCACTTCGACTACCTTAGTTAATCAACTGATTAAGGTACGACCAAGTTTTCTTATCTTTAGGTCTTAACCAGCTTAAGGAGTGCTTCAACCGCCTTAGTTAGTCATCACATTAAGGTACGACCAAGTTTTCTTATCTTGAGGTCTTAGCCTTCTCAAGGAGCACTTCGACCACCTTGGTTAGTCTATCCATTAGGGTATGACCAAGTTTTCTTCTCTTCAGGTCTTAGCTAACTCAAGAAGTGCTTTGGCCGCTTTGGTTAGTCAACTTAATAGGGCATAACCAAGTTTTCTTCTCTTAAGGTCTTAGCCAGCTCAAAAAGTACTTCGACCACCATGGTTAGTCAGGTCATTAGGGTACGACCAAGTTTTCCTCTCTTTAGGTCTTAGCCAGCTCAAGGAACGCTTCGACCACCTTGGTTAGTCAACTCAATAGGGCATAGCCATGTTTTCTTCTCTTCATGTCTTAGCTAGCTTAAGGAGCGCTTTGATCGCCTTAGTTAGTCAACTCATTAGGGCGGGACCAAGTTTTCTTATCTTTAGGTCTTCACAAGCTCAAGGAGCACTTCGACCGCTTTAGTTAGTCAGCTTATTAGGGCACGACCAAGTTTTTCTCTCTTGAGATCATAGCCAGCTCAAAAAACACTTTAACCACCTTGGTTAGTCAAGTCATTAGGGCAAAACAAAGTTTTCTTCTCTTTAAGTCTTAACTAGCTCAAGGAGCACTTTGACCGCCTTAGTTAGTCAGCTTATTAGGGTACGAAAAAGTTTTCTTATCTTCAAGTCTTAGCCAGCTCAAGGAACACTTTGACCACCTTAGTTAGTCTGCTAATTGAGGAACGACAAAGTTTTCTTCTCTTCATGTCTTAACCAACTCAAGGAGTGCTTCGACCGCCTTATTTAGTCAGCTTATTAAGGCACAACCAAGTTTTCTTCTCTTTAGGTCTTAACCAGCTCAAGGAGCGCTTCAACCGTCTTAGATAGTCAGCTCATTAGGGTACGACCATATTTTCTTCTCTATAAGTCTTAGCCAGCTTATGGAGCACTTTAACTACCTTGGTTAGTCAGCTCATTAGGGCAAGACCAAGTTTTATTATCTTTTAATCATAGCCAACTCAAGGAGCGCTTTAATTGCCTTAGTTAGTTAGGTCATCAAGGCACAAATAGGTTTTCTTATCTTTAAGTATTGGCCAACTCAAGGAATGCTTTAACTACCTTGGTTAGTCAGCTCATTAGGGCACGACCAAGTTTTCTTATCTTTAGGTCTCTGCCAGCTCAAGGAGTGCTTTGATCATCTTAGTTAGTCAACTTAATAAGGCACAACCAAGTTTTCTTCTTTTTAGGTCTTAGCCAGCTCAAGGAGCAGTTTGATGACCTTGGTTAGTCAACTCATTAGGGCCTGACCAAGTTTTCTTCTCTTCCAGTCTTAACCAACTGAAGGAGCACTTCGACCACCTTAGATAGTCACCTTATTAGGGCACGACCATGTTTTCTTCTCTACAAGTCTTAGCCAGCTTATGGAGCACTTTGACCACCTTGGTTAGTAAACTCATTAGGGTATGACTAAGTTTTCTTATCTTTTGGTCATAGCTAGCTCAAGAAGCGGTTTAACCGCCTTGGTTAGTCTACTCATTAAGACACAACTAGGTTTTCTTATCTTTAAGTCTTGGTCAGCTCAAGGAGAGCTTTGACCGCCTTGGTTAATCAACTCATTAGGGCATAACTAAGTTTTCTTTTCTTTAGGTCTTGGCTAGCTCATGGAGCGCTTTGACTGCCTTGGTTAGTGAAGTCAATAGGGCACAACCAAGTTTTCTTCTCTTTAGGTCTTAGCCAGCTCAAGGAGCGCTTTGACCACCTTAGTTAGTCAACTCATTAGGGCCCGACCAAGTTTTCTTCTCTTCAAGTCTTAGCTGACTCAAGGAGCGCTTCGATCGCTATGGTTAGTTAGCTCATTAGGGCACGACCAAGTATTCTTATCTTCAGGTCTTAGTCAGCTCAAGGAGTGCTTCGATCACCTTGGTTAGACAAGTCATTAAGGCACAACGAAGTTTTCTTCTCTTCAAGTCTTAGCTACATGGAGGAGCAATTCGACCGCCTTAGTTAGTCAGCACATCAAGGTACGATGATGTTTTCATCTCTTCAGGTATTAGCTAGCTCAAAGAGCGCATCGACTGCAATAGTTTGTCAACTCATTAGGGCATGACCAAGTTTTCTTTTCTATAAGTCTTAGCCAGTTAAAGGAGTGCTATGATAGCCTTAGTTAGTCAACTCAATAGGGCAGGACCAAGTTTTCTTATCTTTTGTACATAGCCAACTTAAGGAGCGCTTTGACCACCTTAGTTAACCAGGTCATTAAGGCATGACCAGGTTTTCTTATCTTTAGGTCTTGGTTAGCTTAAGGAGCACTTTGATCGCTTTGGTTAGTTTGCTCATTAGGGCACGACTATGTTCTCTTATCTTTAGGACTTTATCAACTCAAAGAGTAATTAGACTGCCTTGATTAGTCAACTCATTAGGGTATGACTAAGTTTTCTTATCTTTAGGTCTTTCCCAACTCAAGTAGCACTTCAACTGCCTTGGTTAGTCAGCTAAATAAGGTAGGACCAAGTTTTCTTATCTTTAGGTCATAGTCAGCTCAAGAAGGGCTTCGACCGCCTTGGTTAGTCAGCTCATGAAGGTATGACGGAGTTTTCTTCTCTTTAAGTCCTAACTAGCTCAAGGAGCGCTTTGACTATCTTGGTTAGTCAGCTCATTAGGGCAGGATCAAGTTTTCTTATCTTTAGGTCTTAACCAATTCAAAGAGCGCTTCATCCGCCTTGGTTAGTCAACTCAATAGGACACGACCAAGTTTTCATCTCTTTCGATCTTAGCCAGCTCAAGAAACGCTTTGACCACCTTAGTCAATCAGCTTATTAGGGCACGACTAACTTTTCTTATCTTTAGGTCTTAGCCAGCTTAAAGAGCACTTTGACCGCCTTGGTTAGTTAACTCAATAAGGAACTACTAAGTTTTCTTATCTTTAGGTTTTAGTCAGCTCATGGAGCACTTTAACTGCCTTGGTTAGTTTGCTCTTTAAGGCATAACCAAGTTTTCTTATCTTTTGGTCATATCCAACTTAAAAAGCATTTTGACCACCTTAGTTAGCCAGCTCATTTGGGCATGACCAGGTTTTCTTCTCTTTAAGTCTTGGTCAGCTGAAAGAGCACTTTGATTGCCTTAGTTAGTCAACTCATTAAGGCACAACTAAGTTTTCTTATTTTTAGGTCTAAGCTAGCTCAAGGAGAGTTTAGACTGCCTTAGCTAGTCGGCTCATTACAATACAACCAAGTTTTCTTATCTTTAAGTCTTAGCTAGCTCAAAGAGATCTTTGGCTACCTTGGTTAGTTAGCTCATTAGGGCATAACTAAGTTTTCTTCTCTTTAGGTCCTAGCTAGTTCAAGGACTACTTTGATAACCTTGGTTAGTCAGCTCATTAGGGCAATACCAAGTTTTCTTATCTTAAGGTCTCAGCTAACTCATGGAGCGCTTTGACCACCTTAGTTAGTCAACTCATTAGGGCATGACAAAGTTTTCTTCTCTTTAGGTCTTATCCAGCTCTAGGAGTGCTTCAACCCGCTTGGTTAGTCAGCTCATTAGAGCACGACCAAGTTTTCTTCTCTTTAGTTCTTAGCTAGCTATAGGCGCACTTCGACTGTCTTGGTTAGTCAATTCATTAGGGCATAACCAAGATTCCTTATCTTTAAGTCTTAGCCAACTCAAGGAGTGCTTTGACTACCTTGGTAAGTCAGCTCATTAAGATACAACCAAGTTTTCTTATCTTTAGGTCTCAGCTAGCTAAAGGAGCGCTTTGACCACCTTAGTTAGCCAACTCATTAAGGCACGATGAACTTTTCTTATATTTTGGTCACAACCAACTTAAAAAGCACTTTAACCACCTTAGTTAGCTAGCTCATTAGGGCACGACAAGGTTTTCTTATCTTTAGGTCTTGGCCAGCTCAAGCAGCGCTTTGATCGCCTTGGTCTGTCAGCTCATTAAGGCATGATCATGTTTTCTCATATTTAGGACTTTGCCAACTCAAGGAGCACTTGGACCACCTTAGTTAGTCAAGTGATTAACGTTCAACCAAGTTTTCTTATCTTTAGTTCTTAGCTAGCTCAAGAAGCACTTCGACTACCTTGGTTTGTTAGCTCATTTGAGTATGACCAAGTTTTCTTATCTTTAGGTCTTAACCAGCTCAAGGAGCAGTTCGACTACCTTAGTTAGTCAACTCAATAAGGCATGACCAAGTATTCATCTCTTCAAGTCTTAGACATTTGAAGGAGTACTTAGACAACATTGGTTAGTCAGCTCATTAGGGTACGACTAAGTTTTCTTATCTGTCTATCTTAGCCAGCTTAAGGAGCGCTTTGACCGCCTTGGTTAGTCAACTCATTAGGGTACGACCATGTTTTCTTATCTTTAAGACTTTGCCAGCTCAAGGAGTGCTTAGACCGCCTTAGTTAGTCAGCTCATTAGGGCACGACCAAGTTTTCTTATCTTTAGTTCTTAGCCTGCTCTAAGAGCACTTCGACCGCCTTGGTTAGTCAGCTTATTAGGCCATAACCATGTTTTTTTTTCTTTAAGTTTTAGCCAACTCAAGGAGTGCTTTAATCACCTTGGTTAGTCAGCTCATTAAAACACGACCAAGTTTTGTTATCTTTAAGTCTTAGCTAGCATAAGGAGCGCTATGATCACCTTAGTTAGTCAGCTCATTAGGGTACAACCAAGTTTTCTTATCTTTAGTTCTTAGCTTGCTCTAAGAACACTTCAACCACTTTGGTTAGTCAGCTCATTAGGGCATGACCATATTTTCTTATCTTTAGGTCTTAGCCAGCTCAAGGAGTGCTTTAACCGCCTTGGTTAATCAGCTTATTAGGACACAACCAAGTTTTGTTATCTTTAGGTCTTAGCCAACATAAGGAGTACTATGACTACCTTAGTTAGTCAACTCAATAGGGCATAACCAAGTTTTCTTATCTTTAGGTATTAATCAGCTCAAGGAACGCTTCAACCAATTGGGTTAGTTAGCTCAATAGGGCACGACCAAGTTTTCATCTCTTTAGGTCTTAGCCAGCTCAATAAGGTACAGCCATGTTTTCTTCTCTTTAAGTCTTAGCCAGCTTAAGGAGCACTTTAACTGTCTTGGTTAGTTCGCTCATTAAGGTACGACCAATTTTTCTTCTCTACTGGTCTTAGCCAGCTCAAGGAGTGCTTCAACCACCTTGGTTAGTCAATACATTAGGGTACGACCAAGTTTTCTTCTCTTTAGGTCTTAACAAGCTCAAGGAGCGCTTTGACCGCCTTAGTTAATCTACCCATTAGGACACGACCAAGTTTTCTTTTCTTTAGGTCTTAGCTTGCTCAAAGAGCACTTCGACCACCTTGGTTAGTTAACTCATTAAGGCATGACCAAGTTTTCTTCTCTTTAGGTCTTAGCCAGCTCAAGAAACACTTTGATCGCCTTGATTAGTCAGCTCATTAGGGTACAACCAAGTTTTCTTATCTTTAGGTCTTAACCAGCTCAAAGAGCACTTTAACCGCCTTGGTTAGTCTCTTCATTAGGGTATAACCAAGTTTTCTTATCTTTAGGTCTTAGCTAACTCAAGGAGCACTTTGATCACCTTGGTTAGTCAAGTCATTAGGCACGAACATGTTTTCATATCTTTGGGCCTTAGGCAGATCAAGAAGTGCTTTGACAGCCTTGCTTAGTCAACTCATTAGGGTACGGCCAAGTTTTCTTCTCTTCTAGTCTTAGCCAGCTCAAGGAGATCTTTGACTACCTTTGTTAGTTAGTACATTAGGGTATGACCAAGTTTTCCTCTCTTTAGGTCTTAACTAGCTCATGGAGTGCTTTAACTGCCTTGGTTAGTAAGCTGATTAAGGAAAAACCAAGTTTTCTTTTCTTTAGGTCTTAGTCAGCTCAAGCAGTACTTGGACAGCCTTAGTTAATTAGCTCATTAGGGTATGACTAAGTTTTCTTATCTTTAGGTCTTAGCTAACTCAAGGAGTGCTTTGACCGCCTTGTTTAGTCAACCCATTAGGGCATAACCAAGTTTTCTTATCTTTAGGTCTTAGCCAGCTCAAAGAGCGCTTTGATTACCTTGGTTAGTCAGCTCATTAGGCACAACCATGTTTTCTTATCTTTGGGCCTTAGCCAGCTCAAGAAGTGCTTTGACCACCTTGGTTAGTCAGCTCATTAGGGTATGACCAAGTTTTCTTCTCTTCAAGTCTTAGCTAGCTCAAGAAGCACTTCAACCGCCTTTGTTAGTCAGTACATTAGGGCACAACCAAGTTTTCTTCTCTTCTGGTCTTAACCAACTTAAGGAATGCTTCAACCGCTTTGGTTAGTCAACACATTAAGGTATAACCATGTTTTCTTCTCTTTAAGTCTTAGCCAACTTAAGGAGCGCTTGGACTACCTTGGTTAGTCTGCTCATTAAGGTACAACCAAGTTTTCTTATCTTAGGTCTTAGCCAGCTTAAGGAGCGTTTTAACCACCTTGATTAGTCAACTCATTGGGGAACGACCAAGTTCTCTCTTTCTTTTAGGTCTTAGCGAGCTCAAGGATCGCTTTGACTGCCTTAGTTAGTCAACTCATTAGGGTAAAACTAAGCTTTCTCAACTCATTCTTAGGTTTTAGCTAACGCAAGGAGCGTTTTGACCACCTTGGTTAGTTAACTTATCGGGGCATGACCATGTTTTTCTCATTCTTTAAGGTTTTAGCCAGCTCTAGGAGTGCTTACCCATCTCATCTAGTTTAAGTCTTAGCTAGCTCAAGGAACGCTTTAACCTCCTTGGTTAGTTATCTCATTGGGGTACGACCAAGTTCTCGTTATTCTCTTTAAGGTTCTTGCTAGCCTATAGGGGCGCTACCCTCACTTTTCTTCATTTCAAACTTATCACTGTCAAACCTTCAACTAGCAAGTCATAACATTCCTTAGGATAGAGTCATCTCGAGGAAAAAATGGTGTCTTTCTTATCCTTGTAGCAAAGTTTTACTCAAACTTCACCACAAAGAGGAGTAATTATAGATACTCGATTTTTGCCCACAGTAGTTTTAAAAAATAAGGTCCTAACTCAAAAATAATAATAAATAATAAAAATAAATCGAAAAATGATAAAAATACAAAAAAAAAATGAGAAAAGGAAAAATTATAAAGATTATTTTAGAATTTTTAGAAAGTAAATTATTTTAGGGTTAATTAGTTTAGTTTTAGCTTAGTACAAATAATTATTTAGAGAGTTGCATGGTTCAAGTATAATTACATTGTACTAGAAATCAAGGTATATGCTAATGGCCTAATAGATAAGCATTAGAATATTGATATGGAGTTAGTTTGAAGTCACAGGTTTGAATCTTATTAGGCAATTATGTGCATTTTATTTTTTACAAAAAGTGAGTTAAGCACACGAGATTCATATCTAATCAATTTTTTCTAATCTAATCTATTCGGATTTGAATCATTAATAAAATATTTGAATCTAGTTTGATTTTTATTAAATTGGATTTGAATCGATATAAACAATTTAGATCTAATTTAATATTTATCAAATGAAATTCGAATCAATATACAAGATTCGGTTTGATATGATCTAAGATTTGTTTTTGAGCCTTATAAATACAAATCGCTGTCCACAACAAAAGGGGGGCTAGCTTCAATCAAAAAGCTGTCATTGAGTTCCCTTCCATAAAAGACAAAGTCTTCTTCATCCTTGTCGTAATCAAGCTTCTAAAGACACTCTACTAATGCCAATGACATCGTTGCACTCCACTAAAGATCTTATTAACAATAACATTGCTCGTTCAATAAGCCACTTTCCCATCTTCAGTTTCATCTCCACTGTGCTAACATGAGAGCAACAACCCTTTGTTGTAATCGCACAGACCCAAGCTAATATCTCCACTACTACAGCACTCGCCAACACCGCAAAAGCCAGCTGCTCTTCATCCTCTTGCATTACTACTCCCGCTTAGCATCAATTCACTGCCCCCATGGTTAGTAAACATCAAATAGTTGAATATCAGTAGCCGTACTATCAACCGAATTCTCTTCGTCAGCTACAATCACCATTTAGATAATTCACTACACTCCACAGAGTTATATGCCCTTGACTATCCACTACTGAACTCCCACGCTCGGATTTAGTCTCCTACCTAGCGCACACACAACACTATCCCCAACAACTGGCATGCTTTACTGTCCATCATCCTTGCCTCGTTGCTTCATCCACACCAAACTCCAGTCTAGGACCAACCCTCATCATACGAACACAGATGGCAACACGACAGCAACAATCTAGACCAATGTCGTACAACAATTCCAAATACAGTACGAGCAGTGACAATGTCTACACCCTATACGCACACGCTACAATCTGCTCTCCATGCAGCGTCATTCTAATCACTGTTGGATACAATATTAATCCGAAGACTAATCTTACAGCCCACAACAATGTGACCACCGTCCTTGCCCCTATCTAATATCACATGAATAGCAAGCTCCAACTCCACCATCAACTTGCCAAGCTACTAACCAACATAGACAGCTACAACAGCTGTTGTCTTTTCCATCCACAATCACTGCCACATACCAAGCTCACTAACCACATAACATTGTCCAACTTGCAGCAACCAAAGAACCATTACTGCATCACTATTTAAAACTTGCAGCAACCAAAGAACTATGCAATAGCAAAGAATCAATTCTAGTCTTTCATCCTTAATGCACAATTACACCTGCGAATTATCATGTGAAGCCGCTTTGATTGTTGCTAACCCAGACCCATGCACAATAGAGCTCTGACTTGAATCCAATTTGGCATTCATCTGCCTGTATCCAACATATCGAGTTTAGTACCTCTATCCAATTTCAGTTAACTATTTTTCTTTTAGTTTATTATTATTATTATTATTTTGTTATTAGTTCCTTAGTTATTTAACATAGTATATGAACATATTAGTTTAAGAAGATTTTGGCATTAGTCTTTATATTAACTATATTACCTGAGATTGTTAATTTATTTAGGTAGATAGTTGTCTAGTAATAATAGTATAGATACTTATATATCTTAGTTTAGGAATTGTTAAGATTAGGTTTTTTCTTTTAAGATTTATCACATAGAAAATTTTAAAAATAAAATAATAAAAAATCCTTTTGAAAATTTAGGACTTTTAGAGAGTTTCTTTATAAGATAAAATCACTTAAGAGTTAGGGCCCTTTTAGATTTTTTTGAATAAATTAAATTGATTAAAAATGTAAATTCGATTGGTTTTCAAAATTAAAATCAATTAACACATTAAAGTTTTTCACAAAAAACTATGTTCGTCTGATCCCAACTAGCAGGTATGTAAATATCTTTGGGACGACGATAAAATCTTTAGAAACTTAGGTTCTTTTTTCTATTGTTTTTTTTTTCTTTAAAAATATTATAATTTGAAGAATAAACCTAATTTCGGTAAATAGATAGTGGTACCCATTAGGGTTTAATTGGTTAGTCCCCGAATTCAGAACTCTCTGGTTTTTCATTCAAATTGAAATTAAAGATCGGTAGCTAAATCATAGTCAATCCACTTAATTGATTACGATTTCTTTTTTTTTTTCTGATTTCAATCGAGTGGCGACTCTGAAGATTTTTTCTAAATAAAAAATCGAAATTTCCCAATTTCTTTAGTCAATGATTAATATTAAATAGGTTTGGGTTTAGTATTAGTCAAAAAATAGGAAATCAAATTAAATTAAAGAAAACCAAAAAATCAGGCTCTATATGATAGAAACAACATTTCTTCAAGATTACAAACAATTTCTCAACTCAGAGCATATCAAATATAGCTCGAAGATGGTCGGTATGGCTTTGTAGGTTAGCACTGTTCACAAGGATGTCATCAATGTAAACCACAACAAATTTTCCAATCAAATTTTATAGTCCATAATTCATTAATCTTATGAAAGTACTTGAGGCGTTAGATCAGTTAATAGGCATTACCAACCACTTATAAAGATCATGTCGAGTTTTAAATGTAGTCTTCCATTCATCTCTTGGACTCATTCAAATTTGATGATAGCTAGACTTCAAATCAATCTTGCTAAAAATTCTAGCACCATTCAGTTCGTCAAGCATATCATCCAACCTCAAGATTGGGTACGTATACTTGATCGTTATCTTATTAATAGCTCTGCTATCCACATACATATGATAAGTACCATCCTTATTTAGCATAAGTAAAGTTGGTATAACATAAAGGTTAAGGCTCTCCATCACATAGCCTTGTTCCAATAATTTATTAACTTACCTTTATAGTTCAACTACTTACTCAAGATTCATACGATAGGCAAGCTTGTTAAGAAAGACAACACTAGGTATTAAGTCAATATAGTGCTCAATTCCTTGAAAAGGTAGTAGTCCTTTAGGCAATTGCTTAGGAAATAGGTCAACATATTCATTAAGCAGCTCTCGAATCTCATTTGGTAGCATGAGTTGCTCTTTCAATTCCAACAATCTTCTTATTAACAAAAAGGTTGGTTCATTAGATCAGATAACCTCTCTAAGCTTGAAATGACTAAGAACCAAAGTATTCTTGAATCCATAAGCTAGCTTAACCTGCAACTTGCTCACTTGATTGGGGGTCATGGGATTCAAGATGATCTTCCTCCTATCATTCTGAAATGCATATATATTCTTCAATCCATCATGTATAACTTTCTGAACAAATAGGCAAAGTTGGCCCAACAACACATGAGATGCATGCATAGATAGCACATCACAAAGAATTTCATCAAAATAGTTTTTAATCAAGATTAGCAGCAGTACTTGCTGAGTGATATGCAATGCTCCTTTTTTCATTTAACCAATAGAGTTTGTATAGTCTTAGGTGTAATAGGGTTGGCAACTTCAGCTTTTGAACTAGGTCAACAAATACAATATTTGTATAACTCCCATTGTCTACAATGAGTTCACAAACTTGTTCATTCACCTTGCAAGTGATATGAAATAAGTTTTCTCGTTGCTCCTCTTCAACAAATGGTTCAATGCTCATTACTCATCTGACAACTAAGGTCAACTTTTCTAGATCTTTAACAAATACATCCTCCTTGACAAGTTCCTCATCACTCTTAGTGTTCTTGTCCAATTTCTCTTTTTCTTTAGGTTCCTCATCCATATGATCCACTTCAAGCCTCAAAGCATCACCTTTGATGGCCATAGTTTGTCTGTTCAGACATTGGGCAGCCATATGCTCGAATCCCTAACATTTAATACACTTAATCTAGTTAGTCTTTTCCCTTGATCCTTATCCCTTCTCAAACATCCTCTTCGGTGCTTCACTATCACTAGGTTAGCTCTTTTTCTGAATTAGATGTCTATTCGTCTACCTAATTTAGTGTTACATTAAGCTCGATGACTTCCATGAGTAAGTCAACTTGATTAGACAAGTCGGCTCGTTGGAAGCTAGATCTGCCTATTCTTCCTCTATCTCTCCATACATTGAGCAATTTTCATAGCCTTATCAAAAGTGACAAAATGTTATCACTCTACTACATCTCATATCTCTTACCTCAATCTAGTCAGGAATCTAGGTATTTTCTGGGCCGATGGCTTACTAACCTCACATTGGATCATAACCGTTTGAAATTCTTGCACGTATTCATCAACAACGTGATTCCCTTACTTTAGCTCTTGGAGTTGAGAAAAAGTATCATGTAGATAGGTATCTAGTACAAATCTAGCTTTAATAACTCTTTTCGTCTCAAGCCATCTACTAACCTTTGTGTATCCATCTCATCTTTATATGGTTTGAAAATTCCTCCACCACATCACAGCATATCTTAAAAACTCAATTGCAATAGTTCTAACCTTATCATGGCCTTCATACTAATAAAAATCGAAGACTCGCTTTACCTTCCCTTCATAGTCTAAGTACTCGTCAATATTCCTAGAACCATCAAAGCTCGGGGTTTGAAGCTTCAAGTGATCCATCAGTTGAGGTACATAAGCTCTATCCTTTACTTCATAATTGTCATCTTCATTCTCCTTATCAACTTAGGAGCATCATAAGGAGTGTTAGAGATGACCTCAACAAGTCAGGAGGCTAACACATGAACGGCTCGAGTCAACTTAGCTATTATGTTCATCAAATCGCCCAGTGGAACTTCTTGGGGTACTTTAGGGTTATCAACCTTGGTGGACAACACCACTATTACCATCTCCAATTCTCGATTTACATTAGAATCAGTCATCTTCTCTCAACTCAATCTTATTCTCACAATAAAACACAGAGTGCCCATAATTTCACTATTACGTAGAAACAGTATACACTATCTTTAACTAATTAGTCACACACATACGTACATAACTTCTTCTATACAAATACTAAGGTCTAGATATATTCTACTACTAAATACCAGTTCAACAGCTACTTTAGAAATACCCAGTTAGTGCTTTCTCTGTTTCCTAAGGCTTAAAGCAAAGTAAAACAAAGTGTTACATAGTAGCTACTACAAAGAGTAATGATACTACTTCTACTACTTACCAAAATACTACAGCTAACCCTCACACAATCATATAACTAACAACGCTGATCCTATATATACTTCCACAATAATACTAAAATATGACACAACAATAACACAACTCAATAGTGACTTACCCAATATGAACCTCCGGTCTAATACCAAAATAATACACCACACCAAAGGTAGATAAGGACAACACTATTGGGGTTGGTCCAAGCTCACAGAAAGTTCGAAAGTGTAGGATGGAGAATGCATAAAATAGAAAGAGAACAAGCAAAATCCTACAAATGATTCTAAGGATATGACGCACTAAGGAACTTTTATAAACTCACAAACTAACTTGATATGACTCACAAGTCGTTCAATGAGGTTACTCACCACCTGACCTTACTTAAGGGATAGGATAAGAGTAAGAGAGGTAGTAAGCAAAGAAGCTTAACACTAAGAGGAGAATTCAGTATATGCATTAGTAATGAAGATGCCGCTTGTAGCTACTTACAAGAGGGTATTTATACCCAAAATATTAGGGCAAGCTACCAAATATGGAAGAGGCTAAAAAGACATTGTCCAAATTAAGTAAAATACAAGGAATAGATAAGGGGCATAAAAGAAAATGCAGAATCACAAACTTCGATGGTAGATTCTTCATGTAATGTATGAGGACAAGTGGTAGGTAGTCACTAGGAGGTTCCTATAGAAGTAAACAAGAAAGTATGGTCAGATTCAATTAATGCCACGTTGATCTATAAGTTCTCTAGGGTTATGTCAACTTAATCATGATCTGGGGAGCTCAAAACAAGTGTGGCCAAGTTAACTACTAAGTTAGTCAAGCTATCAACAAATCAGTTCTCAAGTCAGTACTTGGTCATTAACAAATAGAGAGGGGCTTAGCATGGTATTTTAGGTAGACTTGTAATTAGAAGCAACTTGGACTCTTCAGGTGTAAGCTGAGACGAAAGGATGCACCTTGCCATGCTTTCAAGTTTCACGCTCAAGCTTGGGTCAAGAGTCTACTGACTTAATTCCTATCATAATTCTTTGCTAAGGAACTAGATAAGAGTTAAAGGAAGACTTGGAAATGAAGCTTACAAGAAATATCAAGAGGAGATATTCAATTTTAATGAAGAAGAAGATGATGACGTATGGCTATACGAATGTGCCCTTTTATACTTACTATTTAGGGCATCTACTAAAAGAGGCAAAAGACTAAAAGGGTTACATCAAAATAGAAGGAACAATACATGTTCATTAGATAAAACCAAAAAGGTGCAAAAAGAATATTCATTTGGCCTTGCACACTAATTGTTTGTCAAATGACATGGCACCTAAGCATTGGTCAAATCATTTGGTGAAAACATATAAACAAGTATAGTGGCTACTTTTTAAACTGGTCAAAGAGAGTTCTTTAATCAAGTTGAAATCTAAGCTAGGTAGCTCGAGAATAGGATGGATAAGAGATTGGCTAAATGGATTGAGTTATCCTAATTTTCTAAGTGGTTGGAGCAGTCTTCGAAAATAAGCCCAATGGCTTTTCTAAGAGAGAAAAACAATTCGGTGAGTGATGAGGAAGGAAGCCTTAGACATAGGTCTGCTTGTTTTCAAACATCTGACCATTAGGGACTCAAGAGATTAGGCCTTGGAGTCCTTAGAGAGGTACTCAAGTAGTTTGGCCAAAGCCTAGCAAATGTTATATGGAGGTCGATAAGGGCAAGTAGGTGACGGCAAAGAACAAGTAGTTTCTAGGGCCAAATTCCCATCAATTTATCTTAGTTAATTTTAGCTTTACATCATTGCATCAATTATCCATTTGTCATTTTATTATTATTTTTTCATCACATTGTACGACTTGATTGACCATTATTTTACATTTCATTTGCACCATATTTTCCTTAAGTATATCCTTAACAAAAAAAAAAAAGGTACCCATAAGCATCTTCATAAGACTAAAAGTGTAGAATTGTTGATCACTAACCTTAAGATCAAACGTACTTTCCATAAACTTAGACGAGAATATGCATCCTTGAACAAAGAGTCACTCAAGATCATGGCAGGAAACTGTGACCAAAATGGAGAAGATTGTATACATAAGGATTATTTTGTTCCTTCTATTGGTCCCTTACAAGCAATTAAAAGTGGAGGTGAATTAATTGCTTAACAAGAATTAAAACTTTTTCAAAATATAACAACCCATTTTGGCTACTTACATAATAGCTTAGAGTTTAAACAAGAAATATGCAAATAGATAAACAAACAAGTAAATAAAAAGAGAAAGGGAGTTCAAGAACATCAACTAGAGAATTTATAGAGGTTCCTCCTTGTGAGTCAGTCTTCTCTTCTAGCTCTACTCGCTAGCGATTCAGTCTTTCGCATTGGTCATTCCATTATTTTCAATAATCAAAGAAAGAGTATAAGTACAACCATGCACAACTATAATCAACATAGCTCTTGCTTCAAACTTGTCTCTAACTAAATAGAACTACTGTGATCTACTATGTCTTAATTATAGCACTCAAAACAATTTGAATAAGACTTGATGGAAAATGACTATAACTTCCTAAGTTTTGGACAAGGAATATGTAAAACAATTCAAAGCATCTAGTTAACTCAAAAAGGATCTTCTCAAATGCTTGCTATTAATGTGCACCTAGGAGTTAAGTTGATCACTAAGATTTACCGTAGAACTAAAACCAAGTGGTCCTTTAAGATATCGAAGAATGAAGGAACAAAATGTCAGCAAACGTAGTAGCTTATGTAAGGCTACTAAGAGGATATGATGTACCAACGAACACAACACAACTTAGTACCTCACCTAATATGACTTATTACCTCGCCTAATATAACTTACAAGCTAATACTAAGATCTACTCGCCACTAATCTCGAGCTACTCGGCAAGATTAAATAAGAATGTAGAAGAAATGTACTTAGAGAAGGGTATCTATGAAGAATAAGTATATGCAATATCTGTAAAGTATAAGATCATTTCAGCTACAAAAGACAAGGGACTAGTTATAGTAAATTCCTACGGCAACAATGAAATATGTGCAATTATAATGAAGGGTAATACAAAAATACTAGCTTCATACATTGCAAAAAGGGTAAAAGGGAACAAATAGTACAAAGGAATATAATACAATGTCAAAAAAAAAAAAAAGAATGGCAAGTGGCATGTCATGATTGGCTCCATATTCTAGGATCTTAGGATGTTGTAGCTAAGTTGTACTAATGTTGTGGTTGCTATTAACAAAATGTACTTGGAGCTGCCAAAGTGATTAAATGATGCTGCTATTTAGTAGGCTACATGAGTAGGGCTCAACGTGTAGTGGCCTCGATACTTAGCAATTTTACTGACTGGAAAAGTAGGGTTCAATGTATAGTGACCTCAGGCTTGGCACTCGACACTCAACTAATGGGCCTCAACATTCGGTAGTTCAGCTTCGGCACTTGAGTAGTCGACGACTAAGTAAGAGTCTGAGCAAAGCAAAGTGTGTCTAAGCTAGGACCTTAGAGAATTTGTCCACAACTCTTCCATGTACAAGAGTTCGTCTTCGGCAAGCTAATAAGAGAGAATCCTCCTAGTAAGAGATTGCAAGCCTTGGAGGCAGGTGTGAGTGATGGGTCTAAATGTCAACAATCCATTGGTTCCTTAGGGTTGTTGAAGATTTACCCTAAAATCTTGGTCTTCTTCTCTTAGCAAATAAGGCATCAAGTCAGCGACATTGAAAGTGGGAGATACTCTGTATCCTTCGAGTAACTCTAACTCATAGGCATTGTCATTAATGCAATGAAGGATCTTGAAGTAGCCATCTGACCTAAGAGATAACTTGTTAGTCCTCTTCCTTGTCACTCCTTGCTAAGGTTAATCCAGATAAGGTCTCCTAGGTTGTAAATGACTCACCTCCTTCCTCAGCTTCCTTATTCTTTCTAATGGGCTACAATCTTGGCTAATTACTCGGTAACCTTCTAATGTAGTCTCTGAAACTCTTTGGTGCACTGTAGGCCTGATTGACTTTACCTTAAGGAAGTTAGGTTGATAATAATATCGAAGGGCAACTTCAGGTTAAGTTCATAGAAAACCTCCAAAGGCATCCTTCTTATCAAGCTATGAGTAGAGCTATTGTAATCAAATTTAATGGTGGGTAAGTAGAGATCCTAATAATGTAGATTCTTCTCAACAGTAGCACGAAGGAGGTTGCCTACTGTTCTATTCACAACTTCTATCTGGTCGTCTATCTATGGATGGCAAGAAGTATTGAACATGAGCTTAGTGCCGTGCTTCTTCCATGGTGTTCACTAGAAGAAGCTTATGAACTTCAAATCACATTCAGAAATAATACACCTTGGAAGTTCATGCAACCACACAATCTCCTGCAAAAAGAGATTAGCAACAAATAAAGCAACATTGGTTTTGTAGCAAAGGATGAAGTAGCTCATTTTGCTAAATCAATCAACTACCACCATAATAGAGTCATATCTTCGAGGTGTTCTGGATAAGCCGAACATGAAAGCCATGCTCAAATCAGTCTACAGCTACGCAGGTATGGGCAAAGGTATATATTTACCATATGGTTCCTTCTTTCCTTTAGCTCACTTGCACACCTTGCACCATTCAAGAATTTTGTATACATCCTTCATCATCCCAAGCTAATAGAAGTGTTCTTTTAGCAACTTGGCAATCCTCTTCTTGCTAAAATGGCCAGCTAAGCCACCAACATGAGCTTCTTAGACAAGTAAGCTCTTAGTAAAACCATTTATCATACAAACTTGCCTTCCCTTTGTTAGAAATCCTTGGCTCAAATAAAACCCATCTACAACTCCTCTAACATTACACTTAGCCACTAAAGGCCTAAAGTACTAGTCATCCTCATACTAATTAGGTAAGGTGCCAAACCTAAGTATCGTAGCTTATAAGGTAATAAGAAGAACATGTCGACGAGAAAGGCATCAACCACGATGTTAGAACTTCCCTTCTTGTACTTAAGGACATAGCAAAAGTTTTCTAAGAACTTAACCCATTTGGCATGACATTAAGAGAGTTTCTATTGGCCTCAGAGGTGTTTAAGGGACTCATGGTCTATGTCGATGATAAACTCTCTCAATAGCAAATAATGTTACTAATTCTAAAGTGTTTGTATAAGGGCATATAACTCCTTTTCATATGCAGAGTAATTTAATATGGCACCTTTAAGCTTCTTACTGAAATAGGCAACTAGTTGACGTTCTTACATGAGAATAGCTTCGATGCTAACTCTAGATGCATCACATTCTAGTTCAAAAACTTTCTCAAAGTCGAGCAAGATGAGTACTAAGGTAAAAGTCAACTTGGACTTAATCTCATTAAAACCACTCTGAGCTTTCTTAGACCATCTAAATTCAGAGTTCTTCTTGGTCAACTCGATCAATAGAGTAGTTATGGATTTAAAGTTTCGAATGAATCTTTGACAAAATGAAGCTAGACCATGAAAACTACTTAATTCAATAGCACTAGTCAGCATCAACAATTCGAAAATAGCTCGGACTTTTTCGTCATTAACTTTGATACCTCCCTTAGAAACAACATATCCAAGGAATACTACCACACTCTGACAAAAAACACATTTCTTTAAATTTCCAAATAATTGCTTGGCATGGAAGATATCAAACATAGATCTCAATTGCTAGACATGAGAAATGAGGTCGACACTATAGACCAGAATATCATCAAAGTAAACTACGACACATTTACCAATCAAGGTCCTCATAACATGATTCATGAGTCACAGAAAGGTACTCGACACGTTTGTAAGACTAAACGGCATCACCATCCACTCGAATATACCATCCTTTGTTTTGAAAGTAGTTTTTCACTCATCTCCATGTCCTAGTTGGATTTGGTGGCAACTACTCTTCAGATCAATCTTGGAAAATACTCGTGTACCATGCAACTCATTGAGCATGTCATCTAATTGAGGGATCGGATATCAATACTTAACAGTGATTTTATTAATTGTACGGCTATCAATGCAAATTCTCTATGAGCCGTCCTTTTTTGGCACTAAAATAACCGGTATGGCATAAGGGATCATGCTTTCTCAAACATAGTCGCGTTCAATCAACTCATGAACTTGCTTCTTCAACTCAACTGCCCACTAAGGATTGAGCCTATAGGCAGGTTGGTTAGGTAAAGCAACTCTAAGATGAAAGTTAATGCAATGCTCTATATCTCTTATAGGTGGTATAGCTTTCGGCAACACGTCAAGGAACAAATCAGCATATTCCTAAAGTAATGCTTGCACCTCAATAGGTAAGGCTCTAGTCTCTTTCAACTAGAGAAGTCTCCTAACCAACAAGAGTATACATTCTTCCCCCCTAACATCCTTGGAGAATTAGGCTTAGGAAATCACTTAGGACTTCCTTTGTAAGGATTTGGAAATCTTTTCTTACAATTCTTGAACTTCTCTATAGGCTTAGGAAATCACTTAAGACTTCCTTTGTAAGGATCTGGAAATCTTTTCTTGTGATTCTTAAACTTCTCTAGCGCTCATTGAAGTCAACACAACCTTTTTCCTATCCTTCTAGAATGTATAAGTGTTCTTATACCCATCATAGAGTACCTTGTGATCAAACAACCATCGTCGGCCTAGCAATATGTAAGAAGCACACATGGGTAGGATGTCACACAACACTTCATCCCTATATCTATTATCAATAGTAATCAACACTTTAACTTGCTCGGCAATAGGTAAACCTCCTTTCTCATTTAGCCATTGAATCTTATAGGGCTTAGGGTGTAGATAGGTTGGCAATTTCAGAGCTTTCACTACTCCTTGTGCTATGATATTAGTATAACTCCCTCTATCTATGATCAAAACACATAGTTTGCCATTCACTTGACAGTTTGTATGGAAGAGGTTCTCTTTCTGATCATTCTTGTCAAAGGTAAAGGTATTGAGAGATCCCCACATAACCATATAATATTCTCCCATTTTAGGTAGAATATGGGCATCAGAATCTTCTTGAGACTCATCTAACAAGTGATTAACATCTACCTCTTCTTCTCCTTCACTTGCACTCTCTACCTCGAACTGGGGTTTCTCCCCCTTGATGGTTATGATGTGTCGGTTAGGACATTGACTAGCCATGTGTCCAAAACCAAGGCACTTGAAACACTTGATTTCTCAAGTCTTTCCTTAGTCCTTCTTGACCTTAAGTTCCTCGGCTTTAGTCTTGCCTCGGCTATCATCAAGTCTGCTCGTCATCTGACCTCGACAATCTTCCTTGAAACTATATAGACCTCGATCATATCCAAGTCGGCTCAACATACCAGTTTTGCTTAGTACAACAAGTCGGCTACTCATTATTTGTCTGATCTAATTTCGCCTCTACCTTTCGACCCTCTATACTACTTGGATGGTCTCATCCAAAGTCCCAAGCCTCTATACCTCTACTATATTACCAATTTCTGACCTTAGTCTAAAAATGAACTGTGCTATTGTTCACACTTTGGGTTTATCAAATTCACAACAAATCATTAGTAGTTGAAACTCTAGGACATATTATCCCATATTTATTGAATAGGATAAACTTCATTTACACCCATACATGCTTGCATTGTCATAATAATATTATAATACAATCCTTGTTAAATAGTAGAACGAGTCAAATGTATTACCTTAATACACTTGACATAGTAAAGCTCGGTCTTGACCTAAAAACAAGGTTATAAAAAATGTTCTTCCAAACTGCTTCTAAGTCATCTGAATGCTTCTAAATGACTTATGTTTTTGTCGAAACTTCTTTTATGTTTGCTTCTAATTTATTTGTTCACTTTTGAACAGCTTATGAACTTCTTAGGATTGCTTCTAAGTCTTTAGAGTTCTTCTAATCAGCTTCTATTCTTATCAAAATTCTTTTTAAGTCTGCTTCTAAGTCTATCATGTCACTCTTTTCTTCAAACTCTAGAAATGTCCAATAATGCTTCTAAATATGCTTTTAACTTTTTGTCTTGATTGAAATTGGTTAAGTTTTCACTTGAGAATTATAGCTTTTAACCGTACTTCTAAGTTCTTTGTCTTCAAACTTTATTCTTGGATCAAATTGTCTGACCTTGCTTCTATCTTTACTTCTAAGTTCTTGTTTTTTCTTAACAACACTTAATACTTGCGTTAGTGATCTTTCATGTTAGTTATCATCAAAACATGTCATCAAGGGATCCAACACCCTCAATTAGAGGAACAATACCCGATATTACACGCTTTAGAATCAAAGGTAACAACTTTAAGCTCAAGCCTGCACTGATATGAATAGTACAATCCAACCAGTTTAGAGATATTTGCATGAGGATTCCAATGACCACAATTGAAATTTCTTACTAAATATGCAAGACCATCAAATGCAATGGAGCTTTGGAAGATGCCATTTGCCTCCAATCATTTCCATTTTTATTTAAGGACAAAGCAAAAAGTTGGCATTACTCACTCCATAATGGCTCAACACTATATGAGATCAATTAGCTTAGAAGTTTTTCACGTAGTTTTTCCCTCTTGCTTGTACTACCAAACTCAAAAGTAATATTACCATTGTTGTACAAATTGGACAGCCCGACCAACTGAACCAGCCTAACCTGGAACCAACCATTAAGGCGGGCATATTTATAGCAAAAAACCGTTTTAATGTTGAAGTGGCTAGACCTGCTTGACCCATCCAGTTTAACTATAAATCGGTCAACCCAGCCGAATCATGCGGGTCCGAATGGAACATTATATTAATAAAGAAAGAGTAAAAAAAAACAAAAAAAAAAACAAAAAGCAAATGCAAAGAAAGAAAGGAATGGAGATTAGATATTGTCGGCTTCGAAATTTGAATAACATATCTTTATGGCCAAAAAAGATAGTTACGGTATTCCTCTTTCAATATTTTATTTACTTTCCAATATAAAATCAAAACTATATAATATGCATATCTTTAGACTTTAATCTTTATGCCGAATAATTCATGATATTCCTTTTCCTATATTTTATCTACTTTCCGAAACAAAAGCAAAATCCTACCTATTGTCAATCAATCTTTGATTCAATGCATAAATACTTGAAAAATGAGAAAACAATTATGGGTGCATCGGAGGATACTCTAGTGCGGCCACTTCAATACCTAAATTAACCCTCTTGCCTTATCAAGAGAATTGTCAAGTGATTAGGCACATGAGAGAATGGAAGACAGTCTTCTTACCTTGGATCTTGTTTGATATTTATAGTAGATAATTGGATACATATACACGAATAGGCTCTAAGAGCCAAGCTCAAGTCACAATCTAATTAATTTAGGCCTTAGGCCCATTTATTAAAAATGTTATCAACACTACCATCAGACTTTTCTCTTACTTTTAGCACTTTAATTTATTTGACTTTTGTTTTAAGTTTTGAGCAAATCACTTTCAAGTTTCAACTTTCATTATTTTCATCTTCAAAAAGTTCTTCACACGACAAAGGCAAGGTCAAATTTCAATTGGTCATCTGCACTCGTTGCCGTCAAAGCCAAATATTAATTAGTTAGGTAATTTTCTTTAGTCTTTATCATATGATGACCTAACAAATTTTATACACAATTATGCATGTATGCTTTCATATTGCCTGTCAAGTAGTGTATTATTTCTATAATGATTCTAGTTTTGTGAACTACCTTTTTCATATGCAAGTAAAAAAAAAAAATAACTCCTCTTCCGTTAATCTCTTACCCACATAGTTCAGTTTCGATCTTCTCTTAATTTTCTTCTTTCACGTATGACTTTTACATCTAAACTAATCAAGTCGTACCGAACGTTATAAAATGTGGCTTCTTTTGAAATTCAATTAATATATAGGTATGTTTTCATCCAGGAATACGTACGCTTCAGTTAAATATTAGAAGCCTCATATATGATATATCTAAAAGCATTAGCTTTACATTGTTCTTTCAATTCACACTCATATTGCACAACATTTTAAGGGTTTTGCTATTTCTATGAAATATTATTAAATAATAATATAAATTTCTTGTAATTTTTGTAAGGAATGTAAAATAGACAATCATGTTCTACTGCTGTTCATTCAAAGAATGACCCTACTTTGGAGCACTTTACTTTGTCCACCAATAAGAAAGGGAAAAAAAGGTGTCCACATGTCTTTAACGTAGATGTAATTATCATGGTGAAGGGATCAATAGGATGAAATATCATTTAGTATGGATTCGTGGCAACATAGCATCTTGTAAAAAGGTTCTAAGTAAAGTTTGAGAGAAAATGATAGAATATCTTAAATCCTTAAAATGAAAAGATAAAGACTCCGTTGAAACTCCACATATTGAAATGAAAAATATGAAGTAAAGGAATTGAATGCTCTATCAGAGGTGCAAAACAAAAAAGGAAGGCTAGTATTAATAAATATATGGTTAAGAATACTACTACATTGTCTTAACTTAGTATTAAAGGTGCATTAGCTAGTAAACAACCTGTTCGTAAAGCAAACATGGCATTCGCTAAATGGTTTTTTTATGCATGCATATCTTTTAACACATAAAAGTCACCTTATTTTCAACCAGCTTTAGATGTTATTACTACAATTGGTAGTGGTTATAAAGGTCACCTTATCATGCCATACATATTCAATTACTACGAGATTATAAGGAGTGTCAATTGCCAATTGATTCTTACAAAAGCGATGGGGCTAAGTTTGGATGTACAATTATAGGTGATGGTTAGACTAGTCAAAGATAAAGGACCTTGATTAATTTTTTAGTGTGCTGTCTTACTAGAATGACATTTGTAAAGTCTGTTGATATCAGACATTATCAAGGATACTAATAATCTGTGCAATATTTTTCCAAAGATAGTAAAATAGTTAGGCCTACTAATGTGGTATATATAGTTACTAATAATGCAAGTAACTATGTTGCAGCGGGGAGGTTGTTGTAAGAGAAATATGATCACATATATTGGTCTCCTTATGCAGCACGATGTTTAAGTTTGATGCTAAAAAATATTGTTAAGATAGATCATGTTAATGAGCTTACAAGCTACACTTCTATGGTAAACATCTTTTTTTATAACCATATTTACTTATTGTCTTAGTTAAGACAAAGAAATGGTTTTGAAAGAATTGTTCATCCAAATGTGACTCAATTTGCTACTATTTTCATCACTTTGAAAAGTATTTATGAACATAAACATGACTTACAAGCTTTAGTGATAAGTAAGCACTTTACAAGTCATAAGCTATCTAATTGTACTGTTAGAAAAACTTGTAGTGCCATTGTTTTGGATAGCAAATTTTGGGAAGATTGTTTCCTTATGGTGAAAGTTACAACTCTTATTGTAAGACTCTTGCATATTGTAGATGCTGATGAAAGACCTTCCCTTTGTACTGTTTATCAAAGCTTTTCTAGGATTCATAAGGGAATTATATTCATTTTTAAAAATAGACAAAAATTGTATAGTCCTTCCATCAAAATTATTGATGAAAGGTTGGATAAGCATTTCTATCGTAGTCTTCATGGCGTAGCTTATTTTTTTAGTCCAGTCTTTATGTATGATGAATCTTTTGAAGAAAGTATAGAAGTTATGCATGGCCTTTTTTGATGTGCTTGAAAAGAGAAGCATATGTAGTGATAATACATAAGTAATTAAGGACATCAACTTATATTGTGAAAGGAAAGAAGGTTTTGGTCGAGAAATGGCAATTAAATCCACCAAAATAATGTAACCCATTAAGTAACTACTAGAATTACAATTACTTTCCTTATATTTATTTTTTATTTTCCAATTATTCAACTATTTTAATTCAATGATAGATGAATGGTGGAGGTTGTTTGGTCATAATGGTCCTACTTTGCAAAAAATTGCTATTTGAATTTTAAGTCAAATAGCTTCTTCTTGAAGATGTGAATGTAATTGGAGTTTTTTTACCACATTCAAAGAAACAAATTGGAGCATCAAATGCTAAATGAACTTGTCTGCATGTTGTATAATTTACCTTTGAAAAAGAGGTACGTAAATTATTTTATGAAAAAAAAAAACTTCACTCATGTATCTTTTATATGGAACTTGATAATTACATTTTCGTTTGCTTTTTCTTCCTTAGATTTTAGGCAGCAACATAAGAAAAAAAAGCTACGATCCAATTGACTATGATTACATTAATAAGATGGATTGGATAATGGAAGAAGAAGAAGAAGATGTAGCTCCTGAACTTGATTTTGATAAAATTATTAAACAAGCAATATACAAAGATGATGCCACTCTCATAACTGTTGATGGTTCCACTCAAGGTTAGTGATATATTTCTAAACTAATAATTTTAAATGAGTATAGAAAAAGGAGTTTGCTAATATTAATTATTTCTTTCCCTTCCTTCTAGATGATAAAGAGATTAAAAATGTTGTAAATTTAGAAGCTATAGGAGAACAAACCAATGTTATGTAAATTCTTGAATCAGATGATGATCACAATGATTTTTATTGGAGCTTAAACTGTAATCCAAGTTCATGGTTTTGAGTTTTGAATGTAAATTATTTGGATCAAACTATGATATTGCTTTCTAAATTAGTTTAAATTTGATCCAAGTTTGGATTAAGGATCTATATCTCATTTACTTATGCAAATTTCATGCTATCCTAATGACTAATAGATGGATTTTGATCAAATTATGGATTTGATTGTCTAATTTCATATTTATTTTCCTTTTAAAATTAAAATATAACTTTTTTTATTTTTTTATTGACCCTGGTTCGACCATTGATTCAACTCCTTGACCCTTGACCCTTAACCCTTTTATATGTCTAAGTGAACATCCTAATCTAAATCTAACAACATTAGATATTACATTATTCATGCAATACAAAGGCAAGCCTTGTACAAGACATAGGAAAGGTACAAGGAGATTTAAAGGAGGTATACTCATCATAGGCTCCCTGTATGGCTTCAAGTGTAGTCATTCTTTAATGAATTGAGAGCCTAACTTCAGATGATGATTGATGCAACCTCTAGAGGAGCACTAATGAGTAAGAGGGTAGAAGAAGCATATAAGCTAATTGAAAATATGGCACGAACACATGCACCTGACAAACGGAATGAACGATGCCTAGGAGAATATTGGAGTATATGAAGTGAGAGAGATGTTATAATTGATAGCACAAGTTGCAACTCTCACTATACAGATGAGCTTGATGAGTAAGGTTCTTATTATACGATCTCTAGTTATAGTCCATTACTGATGTGTGCATTATCCATGGTGGTGCTTATGATATGATGGAATGTCAAGTAGGATTCCTCTCAACTCCCTCTATGAGAATGACCTCTAGATGTGAGACCCTAATTAATTAAGTATCCTGTTCATTGAACTAATCAATCCGAGCTAGGACATTTAAGTTAAACAATCTTGTCCGAATCAAGCCAAATTGTAATATAAGATCATAAAAGTTAAACGAAGAGTGTTAGTAGTATCAATTTCCCAAAATAGTGTATATATAATATTTAATTTTAATAAAGTGTATTTTTACCAATTTTTTGTTAATTATCAAGAGCTCAATTTTTAAGTCTCAAAACATAACAAGTTGTTAGAGATAAATTATTTAAGTTATAAAAATAATATTTAGGAGTCAAATGACATATAATGCAATTATATAGTTATGTCATATTTACATGATACACCGAATACATAAATATGTTATTAAATATACCAAATAATTATTTAAAATTGCAATTAATTAATAGAACATTATAAAAAAAAATATATCAAACATACCTAGAATTCATGGATTTAGGTGTGGCATGACTTTAATGTAGTAGGAAATCTCAAGTGCAAGCTAGCAAGGGCAAATGAAGTGAAACGTTTCACAAAATGCCAAAATAACCCACAAATTGACACTTAGAAAATAGTTTGACACCTTTCCACATACCCAACTTCTATAAACCTAAATCTAGAGTGAGGATAAACCATTTTACAACATTCATTAATTTGTAAACCCACTCAAAAATAAGATTTACTAAAGAAAATAAAAATAAGAAAAATTTGGATCAAGAATAAGGGATTAAGGGTGCATATAGCTACACTTGACCTGTCATCATGTGGCTTAGAACTTAAATATATGGGGACAAGAGAGGCTGGGCCAACACACCTTGGTAGCTGGAGGGTGGCCGGAGCACTGTACGCCAATGAGTGTTCGATTTCTCATTCTATTTTGATTTATTTTCCAAAAATACCAAATAAGCTTATAAAATTATGAAATTTGCTTTCCATGGGTTATTTTTCATTTAATTTTATCTGGTATGGTAATTTCATTTTCTTGAAATAATATCGATTTAGGATACTGCCTTAAGAACATGCCCTGTTATTACAAATTTTAGTTAAATTTTCTAAAATATTAAATGATGTTGTTTTGAGTTGAAAAATTTTTATGTAACACTCCTATAATACATGCTAAATTGTGGTGCTGAGAATTTTTGAAAAAAAATTATGTTTACTATTGATAGTAATTTATTTGGTACTTATTAACAATTTTGCTTATTATAGGAAGTAAAGAGATTCTAATGTGTTTGGTATATAAAATCAATTTAGCCTAAATTCTGATGATTAGCAATATTAAGATACGTATAATATTATGAATTCAAAGTTAAGTATGATTATTTTCCTATTTTTTGTCATTTATTGAAGAAATAGAGCTTAAATACGTATTATAGAGTATATAATATAATATGCGATTTTTAGTATTTTTTTTAGACCAGAATATAATCAATATGATATTATGAATATAATGTGTATTTCATGGATTTTGTAAAGTACAAACACCAAGTAATATATATTTTTTGATTATTTATACATATTTTGTTCCATATGTTGATTAAGGGTAAAATTGGTAAATCGACGATGTAAGGTATAAGGGCTTGAGAAGTAATGAAGTTGAGAAAGGTTGTTTGGAGTGTTATTATATTAAATTGATCCTATAATTGTAACTTGAAAGAAAAGTAAGTGAATCAACAACATTTTAGGATATTGGTTAAAGGCAAAAGACAGCTCAAAGGTTATGGGAATAAATTTTGCACTATAATGATACTCAAAAAATAAGTCAAAGACAATTTATGAGTTAAATGTAAAAATATGAGCTTCAAAAGCTTGGTCAAATGTTGTTTTTCTTAAAAATTCTAGGAATAACAAAATTAGAGGGTAGCTTAGAGGATAATTTAATAAGAAGCATAAAACTAGAGAAACTCAGAAGCTATGTCAGATGATAAAATTAATATTATGAATAACCCCTGTATAGCTTAGATAGTAACTTAGAAGATTTAACAGTTTAGGGTAACTTATAAAAATTATTGATTAATCAAGATATTATGATTTGTAAAAGCGGATCGTGTAATAAGAAACTATTTCAGAAGCTAACTTAGAATCAAATTTAGACATTAAATTGGAACTAACTTACAACGAACTAACTACCAACAAGTAAGTATTTAACTAGTATATGTGTATATACACTCATTACCTATAATTGACTATAGAAGTACTTCCTCTACCTAGGTGAAGTCATGGAGGAAGAAGTTCTTACTAACAAGTAAATTAGGATTGTACCGCTAACCAAGTTAGTAAAATTGTGTGTATAGGGTATAGATTTACATCTATATTTTGTATAACGTTGGCAATGTTTTATGTGATGAACTCTAGACTTGGTTGTGGGTAAAACATATGAAGGTTTGTGTTATAATAAATATTCAAATCAGAAGCTCTTTTAGAAGCAAATTCAGAACATAAAGCAGAGACAAAAAGAATATGATAAGCCTTGTTGATATACTTGATGTTGATTAAGAACTAGTTGATGCATTCACGGTATGGCATGAAAAAGACCTATGAGTCAGTTTTCTTAAAACTTATGGCTTTCTTAAGATAAGTTTACAAAGCTAATTTTTCATGCATATAGTTTTGCATTGACCAACACTTCAACCACGCTCTATAGTTTTGCTAAGCTGAGATAATTTGCTAGGTTCCCAGATATATTCTTCGGATGCCCAAATTTATAGTCGACCAAACCTAATGAGTTGCTAAGTTGACTAAGATATCAATACCAAAGCATGTCATGTGCATTAGCATAACATACAATTTGCATTATTTTATTTGCTGCTCGAATATTAACTGAATATGAAACTTGAGTGCCTGTGTTATGTGCTTTGGTATATTGTTGCTTATTTTCCACTCTCACTTAGCTGAATAGTAGCTGAGGGGATAAGTTTTCTCTTATCCTTAAGTTAGGATGCAAGTTTTTTAGGCATCACCAATAATAGAGGTAGACTTTTTGGAGAGCGCTGGATAGAGTCGGCTATTTTGAAAGTAAGTGTACCACTAAATAAGTACAATGTAGACCCAAAAGTTTATGTGAAGTTTAGTGTTTAAGTTTATTGAAAATTGTAAATGATGGAAATATTTGTAACCAAAAACCAACAGCTGAACTCCTTTAAGCACCAAGTATATAATGAAGTGTTGTTTTATTAAAATCAAACTTAATTATAACAGGTTTACCTATGTGATGGGACATCATATGCTATGCTGAGATGTAACATCTAAATAGGCTAACTTTGTTAGAAATTTCAATAAAGGGAACCATAACCCATGCTTAAACACCTACAAACCTGGTTAAAGGAATCATCTAAACTTCTCTTGGCGAGAGAACAATAATGCTTCTAAGACACCACCTAGCTTTTCACAACCTTCTCAACCACTCTAAGAGAAGGAGTCAAGTATGGAAGAGCTCATAACCAATTTCATTTGGAGGGCTTATGTGAAATTTTAGAACTAAGATGCTGCTATTCATAATCTAGAGGTGTCGATGTGTTAGATTTCTCATATGCTAAGTAGCAGCCTTCGAAGTTTGCTACCTAACACCATCGAGAGAAATACAAAGGAGCAAAAGGAACCATCAAATGTAAGGGGAAAAGAAGTTAGAATGGTTGAACTTGAAGAGAACGAGATCCTAGCTAATGAATATGTGATTGAAATTAATGCCCTAAATAGTTCGAGTAATGTAATGATAAAGAAGCAGGTTGAGGAAGACTTCATTAAGGGAGAATGAATGCTAAGTATTTGCGAAGTTGTGAAGGAAATTAAAGAAATGAAAAGGGATGAAGAACTAGAGGAAGCTTGTCCTAGGTCTAAGGAGGAGTACTTTCAAATGAATTGTTATGATCAGTTAATGTTTATGGATGACTGGAGTGATGAAAAGAATGAAGTCGAACAATACTATAAGGATGATGAGCATGAGAGTATGGGGGTAGAGAAAGTTGAGATCACAAGTGCGACTTATCTCCAAATAGAATATCATTAAGTCTTTTCTCTCAAATTTCCCTACTCTTATCAATCCTTTAATTGTGGCAAGTAACTTTAGATTAATCATTCATGCGTACTATCATCCTATTACTCTAATGAGTGCATTCTCTTTCAATGAGTCATATCTATGAGAGTACCATTCATCTTTAACCAGAATAATCCAACAACTCTAACTCTCACAAGTTAGGAATTTTATGTTATTGTGACTAAATTCAATTGATTTCCTAATCACTTGATTAGGAATACAATCTTTTTGTATCAAAGCTTCGGTTTTGGTAATGTTAGTTTGTATTTAGTAAGTTTCATAATGTTGTTCTTATGATTGCAAATTGTGTTGTTTAAGTTATGGTGGATAGGAATTGAGGTACCATTGTAGTTCTATCTATTAGGTACTGTAGTTGTACCTGCATTGTGTATTGAGGGAAGAATTGTGGTGTTGTATTTTGGTTTTATGAAGGAAAGTTTCTATATCCACCAAGTACTCAACAAAATTCCTTAAAGGAATTTTCAACCCATATACCTTACCTTTCATTCCTATTCCATAAACCCTAAACATTATACCACTCCAAATATGACTTAGACCTCTTGAAAACACTCTATACCCATCATATTCCAACCTTAACCATTAAAATCATTCCATCCTAAATGCATTACCGATATTCACTACTACATCAAACAACAGTGTACATAGTAGAGTCCTCGATACCGAGAGCTAGCAAGATGGCAACCAACACCCCTATAACCCCGATAACACCATCACAAGAGTAGAGTTCCAAACAATCACCCAACATATGGCTGACATATCCTTTGCTCTAAATTGGCTAGTCTAAGGATAACCCATATAACTCTCACCTCAAAACTAACCCTTAAACCAACACAACCCATTTGGGCTAAGAGCAGGAGGTAGAGTAAAATGAGGAGGATATTGAGTTTAGGAAGTAGATGTCTATTCGGAGGATAGTGAGTTCAGGAAGTAGATGACATTTATGTAGAAAGAGAAAGGGATAATTATGAAGATATTCTGATAGGTAGAGTTGGAGGCTAGTTTAGGGTTATAAAAACTATAAAATTGGAGATGTCATCCTTCTTTAAGAGTAGCATAGCAAATGGTTACTTAGACTAGGAAGAGAAAGTTGAGAAGCTCTTTGAGTACCATTACTATAAGGAACTGACGCAAGTCCATTTGGTGGCTATTGCATCTATAAGGTATTCTACAATTTAGTGAAGGAATTTATTAGCCACCCGAAGAAGAAATGGTAAAGGAGAGTTTCATACTTAGGAGGACATGAAAACTTAGCTGAGGAAGCAATTTGTACCTAAATTATACTTGCAAGAAACTTACAAATGATTGCAAACATTAAAGTAGGGTTCTAAGAGCATGAATGAATACGTTCAAGAATTTGAGATGTTGATGATTTGGAGTGTAGTATAAGACTTGAATATTTGATAGCAGGGAGGTTTATCATAAGGCTGAGATTTGAAATAAGCAGAATTGTTAGGTTACAAAGAATTACCAACATAGAATATGCCATTCAGTTGGCTTAAAAAGTGGAACTCCAATTGAAGTATGACCCCTATAATGCATAAATGCACCATCTACCTCCAAACACTACCAAGCCTACTATACAACATTTTAAGGGGCAAGACATGGTGATTAGAGATGCACCTTGGTTAGATTCCAATCCCATCTAAAGAGTTGAGCCTTAGTTTGATCATGAGGGTAAAGCTTTTGCTGGCATACTCTAAAGCCTAAAAGGAGTTAGGAGTTTAGGGCATAAATTGAGCTAAGTCAAGTGCTTTAAATTCCTTAGCTACGGCCATATTGCATCATAACATCCTAACAAGTGCACCATGTTCATGGTAGGAGATGCACTTAGGGTTAAAGTCTACAATAAGGATGAGGAGGAATATGTTAATGATACAACAAATATTGATAATCTCTTGGATTGCTCTTATAATGATGAGGAAGCTATTACTCATAAGGATAAGGAAGATCCGATGTTGGCTTTAGTGTTAAGAAGGGTCTTATTGCCATGCCATTTGATGAAATCAACAAAGTGAGAACCTTTTCTCATATTTCCTACTTAATAGAAGGGGTCTAATGCATGCGTATAGTAAATAGAGGTAGTTGTACCAACGTCTTCACATCTTTAGTGGTTGACAAATTGAAGTTACAAACTACTCTATACCTATACCTAGATAAATTACACTAGCTTAATGAGAAGAGATCCTTACATGTAACTTAGTAAGTAAAGGTGCCATTCTCTATAGGGGATTGATATGTAGAGAAGATATGGTGTGACATCATTCCTATGGGAGCTTCTCACATCCTATTTGGATGGCCCTAATTGTTTGATCACCAGGTCATTCGCAATAGTTAAGGTAACACCTATATGTTCCCCAAGGATGATAAGAAAATATTGCTACAACCAATGACTCCATTAGAAGTGCAAAAAGCCCAACAAGGCCCTTGAATTGAAGAAGTATACCATGTTGGTGAGTAAAGCTTAGATATTTTAGTCCGTTCAATCGGGAGAACCAACTTTCATGCTACTCCTTAAGCAATTGCTTGAGGCTAATCAATCTACTCAATTACTTGAAGAGGTCCAGAAATTGTTGGCAGAATTTACGAATGTCTTTCTTGAAAAACTTCTTAATGGTTTACCACCCATGAGACCCATTGTACATGCTATTAACCTTCGGCCTAAGGTGGCATTATCTAACCGCCTAACATACCATATGAACCTTGAAGAAGTAAAGGAGCTGAAGCAATAAGTTGATGAATTAGTTGCAAGAAGATTTATTAAGGAGAGCACTAGTCCCTATGTGGTGCTAACCTTATCAATACCCAAAAAGGATGGAACCTGGTGAATGTGCATTGATAGTCGAGCCATCAATAAGATAACATTCAAGTATCAATGCCCCATTATCAAGACTTGATGATGTACTCAATAAACTTCATGGAGCTTACATGTTCTCTAAGCCTAATATTAAAAGTGGGTATCACTAGATACAAATGAAGCCCAAGGATGAGTAGAAAACTGCATTCAAAACCCGTCATGGTTTTTATGAATGGCTTCTTGTGGTACTTAGGCTTAACAACACCTCAAGCACCTTCATACACCTCATACACTATTTTTTGAGGGAGTTTCTTAATAATTTCATTGTAGTTTATTTTGATGATTTATTAGTATACAACAGAAACTTATTCAATCATGTCAAACACTTGAGAGTTATATTTACTATATCGAGGGCTAAGAAATTATATGGAAATCTTATGAAGTGTTCCTTTTGTCAACATGAAGTAGTTTTCTTAGGTTATGTTGTGTCTATTGTGGGAGTGAAGGTTGATGAGAAGATGGTGAAACCGATAGTTGAATGACTAGTTCCTAAGAATGCCAGTGAAGTGAGAAGCTTTCATAAGCTCACCTCCTTTTATAGGCAGTTCATAAAGAACTTTAGTAGTATAGTTACACCACTTATAGAATTTACTAAGATGAATATTGAATTCAAGTGCCTAAAAAGGTGCAAAAGAACTTCAATGAGACATCAACAAGATTGAATTTAACCCCCGCACTTATATTGCCCAACTTTAAAAGGTTGCTTGAGTTAAAGTGTGATGCTCTGGCATTGTAATAAGAGCTACATTGATTCACGAGAGGTGTACTATCGCCTATTTTAGTGAAAAACTGAATAGTGCTACTCTTAGCTATTCCATATATGACAAAGAGTTTCATGCACTAATTCAACCCTTAATTATGTGGCGATACTATCTCCTACCATAGGAATTCATAATCTATATTGATCGTGAAGCACTTAAGTACTTAAAGGGCTAGGAAAAACTTTCAAGACACAAAGCCAAATGGGTGGAATTTTTAGAGAGCTTTGCTTTTGTCATCAAATATAAGCAAAGGAGCACCAATGTGGTGGCAAATGTACTATGCCACAGGTATTCTCTTATTATTACATACAAACTAAATTGTTGGATTTTGGCTTAATTATTGAATTATATGCTAGAGATCCATATTCTGGGTCTATTTTGGCCTAAGTGTAGATATAGAGTTACAGTGGATGGATTCTTGTTTAAAGGGGGGAAGCTTTGGATACCTTAGAGTTCTATGAGGAGTTTGTTGGTTCAAGAAGCCCACTCAAGTGGTTTTTCTCTACATTTTAGGGAGAAGCAAACACTAAAGTTGTTGAAGGAGCACTAACTAGCCAAGCATGATTAAGAATGTGCACCATCTAATTAAGAAGAGTGAGATTTGTAAGAAAGCTAAGGGGAGAAAAGGGAGTTTAAGGAAGTATATGCCTCTTCTAGTTCTGTCATAGCCTTTGAAAGATCTAAGTATAGAATTTATATTAGGTTTACCCAGGACAAAGAGAGTGAAATACTCAATAATGGTCATTATTCACCATTTCAACAAAATGTCCCACGTTACCCTATGCCACAAGATCAATGACGCACCTCATATTGCTAACCTTTTTCTATAAGATATTGTTACGTTGCATAACATCCTTCACAATATTGTGTCTGATAATGTAAGCCCTAAAGCCAAGTCAAGTAACCGTAGGTTTGAGCTTAAAACTCAAGGTTTAGGACGATCGGCTAAAGGATCCGATCAAACCCAAATTATAAACTATTTAGCAAAATACCAGTAAAAATGACCTCGTAAACTTAAATTTAAGAAAATAAGTAGTAAAATAGGAGACTATAAAATTTTCAAATTTTAAGCATAATAACTGCTAATTACCGAAAAGGCGAAAAGTGTAATATAATAACTAATAAATTAATAGAGATAAATTATATGTATACTAAAAATTTTAGAATGACCAAAATAATATTTAGGAATGTTCACGTGTAGCCCACATGTATTTACGTGTAGATAAAAATACGCGTAATTACTAAAATTGACCGAAAACTAAGCAAATAATTAAAGAAAAATAAAAAATAATTATAGAAAAATCAGAAAAAATCAGAAAAGGATAAGTTGCAACAAGATCAGGTCGTGGTCAGGAAGAAAAAAAAAATAACCAATAAGAATTAAACAAATAAAAAGCCAAAAATCAAGGAATTGGGGTAAAATCCCATCAAATTAATGCATATTAATTTCTACAATTGTCTATAAATAAGGAAAAAAATTTCAGAAGTCATTTGGCCAGTTTGAGATTTGAGAAAAATCGAAACACTGAAAAAAATCGTGAGAAAATCTAGAAAAAAAAAAAGAAAACTGTGCAGATTAGGCAAGTGAACCAAAACCACTACCCACCACCACCTGGGACCGAACCACCACCACCACCCTACACTAGAACCACCGCCTGGACCGGCCGACAACATTGGACCGAGTTTGGATGGCCCAAAAGCTTCGAACCGGTTAGTCATTTATTCACCCGATTTTTGTATAATTTTGTAAAATTATTTATTTTGCCCAGAAAACTATGAAACTTGTTATTCTGAGGTTTTATTGTATGTAGATTTAGGGAAAAATATTGATTTAGTTTAATTATGTCTAGAAATATAGGTTCCTTAACAAATTGTTCAAAACCGAACATGATTAAACCGAAAAATAAATAGGCTTAGGAGTGTAGTTTGGGGCTCAAATTTTTCTGTAGGATGCTCATATGATGTATAACAGTGCTATGAAGCCATTTTTTTAAAATTAATTTTCGAAATTTTTAAGTTAATTTTTAGCCCTAAAATGATGGTAAAATTGGGTGATTTAAGATTAATTAGGTGATTAGGATGATAATTACTGATTTGGATCTTAATTAGATGTTTAAGGAAGTTAATCTCTGCAGTGGAACCTTAATCCTAGCCTTTAGGTACTGACTAAGGTTAATTAGGGAAATTAGGTAAGTAATATAATAAATTAGTAATATGTGAAAATGTAAATTAATAAATCTAAAAAAATAAGGTTATTTAGATAATATTATAATAGAAATCAGAAAAATAATAAATCTGAAATGATATTTAATTTTAAGTAAATATCTCAAAATGTAAAATTTTTACACATCGAGAATAAATCCGATACCTCAATTAGGGTTAGCATGTACCGAATAGTTTAGAATACCAAAATTACGACCCAATAGGATATTTGAATACCCGAGCGTAATGTGATTAATGTCACATTGGGATTCGAGCCTAATTACGACTTAGGAATTAAAACTAGAATCTAGTTTAGGAGCCGAACCCCGAAATAGAATACAACGAATCATTAATACGTTATCAGTATACATGAGGAAAATGAGTTACATTATGAATTAGAATAAGAATCCATAAAATATAAGTACTAAAAGAACCTATTTGTATTATAGGACACCCAAAAACAAATCAGCTCGCAACTAGAGGATCGAGCGATCGAGCAAATTCAGGTAAGTTGGGTTATTGCTTATTGTAATAGAATACTAGTTTTGTAGTACTCGGAGACTTAGGCTTGTATATGATTGTGATTATAAGTAGTTTGCACATGTGCTTGATGTATCTGAATTTGTGCTGGAATTTGTATTGTGAATGATTTTGTGACTAATTGAACTGATATGAACTTGTTTGAACACCTTGACCGGAATTTAATCTTAGTTGACCCCAATAACCGAAAATGTCATGCATTGCAACCCGTTAGGGGATCATAGGACTCTCCAACCAAATACCGACCCCTTCGAAAGGGATAGCGCAGGATTGTAAAATGGTCCCTTCTTCATCCTCAGTCGAATTAAGTGACAGGAGAGGAGGTCGCGGCGAGGGTGAAGTCAATGGTTCGAAGGAAGTCGCGGGAGGAGCGAGGTCTCCATTGTACAAGCCTGGGTTTGGTTGTGAGCTGCTGCATAACATGGAACTCCTCAACCCGGATTGGAGCGGGTGAAATTTCTCTGATTTCACAACGGACCGGACTACGTTGTGCAATGACACTTGATTGTTGCATTGCATGAAAATAATTGTTTGATAACCCTGTTTGTGCTTGTATGCATTCATGAGTCTCCAATTCAACTTACTGAACTGTAGTTGCTCATACCCTTATAGATCCTTTTGCAGGTTCTGATTTGTGATCACCACAAGTATTATTCCGCCCTACAATTACCCAGAGGTTAGTCCGTTTTGAAGCCAGAGGTGTGAGGACCGAGATACTTAGTAAAATGTGTAACTGGACTGACCCTATAGTTAAAGGTTAAAGATTGATAGTTATTCTATAAATTAATAAACTATCATGTTTATTTAAAACTTCTTGGGAAGCTCTATGGAGACTTATATATATATTATAAATGTTTATTAGAAATGATGATAATTATCATGATTGTCGTATAATTATTAATCAAACTGTTTACTTCAAAGCGAGGAGTCGTCGACGCCTTGTGTAGATTCATGTCTATCGTAGGTACTGTGAGGCCAGTTACTATCATAGAATGGTTTACACGGCGGGACTGTTGTGACTCTGTGACTTCGGGGTGTAGCAGTTCTCGTTTAGTATCAGAGCATAGTTTTAGTAAACTCGCTTTGAAGTGTCATACCATAAAAGAAATAAACATTATAGGAATATTGAGAGTGGGTAATATTAAGTGGGCAATAAAAGATTGTATAACATAAGTAACTATAATCTTTAACATAGGAAATATTAATTGGTTTAATTATAATTACAAGGTCGAAAGAGAGAACTAATTCATAGTTGGATACGGTTTGGATGGAATGGAGAAGTATCTCCTATAGACTATAGGGTGAAATTACAATGGCTACTAATGGAACTAACTGATTGGAATATATTTAGGACGGTTGATGAGATTATCAATAAGTTCCATGATCAAATGTGTTATAGTTGGAAGGATGAGTGGGCATGGATGGAAATGAGTTTAGGCCCCCAGTATAATAGATACACCGCTATAGCAGCTTTCGAGCAGAGATGGATGGAGAAAGAGGGAATTATAACCATGATGATGCCCTTACGGTATTGTCCTGCTAGGTTAGAGGATGGGAGACCATACCCTGCCAGTATTGCACATATCCCTGCTGACATTCCATACATTCTTAGACAGTACCCACCAGGGATCATTGATTGGTTTCCACAGTTTCCAGAGCCTGCTGGGGATGGTATAGAGATACCATTGAACCCTAACCCTGAACCTAAGTTAGAAATACCAGAACCACTACCAGAAAACCTACCTCCAGTTGAACCCCACATTGATGGAGTCGATGTTGAGGAAGATCTCGAGGAAGATCCAGAGGAGGATCTAGAGGAGGACCCTGAAGAGGACCCAGAAGAAGAGGAGCTAGAAGAAGACCCCAAGGAGGAGCAAGAGAATGAGACTGAGCCTGATATAGATATACATACGTTAGTCATGCAGGTGATTGCAGACACCATGATAGCTGGAGATGGAGCTGGTGCTACAGCTGAGTTGGATGATGATGATGTGCAGGAGGTGATTGTGATTCCTGAGACTCCAGAGATCGTGTTTATAGACTCCGCATCAGACAGCGAGCCTGAGGATCATTCTGTAAGAGGCTATATGGGTCACGACTCATTTGATGGAGTAGCTACCACAGACTCAGAGGAGGATTAGCTTAGTCAAATGGCTAACTTGTTTTGGTTAGGTAGATTTTTAGATATGATCCAGTAGCAATTTTGATGGATACTGATGTATTTTAGGATCTTTTGATGTATTTTGACTTTTGATGTACTTTTTAGCTTCTGGATCAAGTTAGATGTATGTTGTAATTAAGTTTGATGTAACCTTTTGTCTTATACAGTTGTAAAGATCGAGTCTGTATTAGACTATGTAAGTAATGATGTAATCGAGTTGTAAAATGTGATGTATGTATTTGAAAGATTATCGAGTTGTATTTTTTGTTTTGAAGTTATAATAGTGATGATGTAAGGTTGAATGAAATATATAATGGAAGTTAGATTACTAAGTATGTTGACTTCAATGATATTGTTCTTACTATTTGATATGAGTACTCATTGCCAGCATTTATTAACATTCTTTAAACAAAGTAGGGATAACTTATAGATAGATATGAATGTAGGATTATAAGTTAAATTATTAAGCGATCATGGTTGAAGCTGGAAACGGAAGTAGTCATGGAGGAACTGAAGGAAATCAAAACCCGCCACCACGAGCACCATCACCACCAAGAGAACAAAATAGACAAGATTTACCTCCACCTCCTTCACAGGAGAATATGCCTATTGGACAAATACTTGCCAGTATGCATACAATGATGAGGCAACAAGGAATGTTGATTCAACATCTTCTGACTGGTGGTAATGTAGGAAATAGGAGACCGCAAGAAGTGGAACAACGAATGGAGCGACCTCAAGAGGTAAATAAACTTCCTGAATTTATAAAAGCCAACTGTTATTTTGAAGGGGAGATGGGTAGGCCAGATCTAGCTGATGATTGGCTAGCCCAAATAGAACGAAGTTTTGAGGCTTTTCGAGTCCCTGAATCCCAAAAGTTGTCTTATGGTACATTCATGTTAAAGTTAGCTGCAAGAGTATGGTGGGACTCAAGAGCAAGGCAACTTGGAAATAACATTGATTGGCAACAATTTAAGGAGGAATTCAGGAAGGAGTATTTCCCTCATAGTGTCCAAAATAGAATGGTGCGAGACCTGTTTGAACTGAAGAAGGGAGGTATGAGTGTAACTCAGTATGAAATTGAGTTCAATAGATTGTTACAATATGTACCTGGCTCATACCAAGATAATATTGAGTTAAAGAAAGATTTGTTCCTTATTGGATTTGACCCCACAATGTGTTACAAGCTGTTAGATTACGATTTTACCACTTATAATGAAGTGGTAGATAAGGCAAGGCAATTGAAAGATAATCGTGTGAGGATGCAAGCAATGTGGAGTCAAAAGATCAACACAGGATATCGACCAGGTCCCTCATTTAAGAGATCATATCCTGGTGCCTCTAGTAGCAATTCTGGACTGAAGAGAAGGAGACCAGTAACTCTGGCTAGCAACCCAGCGCAGTCAATACCGAGTTTAAGCTTTTATGACAAGGATGGAAATGTCAAATGCTGGAAGTGTAGTGCAAATCATTTTCCAAGAAATTGTACTCAGCTTAAGGGGAAATGTTTTATATGTAGAGATCCGAACCATGTACTGAAAGCATATGTAAACCCCTAAAATTATCAACCTAGCTTTTGTAATAGACTCGACTATGTTAGACAATTTAGGAGTCGACAAGACTAATGAAAGTGAAAATCCTAAAAGAATTACTCAATCGCGTAAAGAATTTTTCTACCCTAAATGTTTTTAAATGCTAAAGATTTTATTCAAAAGTGATAGAAACCCTAAAAATGATTATCTTAAAGACATATGTGCACTAATCCAACATGATATACCCTAAAACCCTAATTGATAAAATAATGCTTATATTTTGCTAAACTATTAGTAAAGGGTTAGAGATGACCCTCATTCATACTTATATGCTTTGAATCTTCAGGTAATCCATTAGAAATTAAGATAATGAGTCATAGATTATATTCACTTCTTAAGTAAGTGATTAAGATAGTTTCACTTAGAGTTAGGGTAATAGTTGAAGATTAGGTTATATGTAGTGAACCTTAACACTCAAATTAGTAGTTTTTGTATTTGTTATTCAAAGTAGTTTATCAAATGAGATATATAGGCTATAAAGACCTAAAGTAAGATCTCATCAACAATGTTTACTAATCAATTCATCAAATATCTCATTTCCCCTCATTTTCTTCATTTTCCCCTTAATTTCTCTTAATTACTACATTATGTGCACAAAATTACACATACTTAAGGAATGTTGACTAAGGTAATGCATGTTGACCAAAGTCAAAGGGTTGACCAAGTCAACATTTTGAAAAGACAAAAGTCTTAAGAGATAAGGAAAATATCTTAGTTCTTAATGATGATTTTCTTTTCTTTTCCTTTTGATTTTTCTTTTCTCTTCTTTGCAATTGTTGCCGTCCACAATTCTCCCATCTTAGCCCTACCATTTGTTGTCTTCCATAATTGAAACAAAACAAAAGAAACAAAAACAAAACCTTCCTTTCATGCCGTGAACTCCCCCTCCTCTTTCACTTTCATTCCTTTTCCTTTTGTCTCCATAAACTTCAACAAAATTAAAGGTATGTTCTTAAGTTGTTTTATGTTACTTTATGTTATTCATTAGTTAGTTAATTAGGTAGATTAGGTAAGTAGTTAGGTGTTTAGTGAAGTCTTGAAGAAGAGGAAACAAAGTTTCCATCTTTAAGTGTAAAAAGTGAAGAATCATAAAGGAAATGGAAGAAATACATGTGTATGTACTCTTAGATATGTGTACATAAAGAAATACTAAAGAAATACAAGTATGTGAACCTTTATACATAAGTATGTATCATGTACATAACCTAATTTAAGACCATATCTAACTATATATGTATATACTATACTAAATACATACATAGAACTACAAAAGGATGAAATTGAGAGGATTTTCTTAAGGAAAAGTTTGGCATACGAATTTTTAGTATAAAAATACGTATCAACCGTATAGGTATATGAGTAGGAATACATGTATAAATACGGTATAAGTATATGTAGATGTATAAGTATATGTATTTATAAGGTATATGTACATAAGTATAAGTATAAGGCATATGTACATAAGTATAAAGTAAGAAATAAATGTACATAAGACAAGTACATATGACATAAGCATGATGTAATGCTTATGTAATCAAATGATGAGGTGGATGATGACATAAGCAATGACATAAAGAAAAGATGATGTAAGCAATGACATAAGCATAGGTTTAGAAAATGAGAAAAGTAAGAAAAGTGTAGGTAATTAGATACTTAAATTAGAAAATTCTAATACACCTTCTAAATTAGATTATACCTAATTTAGTATATGAATTGGTAATAACAAAGTAAATTCCTAAATTATAAGAATTTAAGGAATAAAGGATACAAATATAAGTAATAAGAATACTTAAATATTATAACTAAAAATTTCTATAAATTTAGTTCATAATGTAAAATAGGGGTCTTAACATCCAAAACAAATATTACCGTGTGAATATACATCCGAAAACGATAAAAAACGACTATAAATTCATAAATATCATAAATAAAACGAAAAAGTTATATACAATTGAAATTAAAGTCTTACCGGGTAAAAGTTAATAGTAGTCTAAGTAAAATTAGGTAATTAAACGTTTAGAATTATTAGTTAATTCAAATACTTATTAGTGTTGTTATCACATAATGATCAGGTGACCCTGAGGTGAACGAGGACCTCCCAATCGATTACTACGATTAGGGCAAATCACTATGGCCGAGTGAGTATTTACCCAATGATTCCATGCTTGTTTTGTGATTGTAGATAGTGGACTTAAATATTATTGTTAATTGATGATTGTGTGGGGTTTGGGAAAATGCCTATGTATGTTGGTATGTCTTGAATTGTGAACTTATCTTAAATATTGATAATGCTATGTTTGTTGCATGGTAGTATAGAAAATGATTGTGTGCACAATTGGATGGTCATAGCATAATTTGAACCTAATTATACTCGGCCTATAAAAAGAAATTGAGACATGCATTATTGAGACATGCATTAACATGCATAGCATAGATATTATTCCGGCCATCACATCACATGGAGGTAAAGAGAGGCCATTCGGGGGTTGATATTATTCATTTATTTGGTTCTGTACGATGCACTCGTACAAAATGACCTTACCCTGGCCCGCGAGAACACTAGGTGTTGGAGGCGCCAACCGCCTGGCTAAGGGTCAAGTCTAGAGGCCTCCGTTTAGAGGTGAGTGTGGATTGCGAGGGCCCACTCACAATTATGCTAGAACTTAGGTTTTTCTGAAAATAAAAGAATTATTTGACATAAGTACGGAATGTGGAATTCCGTAGTAAAGTAAGTTTTAGTATAATACCCGGATCTGATTGGTGCCGTGTAAACTCTAACCCTGACTTCGGAGGGCGTTAAATCTAAGTCACGTATATGAACTAGTTAATTATACGTATTGATTGGCATACTGGTTGATCATTCATTCATATGCTTGAATATAATGTATTTATAACTTGCTTGTGGTGTGGCTGAGGGTTTTGCTCACTAAGCTTAGGCTTACACCCCTTTAGACTTTTGTTGCAGGATAGCCTGTTCGTAGAGACAGGACGAGGAATGCCGCAGGTTAGCTTGGGGACTTGGGCAAGAGCGAGCTGTTATGTGTACTGAGAGAGAACAGTTTATTTAGACTCTTCCCATGTACTTTTCTTTATCTTATTATTATAGACTTAGACATACTTAAATGTTGTGTAATATAAGCTTTGTAACTTAAATTTTATATAAATATATTTGTGTAATGATATCATATGAGTCTGGATGTTCTTTGGAAACTAATGGTTGTAGAGCCTTGTATATTGTGTGAAGAGTTCTTGATTGGAAGGGTAACCAATCAAGGGTTCTTTGTACAGTATACGGCGTCTGCCACGACTAGGCCGTCCTCAGTTCGTGACAGCATACCCTAAGATGAAACTAGTAAAGTATAATAAATGTGGTAGAAAGGGCCATTTCTCCAGATACTGTCCACAGTTTGTACAAGGAGCTAAGCGAACAGAAGGCTTTGATAACGCCACTGCACCTGCTTGTATCTTTGCTTTAGAGGATATGGAAATTGAGGAGAATGAGGATTTCTCGGATTTTATGGAGGAGTACTACCATGATGATGTCGAGGAGATCATGGGAGTTGAAGAGGAAAATGATGAAGGACTTGTAACTGGTACGTACTCAGACTATCTATTGTAATAATAATTCTAAGTGTGAATTGAATTGAAATATTTGCATTTTGAGATTTATGAATGCTAGTATAGTTAGTAACCATAGTATTAGTACATTCCAGGACATGTACTGATAAATGGACAACCTGCTTTTGTGCTGTTTGATACTGGTGCATCACATTCCTTTGCAAGTCAGAAATTTATACATGAACAAGAAATTAGTGTGGTTACTATTAATGTAACTTATAAAGTTAGAACTCCGACTGGGGAGAAAGTAACAACCCGAGAAGTAGTAGCAGATGGTAGAATAAAAATCCAAGAGAAGGAGTATCCTATAAGTCTTGTAATATTACCTTTACAAGGTTATGATGTCATAGTAGGAATAGATTGGTTGTCAAAGAATAAAGCTATTATGGAGTGTAGGAGTAAAATTGTCAATCTTAATGATGGAGAAACGATATTTCAAGGAAAAGCTGGTGGAAGTAGGTTGAATCTATCAGTGATGGAGATTTGTGATGAACAATTTGAGACAAGAGTAAAGGAGGATGATTGGAAATTTTGTTGGGTGTTTGCTGTGGACGCAGAGAAGGAAATACCCAAGGTAGCAGACATACGGGTAGTGAATGAGTTTCCAGATGTATTTCCAGAGGATTTACCAAGGTTAGCTCCACCCCGAGAGTTGGATTTCAATGTAAAATTAGTTCCTGGAACTGAACCTATTTCGAAAGCCCCATATCGAATGTCACCCATAGAACTTCAGGAACTAAAGAAACAACTTCAGGACCTATTGGATAAGAAGTTTATTAGACCGAGTGTATCACCATGGGGAGCACCGGTATTGTTTGTGAAAAAGAAGGATGGCACTATGAGATTGTGTATAGACTATCGGGAGTTAAATAAGGTTACCATTAAGAATAGGTATCCGTTACCTCGTATTGATGATTTGTTTGACCAACTCCAAGGTGCAACTGTGTTCTCTAGAATAGATTTGAAATCAGGATATCATTAGTTACGAGTTAAGCCGAAAGATGTGCATAAGACTACATTTAGAACTCGATATGGTCATTATGAATTTTTGGTGATGCCATTTGGCTTAACGAATGCTCCGGCTGTATTCATGGACTTGATGAATCGCATATATCAACCATATTTGGATAAGTTTGTTGTGATGTTTATTGATGATATTTTGATTTACTCAAAAACCAAGAAGGAGCATGCAGAACATTTACGATTGGCATTACAGAAGTTGAGAGAGAATAAATTGTATGCCAAGTTAAGTAAATGTGATTTTTGGTTGGATAGGATTGCTTTTCTAGGACATATTATATCTGGTGAAGGAATTTCTGTAGACCCTGATAAAGTGAAAGCAGTAATGGATTGGAAGCAACCAACCACAGTGATTGAAATAAGGAGTTTTCTGGGTATGGCTGGATACTATCGACGGTTCATAAAGGATTTTTCCAAAATTGCCAAACCGTTGACTCGATTGACCCAGAAGGATGTAAAATTCGAATGGAGTGAAGATTTGAAAAAACGACTGGTTACACCACCAGTATTAACATTACCTGATCTGGATAAGCCTTATAATGTATACAGTGATGCTTCACGAAATGGATTAGGTTGTGTGTTGATGCAGGATAGAAAAGTTGTTGCATATGCATCAAGACAATTAAGGCCACATGAGAGGAATTACCCGACTCATAATTTAGCGTTAGCAACTGTGGTGTTTGCCTTGAAGATTTGGAGACATTATCTTTATGGGCAACGGTGCGAGATGTACACTGATCATAAGAGTTTGAAATATTTCTTTACTCAGAAAGAGTTGAATTTAAGGCAAAGAAGGTGGTTAGAATTGATTAAAGATTATAATCTGAATATAAATTACCACCCTGGAAAGGCCAATTTGGTGGCAGATGCATTAAGTCGAAACAATTATGAACAGATTACCTTACTGTTAACACCTCAACGTGAATTAGTGCATGAATTTGAGAGGATGCAAATTGGGTTTGATTGGTGTGAACCTAATATCCAGTTAATGAACTAGGAATTGCAACCTACTCTATTAGAGAGAATAAAGCAAAAGCAAGAGGAGGACAAGGGTCTGATGGAGATAAAAAAGAAATTAAGTAACGGACAGGACCCTAACTTTAAGGTGGATGATAAAGGTCTAATAAAGTTTAGAGGAAGAATATGTGTACCACAAGATGCAGACTTAAAGAAGCAAATTTTGGATGAAGCACACATTACAGGTTATACTGTGCACCCGGGAGGAAATAAAATGTACCAAGATCTAAAACTCATGTATTGGTGGAATGGGATGAAGAGAGAAGTGGCACAGTATGTATCAGAATGCCTTACATGCTAACAAGTCAAAGCGAAACACCAAAAACCGGGTGGATTATTGCAACCTTTAGAAATACCGTGATGGAAATGGGATCATATTACCATGGATTTTGTAGTAGCATTACCAAGGACTCAAGTTGGGTACGATTCCATTTGGGTAGTCGTGGATAGATTAACGAAGAGTGCACATTTCTTACCTTATCGAACGGGTGATTCAATGGAAAAGATGGCTAGACTGTATGTCCGAGAAATAATAAGGCTACATGGTGTTCTTGAGAGTATTGTTTCTGACCGAGATAGTCGGTTTGTATCCAAATTCTAGGAGAGCTTACATAGAGCTTTGGGTATAAAGTTGCAATTTAGTACAACCTATCACCCACAAACAGATGGGTAGTCTGAGCGAATGATTCAAACTTTAGAAGATATGCTACGAGCTTGTGTGTTGGATTTTAGAGGTGATTGGGATAAATATTTACCGTTGATAGAATTTTCCTACAATAATAGTTATCATGCAACGATACAGATGGCGTCGTATGAAGCACTATATGGGAGGAAATGCAGATCGCCACTGTATTGGGATCATGAAGAGTATGCCATGATTGGACTAGACATGATCAATCAAACGAGTGAGAAGATTAAGATTGTGTGACAACGGATGAAGGAAGCTCAGGACCGTTATAAAAGTTGGGCTGATTTGAAGAGAAGACCATTAGAATTTGAAATGGGTGATCATGTTTACATTAAAATAAGCCCATTCAAAGGACTCCGACGGTTTGGTTCAAGGGGAAAACTGAGCCCACGATACATTGGTCCATTTGAAGTATTAGAAAAAGTTGGCAATGTATCGTACCGAGTGGCTTTACCTCCAAGTCTATCAGGATATCATAATGTATTCCATGTATCCATGTTGAGAAGATTCATTAAGAACCCGAATGCAATAGTGGAAATAGAGCCAGTGGAGTTAACGAGAAATTTTCAACTGGTGAGACAACCCATAAAGATATTGGATAGTCGGGTTCAGAAGTTAAGAAACAGAGATATGGAGCACGTAAAGATTCAATGGAATGAAGGTCTAAACTTGGAGATGACTTGGGAACCAAAAGCCGCAATGATGGAGCAGTATCCATGGTTTTTCTAATTTCCAGGTTAGTAAAAGTATACAAATTATTTTATTTAGTCATTTAAGTGTAAATTAGATGTAAAGAAGTTTTGAGGACAAAACTTTTTTGAAGGGGGGTGGAATTGTAAACTCTAAAGCCAAGTCAAGTAACCGTAGGTTTGAGCTTAAAACCCAAGGTTTAGGACGATCGGCTAAGGGATCCGATCAAACCCAAATTATAAACTATTTAGCAAAATACCAGTAAAAATGACCTTGTAAACTTAAATTTAAGAAAATAAGTAGTAAAATAGGAGACTATAAAATTTTCAAATTTTAAGCATAATACTTGCTAATTACCGAAAAGGCGAAAAGTGTAATATAATAACTAATAAATTAATAGAGATAAATTATATGTATACTAAAAATTTTAGAATGACCAAAATAATATTTAGGAATGTTCACGTGTAGCCCACATGTATTTACGTGTAGATAAAAATACTCGTAATTACTAAAATTGACCGAAAACTAAGCAAATAATTAAAGAAAAATACAAAATAATTATAGAAAAATCAGAAAAAATCAGAAGATGATAAGCTGCAACAAGATCAGGTCGTGATCAGGAAGAAAAAAAAAATAACCAATAAGAATTGGACAAACAAAAAGCCAAAAATCAAGGAATTAGGGTAAAATCCTATCAAATTAATGCACATTAATTTCTACAATTGTCTATAAATAAGGAAAAAAATTTCAGAAGTCATTTGGCCAGTTTGAGATCTGAGAAAAATCGAAACACTGAAAAAAATTGTGAGAAAATCCAGAAAATAAGAAAAAAAAGAAAACTGTGCAGATTAGGCAAGTGAACCAAAACCACTACCCACCACCACCTGGGACCGAACCACCACCACCACCCTACACTAGAACCACCGCTTGGACCGGCCGACAACATTGGACCGAGTTTGGACGGCCCAAAAGCTTCTAACCGGTTAGTCATTTATTCACCCGATTTTTGTATAATTTTGTAAAATTATTTATTTTGACCAGAAAATTATGAAACTTGTTATTCTGAGGTTTTATTGTATGTAGATTTAGGAAAAAATATTGATTTAGTTTAATTATGTCTGGAAATATAGGTTCCTTAACAAATTGTTCAAAACCGAGCATGATTAAACCGAAAAATAAATAGGCTTAGGAGTGTAGTTTGGGGCTCAAATTTTTCTGTAGGATGCTCATATGATGTATAACAATGCTATGAAGCCATTTTTTTAAAATTAATTTTCGAAATTTTTAAGTTAATTTTTAGCCCTAAAATGATGATAAAATTGGGTGATTTAGGATTAATTAGATGATTAGGATGATAATTACTGATTTGGATCTTAATTAGATGTTTAGGGAAGTTAATCTCTGCAGTGGAACCCTAGCCTTTAGGTACTAAGTAAGGTTAATTAGGGAAATTAGGTAAGTAATATAATAAATTAGTAATATGTGAAAATGTAAATTAATAAATCTAAAAAAATAAAGTTATTTAGATAATATTATAATAGAAATCAGAAAAATAATAAATCTGAAATGATATTTAATCTTAAATAAATATCTCAAAATGTAAAATTTTTACACATCGGGAATAAATCCGATACCTCAATTAGGGTTAGCATGTACCGAATAGTTTAGAATACCAAAATTACGACCCAATAGGATATTTGAATACCCGAGCGTAATGTGATTAATGTCACATTGGGATTTGAGCCTAATTACGACTTAGGAATTAAAACTAGAATCTAGTTTAAGAGCCGAACCCCGAAATAGAATGCAACGAATCATTAATACGTTATCAGTATACATGAGGAAAATGAGTTACATTATGAATTAGAATAAGAATCCATAAAATATAAGTACTAAAAGAACCTATTTGTATTATAGGACACCCAGAAACAAATCAGCTCGCAACTAGAGGATCGAGCGATCGACCGATCAAGCAAATTCAGGTAAGTTGGGTTATTGCTTATTGTAATAGAGTACTAGTTTTGTAGTACTTGGAGACTTAGGCTTGTATATGATTGTGATTGTAAGTAGTTTGCACATGTGCTTGATGTATCTGAATTTATGCTGGAATTTGTATTGTGAATGATTTTGTGACTAATTGAACTGATATGAACTTATTTGAACACCTTAACCGGAATTTAATCTTAGTCGACCCCAATAACCGAAAATGTCATGCAATGCAACCCGTTAGGAGATCATAGGACTCTCCAACCAAATACCGACCCCTTCGAAAGGGATAACGCAGGATTGTAAAATGGTCCCTTCTTCATCTTCAGTCGAATTAAGTGATAGGAGAGGAGGTCGCGACGGGGGTAAAGTTAATGGTTCGAAGGAAGTCGCGGGAGGAGCGAAGTCTCCATTGCACAAGCCTGGGTTTTGTTGTGAGCTGCTGCATAACATGGAACTCCTCAACCCGGATTGGAGCAGGTGAAATTTCTCTAATTTCACAACGGACCGGACTACGTTGTGCGATGACACTTGATTGTTGCATTGCATGAAAATAATTGTTTGATAACCCTGTTTGTGCTTGTATGCATTCATGAGTCTCCAATTCAACTTACTGAGCTGTAGTTGCTCATACCCTTATAGATCCTTTTGCAGGTTCTGATTTGTGATCACCACAAGTATTATGCCGCCCTACAATTACCCAGAGGTTAGTCCGTTTTGAAGCCAGAGGTGTGAGGACCAAGATACTTAGTAAAATGTGTAACTGGACTGACCCTGTAGTTAAAGGTTAAAGACTAATAGTTATTCTGTAAATTAATAAACTGTCATGTTTGTGTAAAACTTCTTGGGAAGCTCTGTGGAGACTTATATATATATATATATATATATTATTATAAATGTTTATTATAAAGGATGATAATTATCATGATTGTCATATAATTATTAATTGAACTGTTTACTTCAAAGCGAGGAGTCGTCGATGCCTTATGTAGATTCATGTCTATGGTAGGCACTGTGAGGCCAGTTACTATCATAGAATGGTTTACACGATGGGACTGTTGTGACTCTGTGACTTCGGGGCGTAACAGATAGGGGTATTAATTTTCTTAGTTTCTTTTAGAAGACCCTATGAAGGAGGCTAGGCACAAAGCCGGTTTTTATCACTACATGCCATCCCTAAACAAATGGTTAAACTGAAGTCATAAATCGTACCTTAGGTGCTATGCTTAGGACTACAGTTAACAAGAATCTTATTGACTAAGACTTATGTCTTTCCATTGTAAAGTTCGCTTAAAATAGGAGTATACATAGTTTTACCTACAAGTTTCCTTTTGAGATTATTTATGGGTATAATCCAACTATTCCATTAGATTTGCCACCTGTACTAGCCTCAAACAATGAAGGTACTAGTGGAGTTGATAGAGTTAAGCAAGTATAGTGGATCCATAAGAAAGCTGCTGAGTAACTAGCCAAGACAGTTAAAAAGCAAAAGCAGGAAGGTAAAAAGAGCAAGAAGCCCAAGATAATCTAACTTCGGGACTTAGTTTGGATTCACTTTAAGGAAAGACCAATTCCTACATCAAAGAGCCCAAAAATTGTCACAAAGAGTAGATGGTTTACTCCAGATCCTAGAGCATACAAACAACTTGACTCAACCTTCCTAATAACTATGGAGTGTTCACCACTTTCAACATACAAGACCTCATATGTTACGAGCTCAAAGATGCAAAGATTGTGGAAGACCAGCTTGATTTGAGGGCAAATCAAAAGCAACCTAAGGTGGATGATAGTAATCATTTCTCAAGACCAATTATAAGATTCCATGCTAAGGAGCTTTAAGCACTAGTTACTTAAGTCATCATGAATTAGCTTATACCTAAAGACTTAGAATTCATTAATTTATATTCATTTCATAATTGTTCCAGTCTAGGTTAAGTGTTACTTTGTTGTAAGAACCCTATTTGTGAGCTGATGTGTATTGCAAGAATGAGCTACTACATGAATCGGCTTATCGATGCTACATCTAACCAACTCAATAGCTAATTAAAAGGAGAGGGATCTTATAGAATCAAGCTACTAGCCTAACGGTTTATTTGTAACCAACCCAATAGTTCAACACCTACCTAACAGTGAGGTTATGAATAAGATGAATGGAACCAATCACATAATGCTTTCAAGTTTCTCAAATACACATCCAAACTGACCTAATGGTTAGTGAAGTTACTAACCTATGGATTCTTTAGTTTCCTTAAAATGGCTTGAAGACCGTTTTATGCACCAACTTGACGATTATTCCCTTCTTGTGTGCATTTTGTTTATTTCTTTTGTATTTTATTACAAAATTGCCATCAAAACAAATTTTATTATCTTGTAATCACATCAATTTAGACAATTATCACCAAATAGAATATCATTGAGTCTTTTCTTTCAATTTTCCCTACTCTTATCAATCCTTTTATTGTGGCAAGTAATTTATATTAATCATTCGTGCATAATGTCATCTAATTACTTTAATGAGTGTGTTCTCTTCCGACGAGTCATCCATGAGAGTACCATTCATCTCTAACCTAAATATCAAATAACCCTAATTCTCATGAGTTAAGAATTTTAAGTTATTGTGACTAAGTAAAATTGATATCCTAATTGCCCAATTAGGCATATCAATAAGTGAGAGTGATTATTTGGATATAATTAAGAATGATAAGGTCAATGGCTCAATTGAGATATCTAGAGAGCGAGCAAGAGAGATACACTAGAAGCATATTGGTCAAACGATCTTATCAATCCAAAAGGATGTGGACTTAAAAGTGGATTATGTACTCACAAAGATGGGAGATTTAGGAAAGGTAACTATCACATGCACCATTGCTAACTACTTCATTTCAAGTGCTACAATGAAGTTCATGTCTTTTGATATGATGGAGAAACTGAAACTAGGGCATATGCTAAAAGATACAATCATACAAATATGATCCTTAGCACAGCAAATCATTCTCTAAAGACACCTAAGGGAATATTTGATGATGTGATTGTGATGATTAGTCGATATAAGCTTCCAACTAATCTTGTGGTGATGGATATTGAGAGATGATGAACGCATACCGCTGATCCTTAGGCATCTAGTTTTAGCTATAATTGGAGCAATCAATCCCCACTAAAGAAAAGGGAAATATTTCAGGGGGTGAATAAATGTAACATGCATTTTCTTTACATTATGATGCTCATTAAAATGAAAGAAGGGAATTTATACCTAAGTGTATGAAGTATGGGTGACTAATGTTATATCTAATTTTGAGTTTTTTGTATAATGATATGGTAGAACTTTATCTTACATAAATTAATAGTTAAACTTTAGTATTTAGTGTTTTTAGTGCATTTAAACTGTGATTAACTGAATTGTGCAATAAGAAGTTGCAAGAATTTGCAATTGATGATGTTTTGTATGCAATTGATAAAGAGTTGTATCTCTTGAGCTTTGACAAGGCATTATGTGCAATTATTGGTTGGTTTCCATTACATCGTAATAAGTGTGGTATTTGCTATCCTTGATTGGTTTTCATGTTATTTGCTTTGCTTGAGGATAAGCAAAAATCTAAATTTGGAGGTAGTTGATAATCATAAATTTATATATATTTATTTCAACTTTACGCAACATTTATATGTTTATCTTATACTTTTATTAGGAAAAAGAATACAAGTTCTAGAAATATACACAAAGGACATTTAAGTGTAAGAATTACTCAAAATTAGGATAAAGCACATGTGTGAGCAAACTAACATCTAGCCTGTGCAATAAAAATTGTTAAAGCCCATGATAAATTTTGATTTCATCAAGTGTAAGTCATAATTAGTTCATGAAGCAACCCATGATCTTTCATGCAACATGCAGTTATCCACTCACTATCCATGTTCAGGTAATACAGACTAAGAAAAATTGAAATTACATGTCCAGTTGGATGTTTCAGCGTTTATCATCCATGTGCCATTATGAAGCACTTTACATTCACTAAAGAAATTCCAATATACCTAAGAAAAATACTGCATGCAACAGTTAGGTTAAGGAAATTATAGCCAAGTCAAGGATTAATAATGAATTAAGGAATCAATTTTACTTAGGATGCTTGGGATTCTAGGAATAATTTTGGGAAAAAAATAGCAAGACTTTTTTGTATAAGTAGGGGAGGATTATCCTTATTTTGGACATCCAGTAATATATCCTCACTTTTTTTCATGGTAATATTTATTTCTTTTTCAATTGCTAGTGTAATTTTGTTTTTCTAAGGTAACATGACTTAAATACTTTCAAAGGAGGACGAAAAGAAAGATATAGAAGATCAAACTATTTTCATTTCTTTTTTTTTTTTATTAAATATCTATTGCAAACCATGTGTCTTTTGATTTCATGCATAGTAATTATCATAGTCATGAACAAACTGCAATTAGTAAGATTATGACATGATGGTTAACCAATGCATGATTACATTATATGCTAATATTTAAAATATGAAATTTTGATTATCCAAGCTCATAACCCATATTGTATAATTAATAATAATTTCTTTTTTATAAATAGAACTTGAGAGACTAAAAAGAGCATTGAAGGTTCCCATGAAAATTGATCTAAAATCGATTTCATATTGACATAGAAACATGCAACATGAAGTGATTTCAAGATTCATATATCTTAATGCAATTAGTGTAAATACTTGTCATATAGACATAAGGACAAGTATAAATATAAATTAGTATAACTAATGTGTGAGAAAAGTTAATTATATAGCTATTGATTTTAGAAAAACTACTTAAAAATGTTTTTATTATAATTAGGAATAACAAAAATTGAGAGATGAGTGAATCCTTATGAGTCTAATTAAAAAGTAGATAATTAGTATATCTTGAGTGCATGCAACAATTGGTCAAAGGATGATCTTGTGATGATCATAAGTGTTTGATTCATTGTTCTTGCCTTTGTGATATTTAATAGTTCAATCCATTTAAATTGGTGTTTTAATATTTTTTTAATAACCTAGCTAAGAAAAAAATTGACAAAATCTAGTAATTATTTTCCAATCTTCGAGGATGACCTAGTTTTCACCAATATTTTTACTATAATATATAATCCGTTCAACTTGCCTATGCATCTTTTATTGAAATTATTTTTTAAAGAAATCGATACATTAGTATTGAATTGTACTTCTTGTAAAATAGGTAAAGAAGTTAAGAGGCATGCGCATTTTAGCGCATTGCCTAGGGAAGTAGCATTTATTATATTTTAGGGTTTTTGATGATGCAGTGATTATTTATCCTTTTTTTTATCAAATTATATTGGTTAGATTCTATACAAATTATATTTGACTAGGGTTTATCATATCATTTTTTTCAATAATATAGGGTAGTTAGGGATAAACGTCTTTTTGGTTCTAAATTTTCATATTAAACATGCCTATCATCATACTCTAGGTTACAATAATGAGGTATTTTGCTTGATGATTGATCTTACCACTCTTTTTAAATTCATCCCAAGTTTTAACCATGATAATCTTCATTCTTTATACAATTTCAAATTTTTAGTTAAAATAATTTCAATTTTCTCTTAGAGTTTTCGATATACACATGGTGCATCTATATATATATAGTGAATAGATAATTTTTCTATTTATTTCTTAAATTTGAGATTTCATTTAGTGTATTATTCTTAAGTCATCTTATTACAAAGTATAGTATGCAATTTTTAAATTTTTTCTTTTTGTAATGACCATATCACATTTGATATGTATAATATAAGATTACTAGCTAATCCAATCATTACTTAGCTAGTTTATCTCCATTTTGGCTCTTAGTCCCTAAGACATGGCTTAGATGCCATACTTATTTACATATTATCAACAACTTATAGAATCTACTCTATGATCTCATGAGAGATATTTGGAATCCTAAATAAGAAATGGAAAGATCCTACTTGTGGTTTTACTCTACCACCTTCTAGAGCAGTCTTTTAGTAATCCACTACTATTACATTAGTTGATATCGAGAACTATACTTTACTTCCCTTTGTACTTCACTTCCATTAAATGGTGCATCTATACAACATAACAAATGCCAAGTAGCTTTCTTTGGTCTAAGGTTTTGAAAATGTAGATGTGTGTGTGTGTGGAGGTAGGAGGGTAGGGGTCTCTATTACTTATTTCCTCCTTTCCTTGTAGTAGTTCTCAACTCTAGTTTCACCTATATGAGACTTGCAAAGGAGAGATTTAGTTAGTCAATTACGCTCTTAGTTTCTCTTTTCCCTCACGAGAAAGGATTCGACAAGGACCTTTTTAGGGATTAAGATATTGTGAAGCTTCACATTGCAAATGAAATAAAGTAAAGTGAATGTTGCGATTCTTCCACTTTTGTAAACCAATTGGAAAAGAGAAGAATATAGGTTTTCCTTACTTAGTTCCTTTTGTTTTCCATGATCATGATCACTTAAGGTTACCTTACAAACAAGTTGAAAGAGAATATAGATGGTTGCTTCTCAAATTTAGAAAGATAAGAAGTAAAGTGACCAAGCTCAATTACTTACCTTTGGAGCATGAAGTTGGCATTAGGCAATGCAAGAGAATGAAGAAGGAACTCATTAGCATCAATGAGTATTCAATTTTTTAACCAAATTTTAAGAAGAAAATGTAGTGATTTGGTAATTCATTAATGCACTTTTCATTTCTCCATGAATTAAGGCATTTCATGCACTTCATATTGAGCTAATTATAGGTCATTGAATGAAGACATGTGGTTTTGTACTTAGCTCATTGAATGAGCTTTGGTTGTCACTAAATTTGGGGTTGTTTAGCTGAATAGAGAAGGAATAAGGAAGAATTAGTTGCTTTATGTCCTTATTTCATTACCATGTGATCCAATTCTTGACATTTATGATAAGCACTTGTTTGTTCTTGGTTTTCATGGAATGAACTTACAACCCTTCATTTAGGAAACGAATGCTTGAATTGAAGATAAGATTACTAACATATGTCTAGGCTTTTATATCCTTTTCATTCCCACGTTCTCATAAAATGAACCAATAAATGGAAAGTACTTTCTTATACTACTTTCCATGTTTTAGGGGATTTTCTCATAAGCAATCATTGCCTATTCCCTTGAAATCACGTATTGGTGTGGGGTTTGTGAGAGGAAATGTTGGTCTGCTTAATCTTGCTTCTCATTATTTAGTAAAGACTTGATTAATTAGTGAAATGTACTTGTGTTGGCTCATTGAATTCTTTGTTACCTAATTTCTTTCCTTGTAAGATATGAATAGTTTCTTCAGTACCAAACTTGTCTATCAATTCTTGTTTAGTGATTTCAAGTTAAATACGATACTTATAGGAACATACCAAGTAGGGACTCCACATTTCCAATTGGTGAATCACTTTAGTACTATTCTATAATGATCTAGTCAAACCTCATTACATTAAGGTATTGTCCCTTTTGGCATTATACAATACATAATTTTATCCATTGATATCGCTGTTGCTTAGGAAGTTACCTATTACTGTCCCCTTAAATATGCTTAATCATATAGTTCCAGTGAACTCTAAACTACTATAACACAAGGTTTCTTGATGATTAAAATTCTGTTACTTTCTATTTAGGGGGTATTACGTTTTGATACATTGGACTAGTGGTTTTTTATCTTAGTTTCTTCTCTTATTCAAACCCTTTGTTCTTAATTTCATTTTCATTTTTTTTTATTTTTTATTTTTTTTGTTGCTGTCATCTTCAAAACCATTAAAACCTTTTGAGTCCACGATTCTTGAAGCGCTACCTGTGCCCATCCCGTAGACTCATCGAGTCAATCTATGGGTTTTGAACCCGTCACATGGGTTTGGTCTGTGTCTTGGATTGGGATGATAGCTCGATATTGAGCCATGTTGCTGACCTGCCCATGCCCATATCTAGCTAGCTATCTAAACTAATAGAGTAGATAAAAAGAAATATTTCATTTTATTACAAGCGTAATTGGAAGATGAATAGCATAATCGTGAATAAAATAATCAAGTATATTTCTTTTATGTGGGCGAAATTATATGAATTATATAGTTTATATTATAAACATGAATTAAAATAATTACACGTTGCATAAGGTTAATTGTAATTGATGGGTTCTATAAGGTAAAACTTCGGCTGGTTCTAAGATGTGTTAAAGTATATTCTGATTCTAGATGTTGAAAGCGTTAGTAAAGTACTGATCCTATCCTAAACTTTTCAATTGCTGAATACTTCTATAATTTCTTATTTAATTATTTCTATATAATAGGTCATAGCCAATATCCAAGTCGACATATAAGTAAAAATATTAAAATAGAAAATAGAAAAATTAATACTGATTTACAGCCATAATATTTTAGATCACATAATTGTAGATCTGAATATATAGTCATAAGCAGCATCCTAAACCACTAAATCCATGATGGAAAGTTATCAACATGGTATGAAATACCAACCGTGTCCTTTTTAACCTAGCTCAACATTCGAAGATATTGTCGTTATATTCTTGGCCTCCATATGTTCTGGGTAGGTTCTTCCTGCACGAATAAACATAGTTCAACGCCAGAAGTGTTCACAATTCATAATATTTTAAGCAACCAAAAATCCCTATTCTTTACATATGGGTATCTGAAGCACATGGTTACATTCCTTACTTTCTTGCTACCAAATTTGTTGTATTTGTTGTCTTTAATACAATGAGAAACAAAGAGCATGGATTGAAGAGAATTCCCTTGTGAGAAATTCCAAGACAGGTTTTGAAGTATTTTCCTCAAGCCAATACGTCCTTTAGCCTTTGTTTCTCAAGTTTAGGAATAGTCCACACCTAAAAATTCTGAAATGATACGACACAAACTCCACTGCTGTCGTCTTTAACTTATGTTATTCTCCTTATGTGCTGCCTTTGGATTCTTCTTATCCTATGTATATCTTGCATGTTTTTCAATAGAATTTAGAAACAGTTGTTTATGTATATCAATGTGGTGATAGTTTTTTAATGGGTGGAAGCTAACAGTGTGGATCAGCTTTTGTTATTAGCCAGTCTTTTCTTGACTTGAACGGTGAAACTTGTTAACTGTTAACCAGTTAGGACAGAGCAGAAACCACGGTATAACTTTTGGCTACTTTTTGAGAGTTTGATTCCGAAATTGGATCTAGGGTTTGCTTTTTAAGTCTACTTGGTCCGTGTTTTACATATATATTTAGTTCAATGTATATAATTTGGCATAACAACTTTCTATTAGTACTATAAACGAGCCCAAATCCAACTGATTTTTTAGAAGTTCGGATTCAAACTCATTTGAAAACTATTCAGCTTGAGTCAAACCAAGCTTAAAAATTATAGGCTCAAGCTTGATCTCATTATTCTTAGTAAAGAATCTAAAACTCAAGCTTAAAACTCATTTAGATGAGTAAATTAACCTCAAGCTCATCTATTTAAACAAGCTTTAACTCGAGCTTGAAATTAAATTAAAACTCAAAATTAATTTAAAATTTTCAAAATGTGCCTTTTTTTATATTTTTTTAATTATAATATTTTTATTTTTCTATTCTCAACAAGCTAGTTCACGGGCCTATTCACAAGTCAGCTCATAAGTTTAAACACGAGATCAAGTTTAACTCGTTTATATAAACGAGTTTTATTTTAAACTTAAATTTAACTCATTCATTAAATAAACTCAAGCCAAGCTAAGTTTAAAACAAGTCGAGAGCTCGAGTTCAAATAGCTTACAGGGGACTTGACTCCACTTACATACCGTCTTTCTACTACTGATTATTCCATCATGTGAACTAGGAAACAGAGTGGCTTTCTTTCAATTTAAATTTCTAAATACATCGTGAATGTTGCATTTGAAATACTTATTAAAAGGAGGATTTAACTTGGCATTATATTGAATACACCCTGAAGCTATTAATTATATAAGAGGATAGATTCCCCAAAATATTAACTTCAACTTGACCCGTCTTTGTAACTTTTGAAATTGCATATACTGATGAACCATTCGTGAAACCCCAAAACCTTCAATAGAAATAAGAAAAAAAGAAAGTATAATGAGCAATGGTACTAGTTATCATTTTAAGATGTTGTCACTTGTAATCAACAATTAAGATTACAAGAAAAAGATAATATCATAATGATATTTATAAAAATTTAAAAATCTAGATAATACCGATAATCAATTTATAACTTTAAGGAGCATTTTAGTAATGTATTTTTATGTTTGTCAATAAAACATTTTAAAAATTTCCATTGTTGGTTATACATTAGAAAAAGTGCATGGAAGAGTCAAAATTCTTTATATGGCTTCTTAATAACACGTGCTCTTTTTCTTCTAAATATTAACAATACTTGTATGCTATGTTTTGTGCATTTTAAAAATTAAATCAAGATGTATGAATGTAAAACTGCAAATGCTAAATATATGGTAGTAAAATCGCGAGGCAATTTATTTTTAATTGGTTCAAATTTAGGCCTCCAACAACGTCACCAAGTTATGGAGGACTGATCATTTCCTAAAGTAAGTAAATCCGACTAATTATTCCCAGAACAATATCATTATTTCATTTTAACAATCTTGCTATGTAGTTAAAGCTATTAAAGCTTAGTGGCATGAACCTTGTTTTCCATTGATATAAATCAAGTTCAATTCCCTTCTCTTCTATATTGTAATACGTAGTAGTTGGAAAAGAAAAAAAATCTTGCTATATTTACATATATGACAGTTATAGTGGGTTATATTTTATAACAGTACATTCATATTTATCTAAATGTTAGTGGTACAAATGTTGTCTAAAATATTTCATCTTCAATGGAATTTTTTCTTTCTTTTAAGGAGTTACATATTTTATAGCAGTTGCAAATCGAAGTATAGTATCCACATTATAGTAGCCTTAAGATAAGTTTGCAAAAGAAGGTTTCAATTTCTTTTTAACTTTTCAACCGTCTTCCTTCTCCCGCTGAATATCTGAAGAAACTAGCTGGCCTTGCTTGCTTAAGTGAGAAAGAGGAAAGGTAAGGATAAGATTCTTGGCTGTTGAATGATAAGATTCGGTACGAATATCTCAACCATCCAGTTTAACTTGGTAGCTTCACCGATCATTTCCTTTTTGGATCCATCCATTTCTCAAAAACATTAAATTTTTAATATTTTCACCTTATTTAAAAATTAAAGTATGTAACAAATGGGCATTATGCCCAATTGGTAAAAAGAATCACCTAACTTCAAATGGGTAAAAGACTCAAAAGACCATGCCCATGTGGTTAGGACCATGGAACGAGAGAGAAACATGCAAACGTCCTAAAGAAGTCATATATATTTGGATGGAAATGGAGGTACGGTGTCCCTCTTTATGGGTGGCAAGATCGAGTTGTCAATTTCAAGTGGGGTTCTAAGTGGCGAGGCAATCCTTGTGTAAGGAAACGAAAAGAAAAGAGGTGTATCACGTGGTCACACCTGCAACAAAAATAAGACTTCAATCTTGGAAAGCAAACTTAATCATCTTGCTTGCCAAATATCATCAAATTTCTTAGGAATTATTAGAGTGAGTCCTTTCTATTTTGTGGATAAGGCCCTAAAAATTATATGGGTGTGAAAGGTCTCTCGCCCACTCATCGCTTATAGACCCACATGGATAACATATAATTAGTTTGTAGCTTGGTAGAACCATTGCTTGTGTGTGTGAATGTGAGTCCTTTTGAAGGTACAAGTCAAAACAATTTCAGTCGCTATATGGATAACTTTTAACATGAGGGATTATGTAGTGAATTTAGTTTTTAATAGTCAGACCTTTACTTTGAAAGAAGCCCTCCCAAAAATTCTCAAGGGCAAGTGTTAAAAGCCAGGTCCAAGAGGGGATTTGGAAATAAAAGAGGAACTAAGACTATGAGTTGACAGTAGATTATGAATAATTGTTGTTGTCGACTATTTACAATAATAATTTCATTTTTAACAAGTACTTATTCTAACAAGTTTTTTCTCATTTTATCATCAAATTGTATATTACTACGTTTGGTTGATTTATTCAACAAAATTCCTGTTGCCGCCAAATAAGAAATCGCAATTTCTTCTCAAAAACAGCTACTTCTTGATCTATATATTTTCATGTCATGAGACCCTGGATTGGAGTAAAAGTATGTTAGTATTTTAAGATATATTCCTAATTACCATATGCAATGGAATTCTAAAGTAGATTACGATGCTCATTTGCTCCCTCTTTATTCTCTGGATTACCCCCACCTAATATCTTCAATTCTTAATTTAGCAGTGAAAATTTGAAGTTCTTCTGTATTTTCATAACTATTTTGATTTAGACATTTTAGTTCTATGCCAACAGTTTCAAGTTAGTCCACATAAAAATTATTAAAAAACCATGTCCTTGAAAGTCGTCTATATTTCCGTCCTTCTCCTTAAATTTATATAGATTGCAATCTTATTTAAGATTGTTGCAGCTAAAGCGAACATACGCAAATAGCCACAACTTCCTAGTCCCATTTAATTTCTTAATTATGCAACATGCTTGTTACAATTAGGAAAACAGAGAAGAGCAGGAATACATGAACACCAATTATTGATCGTATCGTACATTAGTCTTGTTGAGTTAGGCAAGCTGGACCACCTCCATGCAATTGAAGAAGGGTTCATATAAAAATATATATATATATTCTTTCGGTAATACACTCCAAGTATATATATGTTTAGTAGTAATTAAATTTAAACAAATAATAGTGATAGCGGATTAATGGATAATTTCTAAAAAAACCATCCCTCATATTATATAAATGTATATATAATTTATATATACTGTCACGTGTCAATGTATTATTGAAATTTACCCACCCACGTTGGCCTACCAATGACCTTGCCCTTTTGGTTCATGTAGAGATTATTTTGGCAGCAACGAGTCCCTTGTTGGACCGGTCCCTTTCCTCTAATTTCTCTTTAAATTGTTTTCAAATTAATTACATAAATAAATAAGCTTATACACACACACATATATATTTATATTTATACTCGTGTCTAAAAGAAGCCACCTTGCGGGTGGCATAAAATTATCGACTTATGTCCATTTGTCTATTGAATAATCGATGTGATGAGGACGTGAGAGCTAGCCCGATTCTCCCACTAGATTTTGGCTTTGTTTGGAATGAAGTTCCGCCATGGCTTCTTAATCTTCTAGTTAGGTTTTGCATGTCTCATCTGACAAGAATAGCCTACATTTTAAACCGATATACTTAAAAATAATGGACTGTTTATGAAGAGTGAACTTTTTTTAGCCACACAATGAATAAAATTTTATCGAAGTCCGAAGACTTTAATAGAAATTTCAAAAAACTCTAACCGAAAATAATAAAGGTTGGAGGATGGATTTACATGTTATTCTAGATTTTATTTTTGAACGTTTCTACTTTCTAATTTATAGAATTTTCATATTAAACAGAAAAGTTAGAGAAAGTTTCATTGTGAACATTATCAAGAGACGTATGAAAAAAGAAAGTTATAAGAGGCGAATTTAAATATATAATAACCTTCTAATTTTCGATCTTTTTAATATTCGTAAATCCTTTTGATTGGGTAACTATATGTTAAAGTCAAAACTTAAATCGAACTAAGACAATAATTCCTAAGAATGAGACTGATTGCATATAAAACTTAACTTAGGAAGAAGGCATTAAAAGAAAAAACGTAATAATAGTTAATTAAAGATGATGGGGCTGAGAAGACAAAAAAAAAAAAATGAGAAAAGGAGCTAGTGAATGAAAACTGAATAAAAATGATTTGTTCATGATATGGGGGTCCAATATCCATGAGTGAGCCAAGGCTAACTGCCTTCAGTCACCCTCCCACACTTGCACTACTTGACAAATCTCCCAACTCCCACATAATGACAACTCTCTGGCCGGCTATTTCACATGCAACCAAAAATCAACACTAAACCCCCTTTTAGCCCTTTCACTCCAAACTTCAATTTTCATTAATTTAACTCTACACTGATAAATAAATATACACATACAGAAACAAAATCAATGATTTAGACCAAACATGGCCACCAGCCTTTTTTATAGCCATAACAAGGTTTGTTCGATCTCTGATCATATCATGTATAGGTTGTGTATATGTGTTGTGTAGTGTAGGATGTAGCTATAGGAAAGGGGTGTGTCATTCCTATTTGAGGTATATGCTACAACTGCAAAAAAAGGCAAAAGCAAAAATGTCTGTTTTTCTGCCAGAATTTTGACTTAAACTAGTAAGTATAGGAGTGTAATGATATTCCTTTTGTTTCTTGGAAGAAGCGTTTGTTTACCATGATGAGTCCTGTTTAATTTCCTGGGAAGAATCAAATAATCCCTAGAAGACCAGAACAAAAGCTGAACCGTCAATTTCCCTCATTCATTTTGCTCCATTTGGTTCTTTTCCCAACGTTAAGGTACCACTATTACTCCTAGTCTGGTCTCTTTCTCATTTTCTGCTTTTCTCCCACAACATCTTCCTCTCTCTCTCTCTCTCTCTCTCTCTCTCACGCACACACACACACTATTCTTCATGATGCAATTCACGGAGACAACACCACTGCCTTTACACCACCAAAAGACAAGTGATACTGCTACTATTCCTATTGCTACTGCTAGTAGTCCCACTTCATCCTTAAACTACAACAAGCTTAGTCTTATCAACATGAACAAGAACCAAGTAATACATAGGACTAGACCATGGCCAGGTTTTCTTCCCCCAAAGACTTTTGGAGCTTTTGGAGATGCCAATTGTATGGAACAGCTACTTGTGCACTGTGCCAATGCCATAGAAAGCAACGATGCAACCCTGGCTCAACAAATCCTTTGGGTCCTCAACAACATCGCGCCCCCGGATGGCGACTCCAACCAACGCCTTGCTTGCGGCTTCCTCCGTGCCCTCATTGCACGCGCTGCCAAATCCGGCACGTGCAAGATGCTCGCCGCCGTTGCCAACGCTCACTACCATGAAAATTTATGCATCGAAACTCACAAGTTCTCTATTATCGAGCTTGCCAGCTTCGTCGATTTGACTCCTTGGCACAGGTTTGGGTTCACCGCCGCAAATACCGCGTTTATTGAGGCAGTGGAGGGATGTTCCGTTGTTCATATAGTTGATCTGAGCATGACGCACTGCATGCAGATCCCGACCCTTATAGATGCGATCGGTACCCGACTCGAGGGCCCGCCAAGGCTTAAGCTAACAGTGGCCGGGCCCATCGAAGGTGTGCCACCTATGCTCGATCTCTCGTACGAGGAATTGGGATCAAAGTTGATCAATTTCGCAAGGTCTAGGAACATAGGGTTAGAGTTTAGGGTTATTCCTTCATGTTATAAGGATGGCTTCTCTTCATTGATTGAACAGCTTAGGGTTCAAAACCTAGTTTATGCAGAAAACGGTGAAGCACTTGTCGTTAATTGCCATATGATGCTTCATTACATACCAGAAGAAACTGTTCGATTAGTACATCATGAGACAGATTCGAGTTCTTATGCTATGGATCCATCAAGTGCATTTTCGCCGCGAAACGTGTTCCTAAAAGGAATCAGAAGTTTAGACCCAACAATCATGATTGTGGTTGATGAAGATGCGGATTTCACATCAAATAATCTAGTGTGTAGATTAAGATCAGCCTTCAATTACCTATGGATTCCTTACGACACGGTCGATACTTTCCTTCCGCGAGGTAGTAGGCAAAGACAGTGGTATGAAGCACACATGTGCTGGAAGATAGAGAATGTGATCGCACAAGAAGGGGTTCAAAGAGTAGAGAGGCTTGAATCGAAAAGCCGGTGGGCGCAGCGGTTGAGAAATGCGGGTTTCCAGGGTGTTCCATTTGGGGAAGAAGCTGTTTCGGAGGTGAAGACCATGCTTGATGAACATGCAGCGGGATGGGGAATGAAGAAGGAAGAGGATGATCTTGTGCTAACATGGAAAGGACATAATGTAGTGTTTGCTACTGCTTGGTTGCCTTGTTGAGCACTAGCTTTAGTTTCTATTTTTAATCCCCCATTAACCTTTGTTTAATTGCTAGGTTGACTCTGTTTTCTTCTAGTGTAGCATTAAGTTTTCATTATCAAGTGAAGAGTTAGGACATTCATTTGAACTCTTACTCTTCTCCTCTCTCTTGGTTTCAAGAATATTACGAATGGAAGTCCATGGTTAGATTAAGGGTGTGCCTATTTTGCCCAATACGTTTTAACTTTTTCGATATTTAAAATAATCAAAATTTTAGACCTTAATATATATTACTCTGGTAATCTCAATAAATTGCAATTATTAGAGGCTTCTAATGATGAAAGTCAAAGGTAACCACAGATGTAACTACTTGTGCTATTTAATCATCAGCAAAAATGTTGATGAAAATAAAGAAAAATAATATTCATTTTAAAAGATAGATCATTCCATTCTCCTTAGTTTGTATTAATATTTTCATGGTTATTATTTAGTATCGCTACTAAAATATTTCTATTGTTGTTTTTTCTTTTCAAAAATTAAAATTCATTTAATAAATATTATTACAATAATTATCAGAAAGAGGAAGTTGAATTATAAATAATGGAATTGACTGATATCTTTATTGTACCCTTATCGTCTCGCTTCACCTCTCTTCTCTCTTCCTAATCATATATCGCCTTAAATTAAGCAACAAGCAACCAAGAAAAATGTGGGTTTTGTAGTTTTGGACTGTTTCCACATTGTCCTTTGAATTTTCACGTGAGAAGGATACGTTGCCTTTTCATGATATATTTGACAATCTTTGACCAACGATAGTTGTACTGGTGTGTTCTTCTGCCGGTCAACTGCGTCAAACAATCCAAGCAAAACCAACGAGAGCTTTATGACTTGAGTTGCTTTGAACTAGGATCCACAAAGTATGTCTTTACATCATCTTTGTCGCTTTTTAATTGATTTCATTTCATATCGAACAGTTCTTTCAAAATTATTTATACTTTCAACAATTAATTTACAAAGTGATCATTCGTTATATCTATATATGGGCTGTATATTGTGGTTATATTATTTTTAGAAGCTTGATAAATAAGACATGCTTAAAAATCCCACGTCGGTCTAAAACTCCCCAAATGAACAGTTGTCCCTAACTCCATCTTTAGTTTAAGAAAGAATACAAGGGTGTTGGCAAAATAAATAAATAAATAATAATAATAATAATAAAAAAAAAAGAAAAAGAAGAAAAGAAAAAGGATACAGTCCAATGTTTCCGACCTAATTTTATCTTTCTTTGAGCTAGACTATATTCATTTGTCGATGCTTGGTGGTTTAATGAAACTATATTTCACATGGTTACTAACTAGCTCACCTTCTTCATTCATCCTCTCTTTGAAAAATGTTTAATCTGCCTGTTTTTAGGAAATGAATTATTAACTTTTTACTGATCATCCTCCCTCACAATGATACACTCAACTGATTAAATGCCCACAAATGATTAAGTTTTCACACGGATATCATCATACAAATCTTTTATGATGTTACCTTCCCACGTAATTATACGCCAATTTACATCTAAACATGATTTCTAGTCAAGCATGGAAATGGGGTTTCTAATTAAGCTTCATTCACTTGTGAAGGGCGAAAGAAAGAAAGAAAAAAGAAAAGAAAAGGAAAAAAAATAAAAACCCTTCATTCATTGCAGGTGCTATGTTCTTGCTTTTCCACATCCATTATATCTACACTATTGAGCGAAAGCATAATACTAGAAACATAAACTTTACAACATAAAATTCCATTGGTTCCTCTTAAATAAACTTAAAGACAACTATTTATTTATTCATAATCTAAAAGGTTCTAAATTTATTTTATTTTTTTAATTATATCAGCTAGTCCCAATATCTCCTTAGCTTCTCCTACTTACTCCTATGGATATGAGCAAATCTCGAAAGAATTCTACTCATAATTTTAGAAAGATTCGTTTGTATAGGCTTTCAAAGTTTGTGTTTTCAGTTTTTTTTTTTTCTTCTTTTTTGGATTTAAGAATATTGAAATTAAATAGGATATTGACAAACAAATTATTTGATAAGCCAAATGGATGCCATAACTAATTAATTTGAATCGGTTGTTTTGCATAATTTTAATTGATAAATCTGTGGATGCCATAATTAGAATAAATAAAGGGGAATGAATGCCTTCGGGAGAATATGAGAAAACTCTTATTAGGGTTCAAATAATGTCAACCAATGGAAATAAACTGTCGACAAAATTATTTATGTGAAATCCTAACATCTGAAGGGAAAAATAGGAATTGAACTGTTAAAGTTTGAAGTAAAATCCTAATCCAATTAATAAAAATAGCATAAAATATCAAATAAAATAATAAAATAAAGTTGTCTAAGCAACATTATGATGGACTCAATCCATATCATCACCCTTTAGATTGGAGAAGATTCACCCTCGAATCTTGAATAGCAGTATCATTTTGCAACCCAAGAGTCGAAAAATAATGTAAACCCATCAAAATCTCTCTAAACTAACAACTCTCAAAGCATCTCAATACTAACTCTAAAAGGCCTCACATCAACAACTCCATCTAGCCTTGTAATGCTTATTTCATCATTTTGCTCTTGCCAAACATCTTTAGGCCTCATTATAAACTCTTCTTTGATTTCCAACCATGCAGCTCCTTATACACATCTCTAATTGCATTTGGAATCATAAGACATAATTTAACTTGCTTACCATCCTTCAACAAAGAATAAGTATTTACATGACTATAATAAGTAACATCTCTATCAAACATCTAAGGTCATGCCAATATAAGATGTGAGGTAGTCATCGGTATGACATCACAAATTATTTCATCCTCTTAGTTCCTTAGAATAAAAATGGGTATCTTCACCTCCCTATCCACTTGAACCCTTCATGTATCATTGAGTAACTACATCCTATATGGTGCAAGATGCTTAACTCTAGGAAATTTCAACTATTTTACCAACCTTAAAGTAGCCACATTTGCACAACTTCCATAATCAATGATGGCACAACATATTGCACTATGCACCAAGCATTTCATGTGGAATATAGTTGATGCAACCTAACTGGGTCAAAGAACCATGACTTAGTTTAGAGGACAAAGCTTATAGAACTTTCTAAACTAAGTGATAAACAGCATGCTGGGCAAGGAAGAAAGACGCATGAATGAAGGATTTATAGCTCATTCACGAAACTTTACCTATAGGATAAGTATTGCAACTCAAAAATTAGATAAAGACAACAATTTAGAAGAATAGGGTAAAAGACAACCATGTTCTCCCCTCGAGTGGGCATCCCTTATCTAAGTTTATTGATGAAGACTTCTTTCTCAAAAACTATACGGCCATGTTCTTTATTTGTTTAGGCGTATTATAGGTACATAGGCCACTACATGGACATGTACTTGATAGTACTTAATAATAACTATTTTTATAGGTAATTTTTATAATTTTTTTATGAATATTATGTGTATTTTGAGAGAATTTGGTACTTAATTAAATTATATTTTGATTTAGCCTTTAGTTAATGATTTTGGACTACTTTTAGGTGAATTAAAGCTAATTTGAAGAAGTTATGAAGTTTTGGACCATAAAGCAATTAAGGAAGGAGAAATGACAGATCAAAAAGATTTACCGTAGGGTTCACCAACCATGATGCTACCTGTGAACAGGGGTGGTACTTTATTTGACTTTATAAAGTTAGTAGAGATTATGGGTAAGTTCATCGAGTGTGATTCTAAGGCATGAACACACCTTGTCCATGTGAATTTATTATTTTAAGGAGACTTATAACCCTAGTATATAACTATAATTGTTAGAATTCCTTAGAATTTTAGAGAGTCAAACCTAGGGTTGTTAGAGTAAGAGAGCAAGAAGATAGAAAGGGGTTTTATTTTAATTCTTCATATCTATTCATTATTTCTTGTTTCTTTTAAATTTTTATTTAGACTCTTAAATGTTGAGAAACCCTAGTATTATGCGACTAAATTTTTTTCTTTTTGATTGATCAATAAATTTCGAATTATTGCAATCCAATTATATAATTTTAATTATTATTTAAATTGGTGTTATTACCTATTAACTCAAATGTTTGATAATATACATGGGGATCAAGAGATCGTATGTATAGTAAGATATAATATAATTGGAGAGAATTACATGAAACTTAGTTTTAGTTGACATAATTCTTTCTTATTAAGGGAACCTAATAGTGAAATTCACGAAATTTAATGTGGTTCTAAGATTTTAATTTGAAAGAAATTTTACTTGAGTATCATAGAATTGGAATTAAAAATCTCGAGAAAGATGTAGTTTAATTTAGGAATTCCCTTTATCTAATAAATTTGAGATGAGATTAATCTCCTACATAATTCCTTATTATGGATAAATATATGTGGTGTACCTAGGAGCTTAGTTATCACTAGAACTTACTAAAATAAATCTGAACTAAAATGGGTCTTCCGAAATATCTAAGAAAATAAGGAGAAATGGTCCACAAACGAACTAAAGTAACTGACATGAAACTACTTAGAGGATATGACACACCAACAAACACAACACAACTTGATACTGTACTTGATATGACGCACAAGTTGATATTAAGGTCCACCCGCCACTAATCCTGAGTATTCAACAAGATTAGATAAGAGTGTATAAAAAATAGACTTAAAGAGGGTTGTCTCACAAGAATAAAATATTTAATGTCTAATTGTCCAGTTGTTTACAGCTTACAAGGGAAATGGACTATTTATAGTAAGACCTTAAGATAACATTACAAATAAAGAAATTATAAGAAAGCATATACAAAAGAAGATTCCTAGTACATACGAAAATGGATAAAAAGGACAAGAAACAAAAATGGAAAAGTAGTACAATGTCAGATGAGATGAACAGATGGTAGTGCAACATTGGTTCCATACGAAGATTCTCTAAACACAATAGGCGAAAGAGATCAAAATGTTGCCATAATAAAGGAGGTTGAAACAATGGGGCAGTCTGGTGTGGTGGGGGGGTCTGCGTAAGGTGGGAAGGGTGTTGGTGTGAGCTAGGAATCTTCTTTTGTATATGCTTTCTTATAATTTCTTTATTTGTAATGTTATCTTAAGGTCTTACTATAAATAGTCCATTTCCCTTGTAAGCTGTAAACAACTGGACAATTAGACATTAAATATTTTATTCTTGTGAGACAACCCTCTTTAAGTCTATTTTTTATACACTCTTATCTAATCTTGTTGAATACTCAGGATTAGTGGCGGGTGGACCTTAATATCAACTTGTGCGTCATATCAAGTACAGTATCAAGTTGTGTTGTGTTTGTTGGTGTGTCATATCCTCTAAGTAGTTTCATGTCAGTTACTTTAGTTCGTTTGTGGACCATTTCTCCTTATTTTCTTAGATATTTCGGAAGACCCATTTTAGTTCAGATTTATTTTAGTAAGTTCTAGTGATAACTAAGCTCCTAGGTACACCACATATATTNGGGGGGGGGGGGGGGGGAAGGGGTAAGGTGGGTAGGGCGATGACGAGAGAAATTGTAATAGGCCGAGATAAAACTACTCAACCAGTAAGTGAGTCTCTCGTCACTCAGCAAAAACCTCTCAATAGTAATTGGTTTGATTATTCGAAACAGGGTCCTTGGTGAAGGAATGGTCATCATCATCATAACCAAAAGTATAAATCATCGTATAATAATGTGGGGAGCTGAAGGAGTTCAACTACCTTCCTTTGATATAAAGTTTCTTATCATCAACAAGTTGCCAAGAGAGGATTCTTTTGGTAAGGGATTAGACGCCTCGGAGCCATGCTTGAGTAATGGGACCAATGATTGGCAATTTATTAGTTCTCCAAGGTTATTGAAGATTTGCCCTGAAATCATGGTCCTCGTCATCATCAAGTACATATGGAGTTAGATCGGCGATGTTAAATGTGATAGACATGCTAAATCTTTTAGGTAGCTCAATCTCATAGGTGTTATCATTAATGCACCTCCAAGTCCTATAAGGTCCATCCACTCAAGGAAATAGTTTGTTTGTCCTTTTTTTAGGGAAGCATTCTTTACTAAGATGGACGTAAACGAGGTCCCCAAGGATATAAACAACTCGTCTCCTTCCACAGTTTCCCTTTTCCTTCTATCGAGCTATAGTTTTGGCCAATTACTCGACAATCTTCTGTTATAACCTCTAGAAATCCTCGGCATGCTATAAGCCAGATTAACTTTTCTCTTGTGTAGTTGAATTATTAATTAAATCCAAGGATAAGTTTGAGTTAAGTTCATAAATAACCTCAAATGATGAGGTTCTAGTTGAGCTATGAGTTAAACAATTGTAAGCAAATTTAATGATGGGTAAGCATAAATCCTAATCACGAGAATTCTTTCTAACAATGATGTGCAAGAGGTTACCGACGGTTCTGTTCACTATTTCAGTTTAGCCGTCTATCTAAGGGTGACGAGAGGTACTAAATAGGAGCTTAATGCTAAGCTTCCTACATACAGTCTTTCAAAAAAAGCTTATGAATTTCGAATCACAGTCGAACACAATACTCCTCAACACTCCATGTAGTTGCACAATTTCCTACAAAAAGAGATTAGTGATGAATAAAACATCATTAGTTCTATGGAAGGGAATGAAGTGGCCCATCTTACTGAACCGATCAATTACCATCATGATTGAGTCATGTCTTCTCGGTGTATGGGGAAGGTTGAGCATGAAATCCATGCTTAGATCAGTTTACGACTACTTAGGAATTGGTAAGGGTATGTATTCTCCATAGAGCTCTCTCCTCCCCTTTGCATATTTACACACCTTGTACCTCTCAAGTATTCAGTGCACATCCTTCATCATCCTAGGCTAGTAGAAATGCTCCTTCAATATCTCAATCGTCCTCTTTTCCCTAACATTGCTAGTCAAACCCCCGGCATGAGCTTCTCAAACATGTAGCTCCCTTGTAGAACCACTCGGCATGCAAATCTACTTACTTTTCATCAAGAACCCCTCGCTCAAGTAAAATCCTTCCGCAGCTCCTCTAGCATTGCACCTGGCTACTAAAGGTCCTGAATATGGGCCATACTCATACTAATCAGGTAAAGTGCTAAATCCAAACACCTTAGCTTATAATGTTGTGATGAGGGCATGATGGTGAGAAAGTATATCAGCTACTATGTTGGTGCTTCCCTTCTTATTCCTAATGACATAGCAAAAGGTCTCCAAGAACTCGACACACTTAGTATAATGCCAAGAAAGTTTCTATTGCCCGCGAAGATGCTTGAGAGATTCATGATCTAAATAGATGATGAATCCTCTTGACAACAAATAACGCTGCTAGTTCTGAAGTATTCGAACAAGAGCATAGAACTCTCTATCATAGGTTGAATAATTCAAAGCAGCACCTTAGAGTTTTTCACTGAAGTAAGCAATGGATCGGTGCTCCTGCATAAAGACAGCACCAATGCTGATACTAGGCACGTCACATTTAACCTCAAAAACCTTCTCAAAATCTAGTAAGGTGAGTACTAGAGTAGACGTCAGCTTAGACTTCACGTATACAAAACTCGTCTGAGCTTTTTCTGTCCATCTGAACTCAACATTCTTCTAAGTCAATTCAATCAACGGTGCAATTATGAAACTAAAGTTTCGAATAAATCTCCAATAAAACAAAGCTAGTCCATGGAAGCTCCTGACTTTGGTAAAGCTAGTCGATGTCTGAATTTTTCCTCATCAACTCTAACTCCCTTCCTTGAAACTACATATTCAAGGAATACAACCTCGCTTTGATAGAACGCTCATTTCTTTAAGTTGCTAAATAATTTCTCAGTGCGGAGTATGTTAAACACTTATCTCAAATGTTTGACATAAATGAAGAGGTCAGCACTATAGACCAAAATATTGTCAAAATAAACCACAACGCATTTGCCGATCAATAATCTGAGTGTATGATTCATCAGCCATATAAATGTACTTAGCACATTAGTTAAACCAAATGGCATTACTAACCATTTGAACAAACCATCCCTTGTCTTGAAAGCCATCTTCCATTCATCCTTAGGTCTCATTCATATTTGGAGGTAACCACTCTTCAAGTCAATCTTAGAAAAGATGCAAGTGCTATATAACTCGTCAAGCATATCATCAAGCCATGGGATCGGATATCGACATTTGATAGTGATTTTATTGATAGCTCGACCGTCAATGCACATTTGCCTCATTCCATCCTTCTTCGACACGAGCACAGTGGGTATAGCATAAGGACTCATGCTCTTACGGACATATCCATAATCAATCAACTCATTCACCTCTTTCTTCAATTCAGCTGCTTACTCTAGATTAAGCCTGTAAGCAGGTTGGTTTGGTAAGGTAGCCCCTAATTGGAGGTCGATGCAATGCTCAAAACCTCTCAAGGGAGGTAAGCCTTTTGGCATCTTGGTAAGGAATAGGTCAGCAAAGTCTTGTAATAGCTACTACACTTCGACAAGTAAGTTCTCAGCTTCTCTAACCTCTGTGAATCTGTTGACTAAAAGGAGCACATAGTCCTTGACCTTGACTTCTTGTGTAAATTGAGCGTAGAAAATCACTAAGGACTTGCGCTGTAGATATCTAACAACCTTTTCTTGGGCTTCTTACACTTCCTTAGGAAACATAAGTGTCAATATAATTTTCTTCTCGTCCTTCTAAAACATGTAGGTATTTCTATACCCATCATGTAACACTCTCAATCCAAATAGCCATGGTCAGCCGAGTAATATGTGAGAAGCACACATAGAAAGGACATCACACAGCACCTCGTCCCTATACCTATCACCATTGGTAATCGACACTCTAACTTGCTCGACAACATGTAATCGTCCTTTCTCATTCAGCCAATGAATCTTGTACAGCTTGGGATATGGAAAGGTTGGTAATTTTATGGCCTTAACTACCCCTTATGCGATGACATTGGTATAGCTCCCTCCATCAATAATTACAGGGCATAGCTTACCATTCACTCGACAATTTGTATGGAAGAGGTTCTCTCATTGCTCATTCTCATTAACTACAAAAGCATTGAGAGATCATCGAACAATAAAGCAATACTCGGCTTTGTCCTCAAGAGGTATCTCAGCATTGAGGTCTACTTGAAATTTTTCCAACATCTAACCGGTTGCCACTTCTTCCTCTCCTTCACTTGTACTTTCTACTTCAAACTGGGGCTTTTCTCCCTTTATAGTCATGACTTGGCGATTCGAACATTGACTAGCTACGTGTCCATAACCAAGGCATTTAGACATTTGATTTCTTAGGTTTTCCTTCCTAAACTCTATCCTAGATCCCTTCGGATCTCAGGCTCTTTATTCTTGCTCTTACCTTGGCCTTCTTCTAGTCATCTTAGCATTTGACTTTAGCATTCTATCTCGGAACTATTTGATGCTCTGTCATTCCCTTGTCAGCCCAGCAGGCCACTCCTATTTAGCATCAATGTTTGGCTACTCGACATTCGACTAACTTGGTTTCATCGTTGCCATTCAACTCTCTAGGCTACATAGATGGTTTCATCCAGAGTTGTGAGATTTTGTAGTTCTACGATGTTGCCAATCTCAACCTATAGTCTAGAGATGAACCGTGCTATAGTTCGTGTCTCAGGTTCATTGACATCACATCGTATCATATGAGCAACTAAAACTCTTGGACATAGTCATCTACATACCTATTTCCTTGTCTCAAGTCTTGGAGTCATCGAAAAGTTTCTTGTTCGTAGTGTTCAGGAACAAACCTACTCCTTAAAACTCTCTTTATCTCATTCTATGTTCGGACTTTGCATTAGGCTCTCAAGCGAACATTCTATAGTTTCTTCCACCACATGGCCGCATACCTAGAAAATTCTAATACGGCTACTTAAATGTGGACAGCATCTTCATAATCGTAGAAGTCGAATATCTTTTTTATCTTCTCTTCTTAATCCAGGTAGTCATTAGCACTACCGAACCCATGAAGCTTAGAATTTGTACCTTAAGATTCTCGGCACCTCTTAGCCTTCTAAACTCACACTCATCAATCTCGATATACTGGTCTTCTTCTTCTTCGTACTCGTCCACTTCGTCCAACTCTAACCTTCTTCTCACAACTCTGTCGGTATATTGAGGTGGTGCTTGGTTCACTGGAAAAGCCTCTAAAGCTCACCTGTTCATCTGTCTTCTCGGCCTATCTCTCATCTCTTGACCCAGCTCAATAGTTCTCTTACGGGGCCAGTCTCTAAGACTCTGTTTACTAAACAGCTAGGTTAGCCACAATAGCAACAAGATCTTGTATCTACTTATCAGTAGTACATGGTGTTTGTTGGGTAGCTTAACTACAACCACAAGCATCACTCTCGGCATCGTTAATCTCTCCCTGGACATTGGGATTTGACATTCTCAACATAAGCTTCAGTAACTACACCACATGAATGCCTTCAACACACACATAAGTATCTTGAACAATAGACTGACTATCACTATGTAGCTCTCGGTCTCAACCTCTTACTATGATACCTGGATTATATGGTGTGCCTAAGAGCTTAGTTATCATTAGGACTTACCGAAGCAAATATGAAGTAAAATGAGTCCTTCGAAATATCGAAGAAAATAAGGGAAAATGGTCCATAGACAAACTGGAGTAACTGAAGTGAAGTTGCTAGAAGGATATGACACACCAACAAACGCAATACGACTTGACACCACAATTGATATGACGTATAAGTTGTTGTCAAAGTCCATCGACCACTAGTCCTAAGTTACTCGACAAGATTAGATAAGAGTATATGAAAAATGAACTTGGAAAGGGTTGTCTCACAAGAACAAAATATTCAATGTTTAATTATCCAATTGTCTACAGCTTTCAAGGGAAAGGGACTACTTATAGTAAGTCCCTAAGGCAATATTACAAATAAAGAAATTATAAGAAAGCATACACAGAAGGAGATTCCTAATACATACAAAAAAGGGTAAAAAGGATAAGAGACAAAAATGGAAAAGTAATACAATATCAGATGAGGTGGACAGATGATAGTGCAACATTGGTCCCGTACGAATATTCTCTAAATACAGCAAGTGAGAGAGATTAAGATGTTTTAGTAATAAAGGGGGCTGAGACAAGAAAGGGTAGGGGGAGGTGGTGATGAGAGAAATGGTAACAGGTCGAGAGAAAACCATTCGGTCAGTAAGTAAGTCTCTCATCACTCAGCAAGAACCTCTCAGCAGCAATTGGTCAAATTACTCGACATAGGGTCCTTGGTAAGGGAATAATCGGCATCATCTCAACCAAAAGTATAGATCAACGTATAACAATGCGAGGAGCTTAAGAAATTCAGCCACCTTCCTTTAGTGTAAAGTTTCTCGTCCAATAGGTTGTCGAGAGAGGATTCTTCCGGTAAGAGATTAGAGGCTTTGGAGCCATACACAAGTAATGGAACTGATGGTCGATAGTTCATCAATATGTGTATCCGTTTTTCTTTGATTCTTGATATGTTTATTCAATTATTTTGTATTTAATTAATTAATTTAGCAATTTAACTTACATAATATAGGTTTAGTTTAGTTCAGTTTAATTTAGAGTTTTAATTTAATTTAATCCTTACACTTAATAGGTAAGATAGATAATAAGAAAATAAGGGGAATTACTAGTACTTCACTACATTGTCTTTAAGGGATGATGCATAGACTTGATTCGCTATACTATAAAATCGATAGTTGTACTTGCTCTTAAATCAAGTTTTTAGAGTTGTTGCTAGGGGCTATAGAATATTATGAAAACTCTTTGACTTATTACTTTAACCATTTTTTATTGTGTTTGGTTCTTTCCTTTATTGTCTTTTTAGTTCATTGAATTGTTTCTAACATTGGTTTGTTTTCAATGTATGACTAGGAGCAGAATGAAGAATCTTCTTAAGCTTGACCTAAAAATCGAAACAACTGTCCATTCAATCCGATAAAAAAGCATGTGGAAACCCAATTGAATAGATTCTTTATGGTTCTCTAATAAAAACAAAAGAGGAAGAGGAAGAATGTAAAGAAATGGCAAATAATGGAAATCAAAATAAGACCATGCCAAACTATGCTAAGCTTACCTGCACATGTGTAGAATCCAGCATTGTAAACCCGATGGTAGCAGCCAAGAACTTTAAGATTAAGCCAAAAGAGATCCAAATTGTTCAGCAATATATGTAATTTGACGGCTGATAAGATGAGGACCCAAATGTACATATCTCTATCTTTTTAGAGATATGCAACACATTCAAGATCAATGGGGTAAGTAAAGACGTGATAAGGCTACAATTATATCCATTCTCCTTAAGAAGCAAGGCTAAATAGCGATTGGCTTCTCTCCTAAAAGGGTCAATCACTACGTGGAATGAATTGGTAGAGAGGTTCTTTGAAAAATATTTCCTACCCTCTAAGTCCACCAAACTCAAGAATGATATCACTTCCTATGTATAGATAGCAAGAGAGACTCTATATGATACATGGGAGTGTTTTAAAGATCTATTGAGATAGTGTCCACACCATCGCCTACCGTTGTGAATGCAAATTCAAACATTCTATAATAGTCTCAACTATTCAACTTACAAATGATTGATGAAGCCATAGGGAGTACATTAAATACAAAAGTACCTAAAGAAACCTATCAAAGGCATGGCAATGAATAATTAGCAATGAGAAAATGTCAAGGCTAAGCCTAAGGTAATGGGAAAATATGACATTAACAGCATATGTGGAGAGCCTTATCAAGAGATTGATCGAGATTATGTGATCAAGGCAACCGGTTTAGGGAGACACACTTCAAAGGCGAAGTTTTGAACTTATGATACAACACTTTGAAACAACAAAGCATCTAACTACAATCTTAAAAATCAATTATGTCAATTGGCAATGACATTAACTTTTTTTTTAGTTACTTATGGTCTCTTAGGTTTTACCTATAAAAAGAAAATTAAAAAATTATTTAAGAGCAATAATTTCACATGATTTTCAATTATTTCACTCTACATAAGCATTTTGGACTTGATGGTGAATTATAAGAAACAAATACATACAAATTTAGCTAACTATGGAAATTGACGAGGGGATTACGAGCAAGATGATACACTATGATCCCCCCTATGAAGAAATAAGCAATAAAGAGGTATGTAATGCATAGTGGTGATCACAAAGTAAGATCACACTTGTTAACTTATCTGTGAACATGGCACCCTCTAAGATTACACAACATAAAGGAATGTACTAAAGATTCATCGACAAGATCAGACCCTATGACCCCACTTGTAAACACGATAAGCTATGATCATGCATGTTCAACAAGACCATAGTTAGGTTCATGCTATACGAACCCAACTGTGATCCCCTCCTATTTAAAAATCATAACCCATGATGTCTTTATTTCACTTTTTCTTCTATCCTAACTCATCAATTTAAGATTCAAAAACCCCCTCCCTTAGGTTTTTCTTGTATTTTTTTTTACATTTGCATCACATTTATGTATGTTTTCATTTCTATTTCTGATGCATCTCTAAGGTTATACATACGAAGAAGTACTACAACAAATGGGAACAAAAAGAAAATAAAGGAGATTAGCAAATCCAGGTAGCTACCAATTGGATATAATGTACCAACTGATCCTACTCGATCTACAATTTGTCGAATAAGACTCACGAGTCCGAATAATATGGTCACTTGCCACTACTCCTTACTAAAAGGAATAGATAAGAGTTAAAAGGAAAATGAGATCACTATGGTTGCTCACAAAAGGAAACTTATAATAATCTAATGTAATGAGTTGTTGTTTGTGTACAAAGGTAATGAGGTATTTATATGGCCTCACTAGGGTTATACTAAATAAGGAAAAGACAAAATGGATAATATACAAAAGGATTCCTAAAATGTCACTAAAAGGGTAAAAAGGGTAAATAATATACTGTATGAAAAAGTAAAGAATCATTCTAGACTAATGTACCAGAAGATACATGTCGAGAAGCAATTGGAGGCTAGTTATGCAATTGGTTAAGCTGAGATGAGTGTTAAGGCTACTTGACAATTGTAAGGTCCTATTCAAACAAGTCCAAAAGGAGGTCATTAGTCAAAGCTAACCTGGTCAGGTTCAAGATAGAGCTCGGGCTTTAAGGATCACTCTGATCCTTTCTTGGTCGGGTGTCTCAACAGCTTAACTCGAACAAAGGTCCGATGCTAATCAACTTGGAAATTGCTTGGATCTTAGTATGAGCTTAGTAATATGTACGGTTGCTCAGCTAGTCGACATATATGCTAGGTAGGTTGGCGTGACTACCTAGCAACTTGGAAATGATGCTGGTATTAACAAGGGTTTAGCACTTGGGTCAACAGTAATGTAAAAAATGGAGATTGGAATAGGACTCCTCGACCTGACTTAAGTCTCGATCTAGTATCTTTTGTGAGTCCTTGTAGTCCTTTAGCTCAGCTGTGTATGATTAGTCCAAGGAGTCGATTCCTATCAATTTCTTTTATTTTCCAGTTTATTAGTGTTTATAGGTATTTTCTCTCCCTACTTTCTTGCATACTCTTAGTTAGTTTCATCACTTAAGTACATTGTTCTTTTGGGTGATTTCTTAGTTTTAGGAAGGATTTGGTACTTTGATTACTTATAAAATTTCTTCCTTTATGCTTGATTTGTCAAGATGGTTTAGTTAGTAAAAAGATAGTATCTAATTTTACTATTGCCGACATAGGAATGATGTACCCGAGTTAACATGTTAGTAGAAGATTTAGATGCTTGATTTATTACTTTTTTGAATTAAACATGAAAGAAAGAGGGGTAGGATTGTTAGTGTTCATATGAAGTAATAGCTAGTTAAGAAGGGTTTAACAATAGCATAAGTTAATTTAAAGTTATATAACCTTGAAAAAGTTATACATGTTTGAACGTGTTGGAAATGATGCTTGAGATGGCTAAGTCTTATCATTCCACTAGTTTTTATTTGTGTTCAAGTGATGCCATGTCTATATTTGTTGTTGAAGCTTTTCTTTCTTCTACTCTATATTTGTATTGATTGTATTTGATTAGTGTAAGAACTACAATCAAGTATTCAAGATTCGGTTCATAGAATTTAGCACAATCGAGCAAATTGTCTGATCTAACCTAAATTTTACGACAAAGCTAGAATTATTAGTAAAAGTAACTCCGTAAGTTTGAATTTAAGAAAATAAGTAACAAAATAAGAAAATATAAAATTTCTAAATTTTAAGTATATTACTTGTTATTTATCGGAAATGCGTAAAATGCATTCCAATAACTAACGAATTATTAGAAATAAATTATATGCACACTAAAAATTATGAAATAATATAAACAATATTTAGGAATATTTATTTGCACCATATATGAATTTACATATAAATAAAAATATACATAATTACTTAAAATATGCGAAATAGGTTAAAACAATGTTAAATAATTAAGGAAAATGCATGAATAATTAAAGAAAAATCAAGAAAAATGAGAAATCATCCAAATTAAGGTCGTGGCAGCTAGGGAAAGAAAGAAAAAAATTAGCCAATCAAATTAACACAACAAAAAAGTCAATTTGGAAGAATATGTTAAACTTAGAAGTTTTCATTTTGTGATTTTAATGAGAACAAATGACTAATCAAATATTGTTTCAAAATCGATTTGCAAATTCTTACAAGAATCCTACTAATTACATCCTTTAAGGAAATATGGTTAATCTAGGAAATATCTTTGCAAATTATTAAGAATTGATTCTATTTTTAGTAAAAGAAGAAGAAGTAATCAAGCACTATTCAAGTGCACCTTTTTGGCTATTCTGGTTTGAATCGTTCGGCTCATTGTGTTGGAACCAGTTGGCTAGTTCCTTTAAGCATTTTATGATCAGTGGCAGGACAAGGACTGTACAACTGGTTGTACATGGACTGTGTAGCTGGTTGAAGGAGGTTAATGTGGTATGTTGAACTATGGGGCTAGTTGTACATGGATTGTCCGGCTGGTTAATGAAGGTTAGTAAGCCTAGTTAAACCATGCGACTAGTGATTTGAAGACCATCCGATTAGTGACATTAATTCAATAAACCGTTCGGTTAGTTCTAATTGAACTATCCAACTGGTCTGTACAGAAACTAGCCGTTACAATGCATTCAATGTAGGTTGAACAAGATCAATGATTAGATTTTTATTAAGGCATATAAATGCGACTTTATAGGTAGATAAAGTACAATTAATAGAGCTATATTCCTACAATGATTCCTCTTGTCTACTTGTACTTAATTTCAATTGTCTTATGCTCATAATTTGTAATCCTTTATAAACCCTAGTATAGCGTCAAGCTTCATATTTGCAACTTCTGTTTAAAAGAGCACTATACTAAGTGTTTGTGTGTTGTTGTGGTTATGAGATCATACGTGTTAGAGATTAGGTGTAGGCACTTATGCCCTTAAGATTGATATCAATAAAATTAGGTATTAAGACCTTAGTTGAGGCATTGGGTGATCATAGAGAGTAGGAGGCGATTCGAACTCCACATTAAAATTCCGAGCCTGATTTCTCTATCCCTTTCTCTTTTATTTTCAACACGTGTCATTGATTTATTATTATTTTAATTAGTCTCATTGTTAGCCTATTTCAATATTGCATTCTCTTAGTTCCTTAATTTAAGAAATTGGTGTTAAAAGTTAAATTTTGGCATTGAACTCAATTCACCCCTACCTCCACCCCCCCTCTTGAGTTTCTAGTGTAGTATTTCATTTGGTATCAGAACTAGTCTCTATAATTTTTAATTTCTTAATTACGCTACAAAGTAAAGATCATGACACTAAATGCACTAGGATTCATGAAGGGTTAAGCCATAAATAAGTCACCACTTCTCACTAGTGGGAATTATCCCTATTAAAAGTGTAGAATGAGAACTTTTGTGAAGGCACAAAATAGAAAACTATGGGATGTAATTGAAAAAGGGCCAATTAAAATTGAAGGAAAGGAAGAGAATGAATATACCGAGAATGATTGGAAGAAAGTAGACCTAAATGAAATAGCAATAAACAATTAATTGTGCTATGAGCGAAAATGATTTCAATAGAACTTGTACATGTACAAATGCTAAGGAAATTTGGGATGAGCTACAAAGTACATATGAGGGCACATCTAGAGTTAGAGACACTAAAATAAGTTTGTTATGTGAAGAATTTGAGAATTTCAAAATGCTTCCTAATGAGACCATAGATGAAATGCATAAAAGATTTATTGACATCATTAATCCATTTGTGGTACTCTATAAGAAATTTTCTAACTTGGAAATTAATTCAAAAATTCTTAGGTCTCTTCCAAAAGAATAAGAAGCCAAGAGAACAGCCATTGAAGAAGTACATGATCTAGAAGCACTATCAAAGAAACAACTTCTTAGTACACTCAAGACCCATGAGATGATCAAAAGACATAGAGGAGAATCCAAGAAGAAAACCATGGCTCTCAAAGTCACCGATTGCAATACAAGTGATGATGAGGATGAAAGTGATGATGACGATGATCACGAAATGGCAATTATGGCAAGAAAATTTAAGAAATTTATGAGATTCAATAAGAAACTAAGGAAAGACAAAGTTAGTGGTGGCAATACCTTAAAACTTATAAAGGAGAAAAGAGATGTCATAAAGTGCTACAATTGCCATCAACCAAGGTACATTAAAGATTATTGTCCACTTCTCAAGAAAGGAAATAAAGTATCAAGAAAGAAAGCCATGGTGATCACTTAGAGCGATAGTGATTCAAGCAATTTAAGCGATTCAGATAATGATCTTTGCCTCATAGCATTAGATAATGAGGTATGTACCACATCCCAATCCTCTTACGATGATTTGAAAGAAATGTATGATGATCTTTCGAAAGATTTTGCTAAAATACAAAAGAAGAATAAAATTCTAAAACAAATGACGAATGATGTTGGGAATGAATTTGATGTATTCAAACTTAAATACAATAAGCTAGTTGAGGAAAAAGAGAACTTAGAAGAAGATAATGAAAACTTGAGAATTAAGAATGAAAAATTAAGTATTGAGTATGATGTCCTAGAGAAAGAAAATGTTGAGTTAAGCAAAAGAAATGAGGAAATCATTAGTGAAAATAAAGAGCTATTTAAGGAAAATGAAGGAATAAATGAAAAACCAATGTACTTGAAATTGAGGATGCTAGTGTAGATAAGTTGGCAAAGTTAGAAGTAGAAAATGATGTGTTAAGATCTAGCCTAAATGATTCAAGAAAAATAATAGCCAAGTTTGTTGAAGATGAAAAGAACTTGGAAAAACTCTTAGGACAACAAAGAAATAGTTTTGAGAAAGCCGGAATTGGCTATAACAAAAACCATATATACAAGTCCTATAAAAGTTACTTTGTTAAAGTAACCAATAAAACTTGTAACTATTGTGGTAAGTATGGTCACATTGCTCACACTTGTGTAATAAAAAGAAATGCCAACTTGAATCGTAGAGGAAAGATGGTTTGGGTCTCTAAGGGACATAGTTTTATTGCTACAACTAACCCAAAAGGACCCAAACTCAAGTGAGTACCAAAAATTTAAATTTCTTATTTTTGTAGGAACCTTCAAGGAAAAGCAATAAATGAATTTTGGATAGCAAATGCTCAAGACATATGATAAGAGACGCTACTAAATTCACCACATTAACCTTGAAGGATGAAGGGAATGTTACCTTTGGAGAAAATAGAAAATCAACTGTCTTAGGTAAAGATAACATTCTTATTAACAATAATCTTTTTATTAAAGGAGTATTGTTAGTTGATAATCTAAGACATAACTTGCTTAGTATTAGTTAATTGTATGATGGTGGATATAAGGTTACATTCCTAGCAAATAAATGAATCATTGAAAGAATTAACAATTATCAAAGCAGCTTTGAATGATATAAACAAGGAAACATTTATAAAATAAATCTTAGCAATTTTACAAATCAAAATGAAACTTGTCCATCTATCCAAAATAATGATAGTTGATTGTGGCATAGAAGATTAGGGCATGCTAGCATGGACATAATCTCTAAACTTGTTAAAAGAGACCTTGTAAAAGGTCTATCAAAAATTAATTTTCAAAAAGATACGGTATGCCAAGCATGCCAACAAGGAAAACAAACAAAAAAAACTCTTTCAAACCAAAAGATATTGTCTCATCTTCTAAGCCACTACAATAATTACATTTAGACTTGTTTAAACCTACACAAACTTTAAGTTTAGGAGGGAAAAGATATACTCTGGTCATTATTGATGATTTCACTAGATACACATAGACTTATTTTCTTGCAAATAAGGATGAAACAAATCATGTGTTCTTTAAATATTGCAAAAAAAAGTCCAAAATGAAAAAGTCCTTACAATTACTTCTCCTAGAAGTGATCATGAGGGAGAGTTTGAAAACATTGAAATGAATGATTTTTGTATCCAACATGAGATAGAACATACATTTTTAGCTCCTAGGACTCCACGACAAAATGGAGTTGCCAAAAGGAAACATAAGCCCCTAATTGAAATAGCTAAAACAATGTTATGTGAAAACAATTTGCCAAAGTATTTTTAAGCGAAAGTCATTAATACCGCATGCTACATTTCAAGTTGTGTTTTCATAAGATCATTTTAAAAAAAAAAAAACTATAAACTTTGGAAAGGAAGGAGACCTAACATCGCTTATTTTCAACCTTTTGATACCAAGTGTTATGTCCTCAATAATGGTAAAGAACAACTAGGAAAATTCAACTCTAAATCAAATGAGGCTATTTTTCTTAGATATTCACTAACAAGCAAAACATATAGAATATTTAATAAAAGAACTCTAGTTGTTGAAGAATCTATACATATTGTATTTGATGATTCCCTGTCCTCATTACATAATATATCTCATAATGAAACAATTGATACAAGTGCTCATTTGGATAAACTAGACTTAAACAATGACCAAAACAAAGCTATTGATAAAGATGTTATTAGGGAAAATAATAATACAGATCAATCAAATCTAGATCTACCTAGAGAATGGAAATTTGTTAAAGATCACCTTAAAGAACTAATTAATGGAGAACCTTTAAATAGGGTATTAACAAGACCATCACTTAAAAACATAAGCAACTTAGTATTCTTGTCTCAAGTTGAGCCTAAGAATATTGATGAAGCCCTAAAAGATGAATGTTAGATACAAGCAATGCAAGAGGAGCTTAATCAATTTATTAGGAATGAAGTATGGGATCTAGTTCATAAACTTAGTGATAAACCGGTTATTGAAACAAAATGAGTTTATAGAAACAAACTTGATGAAACAGGTATCGTAACTAGAAACAAGGCTGAGTTAGTTGCTAAAGGCTATAATCAAGAAGAAGGAATAGATTTTGATGATACCTTTACCCCGGTTGCAAGAATAGAAGCCATTAGGATGCTTTTGGCATTTGCGACTCACAAAGACTTCAAACTATTTCAAATAGATGTCAAAAGTGCTTTCCTAAATGGCCTTATCAAAGAAGAAGTTTATGTAGAACAACCTCCGAGTTTTGAGCATAATGAGTTAACCAATTATGTTTATAAACTTAACAAAGCTCTTGATGGGCTTAAACAAGCTCCTAGAGCTTGGTATGAGAGGCTTAGCAGCTTTCTAATAGAAAATGGCTTTATAAGAGGAAAGTTGGATACAATACTATTCATTAAAAATCACAATTCCTATACATTGATTGTTCAAAGCTATGTTGATGATATTGTGTTTAGAGCTACTAGTATAGATCTTGTAAATGAATTCATAGAGTGTATGAAGAGGGAATTTGAAATGAGTATGATGAGGGAAATCAATTACTTCTTAAGTCTCCAAGTTAAACAAATTGAAAATGGAATATTTATAAATCAATCCAAGTATACAAAAGAGCTTTTGAAACATTTTAAATGGATAATTGTAAAGTTAGGCTTAGTCCTATGAGCATGACCCTAAAATTAGACAAAGATGAACATGGTAAATCTATTTATGAAAAGCTCTATAGAATAATGATAGGAAGCCGCATCTAGACTGGATATTATGGTCACTATTTGCTTACGCACAAGATTTCAATCTTACCTGAAAGAATCTCACTTGAATACAATAAAATTCATCTTCAAGTATCTAGCGAGCATTATTGAAATCAACTTATAGTATCCCAAATACACTTCTTTCGATCTTATAGAATATTCTGATGCTGACTTTGTTGGATGCAAAGTTGATCGAAAAAGCACAAGTGGTACATGTCACTTTCTAAGAAACTCTTTAGTATCTTGGCACTCTAAGAAACAAAACTCCGTAGCACTCTCTACAATTGAAGCCAAATATGCGGCTACTAGTAGTTATTACATACAAATTTTATGGATGAACCAAACATTACAAGACTTTGGACTCAATTTTTCCAACATCCCAATTCAGTATGATAACACAAGTGCCATTAACCTAACCAAAAATTCGATCCAACACTCAAAGACCAAGCACATTGAGATTCAACATCATTTTATTAGAGATCATGTTCAAAATAATGATGAGTACTTGGAGTTTGTAGATACAAATAATCAAATAGCTGATATTTTGACTAAACCCTTAAGTGAAGATCGCTTTTGTATCTTAAGAAGAGAGTTAGGCATGATTGAGCAAAATGAGTGTTAAGATCCATAAACTTGGAGAGTGGCCTTAGTACATTTTTTTCTCATTCTCCTAAATCTACTTAAATAGTAACCTTTTGAGAAAAACAGTTAACCAATTGATCAGTGATATCAACTGTACCCACAACTGATTTGCATATCCTAACCTCAGAATGATACCTTGGACCGTTCATATGGTTATGGTCTAACCATTCTAACAGTCTCAACAAGCTTCTTTTTATTTTTTGAATTCTATATGCAACCGTCCGAATGGTTCCCTCAAACCGAAGGCATGGTTTCATTAAGTGTTCTGACCGTAGAACACCCTATTAGACCATCCAAACGGTTCCCTCAAACCAAGGGCACGGTTGTTACCCCATCGAACCATCTGAACAATTCCTTCAAACCATAGGCACAATTGTTCTAACCACAGAACACCCCATTGGACCGTCCAAACAGTTCCTCAAACCGTGGGTACGGTTGTTTTGACCACAGAACACCCCATCGGACCATCTAAACGATCTTCCTCGAATCGTCCAAATGGTTCACTCTATTACAGCAAAAATTAAAAATAAAGGGGGCCGATCTTTTCCTTTTCATTTCTTCCCTCCTCCCCACCATCTGCACTCCTTACTCTCCTCATCCGACCGAACCTACACTACCTTCCTCTTACTTCTCTTCTCTACTACCATTCACCTCTCCTTACTCTCTTTCTCCAACAAACCCACCCTCTACCAACCCTAATCTTAACTCTCTACTCCCAAACCCTAACTTCATTCCTTTCCTCTCAATGGTCGAATGAGGAACCTAAGCTTCCAGTAGCTACAATTGAGTAGCCGCAACTAAGGACGAAGATGACAAGCTCTAGTTACTCCATTCGACGATCACCACTTTCCTACCCTTCTCCATGCCCAATGGTATGAGAAATTTTGCCTTATGAAAATTAATTATGGACGACAATTTAATGATGATGTTCTTCGTGCATTTGGGATTCCTAACATGGAAGGGATCATTACCAATCATATTTTGGATACTATGGACATCCCTAATATTGTTAATGAAAAAGCTGTTAGATACTTTTATTGTAACTTGTCTGATGATCATGATCGGAATGGAAATTTACTTATCAGGATAGATGCTAGTGAGCATAGGCGACTATGGTTATATAGTTATCTCTATGGTCAAGAAATAGAGATCACTAGAAATGATATTTATAACATCATTGGGGTTGAGGTAGGTAGTGCCTGGTATATGGAAGGTATTGACACTATTGGATCTACGCTCTATGAAGATGTCTTTCAAGAATGGCGTATTGGTGAACACAATTGGGCTAATAGGCGAAATCTAAGAGCCATTAGGTTACCACTTCATTATTGGATCCTTCATCTATTTCTCTGTTACAACTATTATCCCCGAAATGGCGGACATGAACACATTACAAAGGGAGACTTATGGCTATTAGGCCATATTCATAATGATGCCCAAATTGATTATGCTAATTTGATTTTCAACTGTTTCCGTATGGTTACAAACAAATCTAAGTAAGCTGTTCTTCAATGTGGGCATCTTGTGACTCAGCTACTATTAGCCAAAGGGGTTATCTTTCCTACTCCCAGCATCAATCCCCATACTGAACCCTTTACCATGCACCACATTGGCAAGGGTGGATGGAAATTGGTTAAGAACGCTGGCTGGGTTCGCAAAGAACCTCTATCCCCTCTCACTGGCATAACTTCTCAAGAACTTGGTGAACCACTTGATGAAGAGGATGCTAAACTAGTTGCTCCCCTTACTCAAGATGTTCCTCAAGAAGAGGACACTCATGTTGGTGACGATATTCCTCCTGGCACCTCTGCTTCTACTCCTCCTATTGGTCAATCTCTTTAGAGTCAACCAACATCCATCTACACTTATATAGACCAAATGGAGGGTCAACTTCACACCTATATCGATGAAAGCATCTATCAAATGGAGCAACAAGTCTTACACTGAGAAGATCGCATCTTTTATCCGCTCTTTCAACATTTCCAACTCCCATATCCATTTCCTCCACCGACTTTAGGCCCTTATGTTCAGCCACCACCTCCTCTTCCCGAGCTGTCTGGCAGCTGCTCTCTACCTCCGGATGCTTAGCTTTTGTTTCCTTTTTATCATTATAATAAGACTTAGCCTCTAGTTTTTCCTTATTGTTGCTTTTGCTAGGTTTTTTCCTTTTAGCCTTCTCTTGTTCTCCTTATATGAACCTTAGCTTCTTTAGTCCGGTTTTTCTTTTTTCTTTTTTTTTATGCTACCTACATTTCTAGGTCCTATGTTGTTTCCTTAAGATCATCTGATCTCTTTTCTATTTTTTGTATTGTCAATTTATAGTGTTGATTTTACATTGCTTGTGGTATTGTCCTTCTCTATCTCTTAGCTTGTGTCCTAGCATGTCTCACTTTCTTCTTAACCTTTACCGTATGGATTCTCATCCTTTTGATGAGGCCAAAGGGGGAGAAGAACTCAATCACCCAAGAATTTGATAAATTAATTTGTTTACAAAATATTAACAGCGTGAATGTGCTTGAAAGTGTCCAAACTAAGTAAATGTGAAGTTTAGAATCCATTTTTTAAATCATGGACATAAATTCCAAAACAAAGGATGAATATTCTCAAGTGTTTATTTATTTATTTTTGACATCCTCTACAACTATTGAGGGAGAGCATCTATTGAGGGGTAGCATCTATGAAAGAGTTATTCGTAAGATTTTGTTCTTATAAAAAAGGGGGAGATTGTTGAACTTAGAATTTTTCATTTTGTGATTTTGATGAGAACAAATGACTAATCAAATATTGTTTCAAAACTGATTTACAAATTCTTATAAGAATTCTACTAATTACATCCTTTAAGGAAATATGGTTAATTTAGGAAATATCTTTACAAATTATTAACAATTGATTCTATTTTTAGCGAAAGAAGAAGAAGTAATTAAGCACTATTCAAGTGCACCTTTTTTGCTATTCTAGTTTGAACTGCCTGATTGGTTGTATTAGAACCAACCAATAGGTTCCTTCATGCATTATATGATCAGTGGCAGGATAAGGACTATACGACTGGTTAAAGGAGGTCAGTGTAGTATGTTGAACTATGTGGTTAGTTGTGCATAGACTGTCCAACTAGTTGATGAAGGTCAGTAAGCATAGTTGAACCATGCAACTAGTGATTTGAGGACCATCAGATTGGTGACATCAATTGAATAGACCATTTAACTAGTTCCACTTGAATAGTTTGGCTAGTCTATATAGAAACTAGTCGTTACAGTGCATTTAATGTAGGTTAAACAAGACCAACAGTTGGATTTTTATTAAGGCATATAAATGCAACTTTGTAGGTAGATAAAGGACAATTAAAAGAGCTATATTCTTGTAATTATTCCTCTTGTCTACTTGTATTTAATTCCAACTGTCTTGTGCTTATAATTTGTAATCATTTGTAAACTCTAGTATAGTGTCAAGCTTCATGTTTGCAACTTCTATTTAAGAGAGCACTATACTAAGTGTTTGTGAGTTGTTGTGGTTATGAGATGATACGTATTGGAGATTAGGTGTAGGCACTTATGCCTTTGAGATTGATATCAATAAAATTGGGTGTGAAGACCTTGGTTAAAGCATTAGGTGATTGTGGAGAGTAAGAGGCGGTCCGAACTCCACATTAAAATTATGGGCTTAATTTCTCTATCTCTTTCTCTTTTATTTTCAATACGTGTCATTGATTTATTATTATTTTAATTAGTCTCATTGTTAACCTATTTCAATATTACATTCTCTTAGTTCCTTAATTTAAGAAATTAGTGTTAAAAGTTGAATTTTGGCATTAAACTCAATTCAGCCCCTTACCTTTTCTTGAGTTTCTAGTGTAGTATTTTAAAAGATAAAGCAAATGTTTAGTCAAATTAATGCACTATAATTTTCCTAGAGCTCTATAAATACCCAAAAAATTACAGAAGCTCATTTGGACAATTAGAAGAGTAGAAAAAAATAGAGAGGGTTGAAACAAGAGGGTTAAGGTTAGTTTTCAAAAATTAAACAAAAATCTGTGTAGTTAGAGCTTATAAACCAAACGAGCACCTAAGAGTGGATAACCACCACCATCACATGGTGGTGGCAACCCTTAGGGTGGCTAAGAAGGCCTTAGTAGCAAGCGGTGGTTGAAGCTACCAGTTTTGGTGAGTCTAATTTTTCATATTTTGTTAAAAATATTAAATATGGCATTTAGGAAACCCAGAAATAATGTAATTAATTTCACGTTAAGGGTCAAAATGGGTTATTAGGGTTTGCATATAAAATCGTACTTAAAAACAAAATTAAAACCTAATTTAAAAATCGATGTAAAAACTGAACCTAAACCCAACCCCAAACCAAGAATAATTGTAAAAGACTTGAGAACTTAGATAATTGGGCATATTAAACCATAAACCAAAGATAACAATAAGTGTTATAAGATAAAACTAATCTATAACAATTATATAAAAACTGAAACAACGTTGGTATTATAAGGATCATCAACGATAGACTGAGAGAGTCCCATCTCGAGTGAGTAAGCAAGGAGTCTAAGTAAGTTATGATTAATACATTACTATATTATGGAGTACTAATTTATAGTACTCGAAGGCTTGAAATTTTACTTAATTATGCTTGTTAGATAGTGGTTGTGTGTATGTGCTTGTTTTTTAGTGATGCAATGATTCTAGTTTGTTGTTTTAGCTTGTAATTGTGTGAATTGCTTGAAAAGATTGAATACCTTAAACCATATTTAACTAAATATATAACTTACAATTCTAAATCGGCTTTGCATCACAACCCATTAAGGGAAACTTGGGGTTCTCCAGCTGAATACCGACCCATTCAAAAGGGATAATGTTAGATAGTATAATTAGTCCCTTCTTCATCTTTAGTCGAACTAAGTGACAGGTGAGGAGGTCATAGTAAGGATGAAGTCAATAGTTTGAAGATAGTTACGGGAAGAGTGATGTCTCCATTGCACAAGCTTGGGTTTGGTTGTGAGCTGTTGTATTAATGAAAACTCCTTAACCTAGATTAAAGCAAGTGCAATTTCTCTAATCTGACGGTGGGCCAAACAATGTCATATGATGGCATTTGTTTGAACATGCATTTCACCTAATAATTTGATTGATAACATTTTTTATGTTTGCCGTATGGTTTATGTCTCCATTCCGACTTACTGAGTTATGGTTACTCACATCCCTATAAACTTTGTTGCAGGTGCTAATTAGGAAGCGGCTTACAATTACCTTAAAGCTAGTAACTACTAGACCTTAAAGAGTGAGGAAATACATCTAAAGAATAGATATACATTGTCAAGGCCTTAGCTTTTATTTGGAATATTTCATTTTTAAGTAATGTATTATTTAGGAAGTATAGGGTAATAAAACCCTATAAACATTATTTCTAATACTTAAATCCTAGTGTTTATATATATTTTCATACTTTCTTAAGTAAATAACTTATTTAATTTATAAACTGTTTACTTCAAACTAAATTAGTCATGGACACCTTGCGTAGATCAAGTATAAGATAGCGGCAGTGAGGTTAGCTTTTATCTTAAAATAGTTTGCACGGCAAGACTATTACAACTTTACCGCTAGGGGCATGACAGTTAAGTATAGGTAAAAGAATTTATTTGCTTAGTGAGTTCTCACTTGAGTTTGATGTCCAAGAAAAAAATGATGAGAACTAAGCGCGTAGCCAAGAGAAGGAGAACAAGTATGAATGTGGTAGTAAGAATTGGAGAACCGGTTTGCAAAACTTCATTTTAGGGAATTTGGTCAAGATATTTTATAAATTGGGAGATATTAAAGCAGGTTAGCTTTGCAAATCAATAAGGGGGTTGATAAATTTTGGTGGATAGGATTATCTACTTGATATTTGGGAGCCCACTTATAAGGAACTACTATCGAGTTCCTCGTAACTTTCATGCTAGATAAAGAGCATACTTCTCATGGTTATACAAATGGAATGTCATTTAGAGTGATTAGCTAGGAGTATCATATGTTGTTTAACAACTTTTTTCTTTTGATGGGCTGTTACACTAAAGAATTTATTAAGATAGCTTATTATGCAAACTTCCTAATGGTGCTAGATAGAAGCTTAAGTGATATTACCATCTAGAGTAGGATAAGTGGAGATAGCTCCCACAACCCTAAGAAGTTGAGAGCTTCTCAGCTGTAGGATCCTTCTTTAAGGATTATACATGGATTCTTGTTAAAAGTTTATTTAGGAGAGGTGATAACCATAAAGTGTTTCATTTACAAGATGTCTTGTATTTGTACAACATAACCGAACAAAGGGCCATTCTTTAGGAGTTAAACATGCATTCTATCTTCATTGCCAAACTTATAAGGTCAGGTAATTTGTATATATGGGGCCATTACATCCCTAGATTGGTGAGGAACATGGGTGTTTTGAAGAACCTACCTCCTATGGAGAAAATTAATGAGGTGGAGTCGACGCCACTTGAGTCATGCAAAGTAATGAAGATTAGTTATATTACAACAGTTAGGGAAGATGAAGAGGTTGATGAGGAAGAAATGCTACAATCTCCATTAGTAGACAGACCATCCACTTCAAAGTATGAAGCTGGTATGTCAATATTAGCCAAGTTTAAAGGCAAATTAAGCAAGATGGTTGAAGAAATAAAAGATTTGAGAAGATGGGAGCAAAAATTTAATGTTGGAATTGAAAATCTCCTTCGACCTCAAAATTTAGAGATGCCACAACTAAAGAGATTAGATGGGGAGAAAGAAGATAAGGAGAGTGAAGAGGAAGAGGAAGAGGAAGAAGAGAGTGAAGATGAAGCTTTAGGACATGAAGGAGAAGGTAGTGGAAATAAGGTTAATTCAACTTCATGAAAGAACTTATTGCAATTGCTTTGATTTGACTTGTTATGTACTTTATTTTATTTTACTGCTCTTAGTGAACTTTCATAGTGTATATGCAAGTGGACTTAATCTAGCTTTAAGTTGATTTCTTTTTAGTTTTTCTTTTTCTTTTGCTATTTTAACCCTTTTTTCTTATGTGGGTGTTTGCTCTTTCATTTTTACAAAGACCTTAAGCATAACTTTAGTTAAAAATTCGCAATTTCATATTTCAATATCTGGTGCATTAAATCAAGGAAGTAGCAATTCCTCTTTTCTTTTCCCTTTTTCTTTTTGCTTTTATTATCTCTTAGTATACAAAGGAGAAGGTGTTATACAGAGCTAATTTGAATTATGTTTATACTTAATTTTTGATATTTTAAGGTTGCATAGAGTCAATTATTTAATGTTGCTCATGTATATAGAGGATTGATTTACATTCAATTTCAAAGTATTTTTTCAACAATAAAATTGTTGCACTCATTTTATTTTTTACTTCATCATGATGACTATGAGACCCTATGGTTAAATGTCTCACATAAACCGTAAGAGATGATGATACTAGTTTATAAGGTTATGGTTGTAAATATCTTGTCAATACAAGTTTAAAACTTTTGGATCAAGTGGTTGAAATAGGCCCATCAATGTTTATTGGCTTAGCTATTTATTGCTTTTGACTTAAGACGCTATAAATGGTATCAAAGTAAACCCCCTGCTAGTAAGTAGATAATTCGAGTCTAGCTCCAGTTTAGAGAAAAAGTCCAAGAAAGGTAAGGAGTGTCACTAAAGTGTGACTTTTTACATGCTTCCAAAATGACCTATAGGTAGTAAGTAACAAGAATCATATACTAAAAAAGGAGGGAAAATTTGGGCTTAATTATAAGGTCTCGCAATGAGAACGTTGCATGTTTAAGGAGAGGAGATTGTGAGATCCAATGGTTAAGTGTCTCACATGAATTGTGAGAGGTTTTGATACTAGTTTATAAAATCATGATTGTGAATATCTTATCAACACAAGTTTGAAACTTTTAGGCTAAGTGTTTAAAATAGGCCTATCCAGGTTTATTAGTTTGGCTATTCACTATTTTTTATCTAAGGCATTACAATGACCCTTTTATTCCTTAGTAAAGTTGAATAATAGAATCCATGTAAGGTTTAGTTCCATGTTAGCTAAGCTTAGATAAAGACTTTAGATTAGGGAGAATATCAACGGGTTAAGGGTTGGTTATCTATATTTTTAAGCTTTCTTTAGTATATGCATTCTCCTTAAATATCATTAAGAGTATTATAATTTAATATAAATGAATAAATGGGACTTATCTCTTGAAAATTTCCTAAAAAACCAATAAATTTGAAGGATAAATAATTAATTGAAATGAAAAGAAATAAAAGTTTAGCAATGGGCCTTATTGACTCAAGTAATAAAGCGTATGAGGTGTCTCTTTTTGAAGGAATAACACTAATTAACTTGAGTGATAAGCTCAAGATTATCCATTGAAAGTTTGTTATATGGGTCAAGAGAAAAGTCCACATGAAAGTTAAACTTAATCAAGAAAATAAGCTTAATTAATAAAAGTAGTAGTAGATGGTTTGAAAGGGGTATCTTAAAACCCAATAGCCTAAAGTTGTTTGCTTTGGGATTTAGTCTTAATAGATGAAATTACTTCAATAAAATAAATAAATTTGAATTAAAAAAGAAAATCTTGCAAAGAAAATATATACTAAGGAGATTATCAAGGGATTATAAGTTGATGTAATATGCATTTACTCTTAAGTTTTCTTCTGCTAGGTGAAATTAAAGAGGGGAGTTTATACCCTTTAGTCATAGTGGTTAAAATATCTGTAATTCTCTCTTAGCCTGTTGATGTTAATTATAATTTTAAGTTCAGTCTTTATTTAAATAATGTAACTAACTTTATCTTAGGTAAATTAATTATTGAACTTTAGTATGATCTTTAATATGATCCATTACAATTTTTAGTATTTTAGTTTTTTAATGACATATATATGGTCAAGTAAAGTATTGAGTGAGGATATGTAAATGTAAAAGTGACTAAAATTTACTTTTTGAAATTTTTGGATGTAAATTGATGCCTTGTTTCTTTAGGGCTTTCAATAAATCGTGTGTAGTGTTAGGTTAATTTCTATGTAAAGATGTGCATGGGAATGATGGTGTCCTTAAGAGTTTTTATAGTTTGATTTATTTTTCTTAAGGAAAAGCAAAAATTTAAGTGTGAGGGAATTTGATAGTGTTTTATCATGCCTATTTTTATAAGTGATTTTTATAATGTTTTTCTAAACGTTATGGGTTATTTTGAGAGAATTTGGTACTTAATTGGATTATATTTTGATTTCAGCCTTTGAACGATGATTCTAGACAAGTTTTAGGTAAATTAGAGCTAATTAGAGGATGTTATGACATTTTAGAAGAAGATCACATCCAAAATCACCAACCATGAACATCAGTTGTGTAACTAAGGAAGGAGAAATGAGAGATCAAAGAGGTTCATGGTTGGGTTCACCCACCATCATACCACTTATGAATAAGGGTGCTATTTTGTTTTGACTTTATAAAGTCAGTGGAGATTGTGGGCAATTTCATGGGGCATGATTGTGGGCACGAATGCACCTTTTCATTTAAATTTGTTATTTTATGGAGACTTGTAACCTTAGTATATAAATACAAATGTTAGAATTCCTTGGAAATATAGAGAACCAAACTTAAGATTGTCAGAGCAAGAGAGTGAGAAGACTAAAAGGAGTTTTATGTTAATTTTCATGTCTTTTCTTTATTTCTTGTTCTTTTATATTTTTAATTAAACTCTTAGATATTGAGAAACCTTAGGATTGTATGACTGAATATTTGTTTTCTATTTGAATAGTCAATGAATTTTGAATCATTACGATCAATTATATAGTTTTAATTATTATTTGAATTGGTATTGTTAGCTTTCAATTCAAAAGTATGATAATATACATAGGGAATTGAGAGATCATATGTATAGTGAGATCTAATATAATTGGAGAGAATTGCATGCATCCTTAGTTTTAGGATGACATAACTATTTAGGATTAGGGTAACTTAATAATAGAATTCATGAAATTTAATATACTCTTAGAATTTTTATCAAACAGAAATTTCGGTTAAGCATCTTAGAATTAGAATTAACAATCTTGAGAAAGATGTTAGTTTAATTTAGAAATTCTCACCATCTAAAAAATTTGGGATGAGATTAATTACTTGCATAATTCCTTAGGGTGAATCAGTATCTATGTTTGTGACTTTCTTTAATTCTTAATATGTTTGTTTAATTATTTTGTATTTAATTAATTTAGTAATTCAACTTAGTTAATATAGGTTTAGTTCAATTCAGTTTATTTAGATTTTTAATGCGATTTAATCTTAATTAGTAAGATACATGATAAAAAAATGGGGGAATTACTAGTACTTTACTACATTGTCTTTAAGGGATGATACTTAGATTCAATCTAATATACTGTAAAACTAATAGGTGCACTTACCTCACATAAGTACCCTAACCATGTATAAGTATCTTATGATATTTTGTTGTTGATTATTTTATGTTACTTTCCTATTTTACCATTATTGAACCCTAAAAACTACATATATATATATATATATGTTGGTTGTAAAACATTGTTACATTTTCTTTAAATGAATTTAAACTCTTTTTAAGAGTTTCTCAAATTCACTCCTCTACTGAATTCTTCTTAAATTGTGGCGAACAAACCACTTGCATTGAATTGTGTGTCATATCAAGTGAAGAGAGCATAGTTCAAATCTTGGTGGTGTGTAATATCCCTCAAAGGGCTACCCATATCCTTTATATTCTTACATAATCTTTAATATAACAATACAAATTCCAATTAGCCTTCTTTCATTCCAAAGCCTAAGATAAATTGCAAACCAATGTTTGTTGACCCGAGGCACATCATCTTTGCTACCATAGCAAGGTTTTAGAGAAGGGAAGTGATTCACCATGTTAGGAGACATTAGTTAGTTTAGTGGAAACACTAATAATGGTAATAGTAGAAACATTGCAGCGGTCGTCCTTAATCTTTCTAATGTGATGTGGGGCATGACTCTCTATTCTAGTACATTGGAGGAGCAACAAAGTGTAAGACGAAGAAATGTAAGAAGAGTTGTGGAGGATGATTTAGCACATGATGACAACAATTTTGATATTGATAAGAATAATCATAGAGGTCGAAATAACAACAACCATAGATCGAAGATAATAAAATTGAAAATACTACCATTTAGGTGTAGTAGATTAGCAAACACATATCTTGATTAGGCATAAAAGGTTGATAAAGTACTTGAGTGCTATGATCTTAGTATTACCTAAGAGTATCCCTTATTGCCTTTCAGAGATCATTTTTACAAGTTGACCAATTTACTTCTCAAGATTGCAGTTGGAAGCCTCTTGATTTCTCAACGATGATTCAATGTTAGATAGCCGAGCCTTATTGCCTTGAATATATTTAGTGAGAAATTTATCTAAACTAGACTTCTTCTCTTGAGGAGGGGAGGTGATAATGGTTATTGAAATCTAGGTAGATTAAAGTTAGTCTTCTACTAGCCTTGGTTTTGGTTTCCCCATGAGAAATTAGGATGATTCCTCTACCCGGAATTATAAGTGTTGCCGTAAAGGTTATTTTGTTGCATGGGTAGATTTTCTAGATAATCCACTTGTTCCAATTGTTCTTGTGCTCCATAACCCTGTATGCTAAAATCACTTACATCCGGTTGTACTGGTTGAGGACCAATACAGAGTGCATCAATCTTCTTACTTAATAGATCCACCTTAGCTACTAAAGCAGTGGTTAAGTTTACTTTATAAATTCCCGCAACCTTTTGCTTGACTTTAGTGCTTTCCCACTGATAATTGTTCATTGCTATTTCTTTAATCATGTTTTGTGCTTACTCGGGTGTCTTTGTGTTCAAGGTACATCCTATAGATGCATCAATCATCTGTCTCATAAATAAATTGAGACCATTATAGAAGGTTTGAATCTGCATCCATAGTGGCAGGCCATGATGTGGGCACCTCCTAAGCAAGTCCTTGAACCACTCCCAAGTATCATATAGAGTCTTGGCTTCCAATTGCGCAAAGCAAGAAATGTCGTTTTGAAGTTTGGTGGTCTTCGTAAATGGAAAATACTTCTCCAAAAATCTCTCCACCAATTCATTCCAAGTTGTGCTTGAGTTCCACAGTAAGGAGTTCAACCACTGCTTTGCTGTACCCCTCAAGAAAAGGGAAATAGCCATAGTCAGATAGCATCATCTGTGGCTCCATTGATTTTAAATGTATCATAAATGTCTAGAAAGCTAGAGATATGAGCATTAGGATCTTCATCTTGTAAATCGTTAAATTAAACATATTGTTGCACTATTTATATGATGTTGCACTATTTGTATGATGTTGCACTATTTGTATGATGTTGGGTGTAATTTGGAAGTTGTTAGTCGTGACTGTTGGCCTTGTGATACTAGAGTTAGCTCTTATAAGTGTAGGCCTTGAATAGTTGGATATAGTTCGGTTTACTTCATTATCGTTGTTAGCCATATGTGGTAGAGCATTAGCCTCTTCACCCTCTTCTTTAACCTTAATAATTGACTCGTCTTTTATGATAGCTATAATTTGTCTAGGTTGCACTCTCAAATTTTGAAGGATGGTTCTCTTAATTTCAAGATCAAATTTTACCAAATCTTCCAAGTTACTTTGGGTCATGCACTACAAGGGCGGGAAATATAAAATCAATTGCAACTCATGGTAATAAAAAAAAAAAAAAAACAATGAAAACAAAAGAGAAAAAAAAATGGTTAAAGTAATAAAGCAACTCGTGTTCTTAATATTGAAATCCCCGGCAACGGTGCCAAAAACTTGATATAAGGCAAGTATACCTATCAATTTTAATATAGCATATGTGAGTCCGAGTCAATCCCTCGAAGACCTTAAGTACTAATATTAATTTTAGCTCTATTATCTAATAAAAAAATTGTGATGGTTGAATGAATTAAAAATACTAAAGTTAACAAACTAATCTAATTATGAAACTTAACTAAGCAATTTAGGAAGCAATAAAATTAAGAATGGCTTCAAGAAGGCAAATAACGTATTTAGGAATTGTTTTCCTTAGTGTTTAACATGTGACTAATAAAAATCTATCTAATTACATCTCTATTATTCTTGACCGAAGGGATTCATAATTGCAGTTACCACCTTTCTTAAGCATATTAACTCTAATCCTAAATTATTTACCGGAATCTCTTTACTTAGTAATATAATTTAGAATCGCATTAATGTACAATGAATTCCCATACAAAAATAATAACTTTCTTAAAAAATCACGTATCTTATCTCTAAGTACACATGTAATTCTCTTTAATTATGTCAAGATATCATTATTCATGTGATTTCTCAATCATCATACATAATATCATAGATTGATATCTTAGAAATATCAATTAACAATGAAAATACATAATTAAATAAAAAAAGATAAAAACTTTATTGAAAATTATCAATAAATCCAATAATCACATAAAACCCTAGGTTCTACAATCCTAAATACAAGAATCTTAAGCTATCATGGTGAAATTAAAAACAAATTACAACAAAATCAAGAAATAAAATATGAAAAACCTCTTTTGTCAATGAGAAATCTCTTCAATCTTGAAGCTAAGTATTATTTCTACCTTTTTCTCCTCTTTCTCTTTAGGTCTTTTTTCTTTTTAATGTTAAAAGTTATGTGCAAAACCTTCACAAGTCTTTATATAATGTATTATAAAGTTTCTTTTTTCATCACTAAACATAGTTTGGGATACAATTGTGTCTTCAGATTATGTAACTTACTAACCTTGGCACAAAAATTATCCTGCATGGACATAGCTTGGAGACACAGTTGTGTCCTAGATTATGTAATTTTCTGACAAAAAATTGTTACTTTCTCCTATTATTTACGTAACTTCAGAACTTCATTACTCATTTATTTAAATTTCAAATTGAGTGAAACTTAATTCCTTTTCTTCGTTTTCAATCCGAGAACGTGTTTAAACCTTAAAATCAAAATTTTACTCAATTAAGTATTAATTTCTTAAAAAAAATATATATAAGAGAAATTCTATAAAATCACCATGTGAAATATATTTAGAATAAGAGTTATCAATTAGCTAAAGAGAGCTTGTTCTAAGGCAAATTACTAATCGAACAGTAGTCAATAGAGTCAGCTTAATGGTTGCTTGTCTACACTGGTTCTTCTCCTCAAGTTCGAGTTGGTTACTAAGGATCTATTTAACAAAATTTGGAGTCCTTTTGCTTTAGTGCTTGTGATAGGTCCTCTACTTGATTCTCATCACCTAACATATTTTAGACTCCTTATAGGATGTCAAGAGTCATTTATAATTTGAGTTTTATTAAAAGAAATGAAAATCAAATTGTAGATTAGGTGACATTAAATTTTAAGAGAAGAATGTGTCCATTGAATTTGTGGTTATAATCTCAATTAAGGGTGGTATGGTTTAGTTCAGTTTGTGGTTCAATTTTCCTTTTAAATCAAACTAAACCTTAAAAATACGATTTAGCTTTATATAACTTTAAGCCAACTTATACTGTTCAAATTAGGAAATTTTTTAAACCATAAAACTTTATTTGGTTTAGGAATTGAATCTTATTTTCTAATATTTAAAAGTATATTTACATAACATATAATCTTATATGAAAAGTACTAAATTTATTTAATGATAATAATTGTTGATATTATGTAAGATCTTGATGAAGTCAATATTACTATAATTAAGAAATTTCAAATATTTATTAACAACTAATTTATTCATAAAAGTCAATATATGGTATAAATTTTGAGTCAACCATTATATATAATTCATAAATATGGTTTTTCTCCCTAATAAATTATCGTATTAAAAGTTAAATATATTTGTATTTTTATTAATATAGCCTAAAAAGTATTTGAAGTGCTACATTCAAATAAAAGAAATTTTTGAGTTATAAATAAAATATTACCAACTCTATTTTTAAACGATTTAGTGGTTTTACAGATTGATCCAATCTCCATTTAATCCATCATGTTTATTATAATAGTATTGGCAACTCATCATCTCGTATTCTGTTGGGTAATGGTAAGTCAATTGTTTCATCTAGATTTAAAAAAAGAAAAAAAAAAAGTTATCTATCCAAGATCACTTCAACCGGATATGTTTAGAATCATGGGTAATATTATCTCAATAAAAATGTTGTAAAAAATTGTGGGAGAATCAAGTACTCTTTTTTGTTTTAGTGAATGTGACCCACCAAGCAACATGGTGATCGGTTCCCTTTACTTATTTATTTATTTATTTTTTGTGTTCTTTCTTTTTTTTTTTTTTATTTCTTTGATTTTCTTTCAAATTTTCAAATTAAATATATATATAAGATATTTAATATATTGCATAAAGCTTTTTTCATTTCCTTTTTTTTAGTTTTTTAGATATATATTTTATATTTTCATATTTTTTTGTAATTTTATATGTTTTTCAAATTTTTTTTCTATATATTTGGATTCAAATATATATGCAAATGTCGTATAAATGCCATATTATCTCCATGTGTATGGTACTGGTATTTAACTATTTACTAAACTTTCATTCTTAATTAAAATTACCCTCGAATAGTTTTCCCAAAAAATTATATCCACTTCAATTTAAGTTATCAAAGTGAGTTGAAACCATTGCTATGTATCGAATTTGATTTGACCATATGTTGGAATAAATCGCAAACTTTTTATGAAAGTGGATAATTACCATACCAAAATAAATCAAACAGTATCGAATCGTGAAAAAATAAACAAGTGAAACCACCTATTGGACTAGATCCAAAGCGAACCGATCCATGCTTCGCCCTCCACCTCCTCATAAGAAAAATGCCTACCAATTTTAGGAAGGAAACTGGAAACTTGTAGTATAGGTAATGGAGTAATGGGCTGTATCTGTATGCCGATCCTATTGTACTGTACATGAAAGATGCTCTCTTCCGTGTCCGTAACCCAATCTCTCTCCACATCCGCATCCTGCTAGCGTGCGCCTTACTGGCCTTGCGTCCGCCTGTTGCACATCCTCCTCCTCCTCCTTCCCTCCACCACCACCACACCTCGTCTAGATCAAACAGTCCTACTCCCAAACTCACCGCCATGTCTAAAGCTCGTGTATATGCTGACGTCAATGTCATGAGGCCCAAAGAATATTGGGACTACGAATCTCTCACCGTTCAGTGGGGGTAAGCATCGACGATCTCCACCGTTGTTTATTTCTTTCCCTTGATTGAGCGCGTGAAGTTTTTTTCATCATTAGGTTGCTTTTCGTTTTGACTGTTTGTTCGTTGAGATTCTGTTTCAAGTGGCTGTTAGCTTCAGTTGAGAGTGCAGCGGTCACTCTCCGATCTCAGCGTGTGTTCATGGCATTTGAGATTAATGAACAATGATAGTGATCACACTAGGAGAGTGACTAATCGGTTAGTTTTTGGTCTCTTTAAGTTTGGAATACGTTATGGAGTGTCCTATCTATCTCCTAAAATGTGTAACCAGTGCATTTGGAATCGTCAGTTTTCTTATTAAGTAAGGTTAACGGGTGCCCCGAGGCGGGCACTAATGAAATCTGTCTTCTTGATGTTTGGGAGAAATACGGATTGAGTTATTTCGCCATGGGATAATGAGTATGAATCGCTGTATGATTTGTCTTTCATTACGATTGGATTAGGATAGGACTTACAGATGAATTATTTGTAATGTGATGTTTATTGTTCTACATGTACAATGCAAATTCGACATAACTGATTCATTGTTGTGAAGTAGTAAATATAAAATGCCTATGCCAAATCTACCAGCATATTGTGGTACTAACCTTAATAGTGGTGTTTAGAAGGTGGTGATTAATCTTAACATGGTTGTGTGCCTTTGTACCTGAAAGATAGTACACATTCATTAAGAAAGAATTATTTTTCTGCCTGAACGAGTTAATGAAGACATTCGAGCCTTACATCCTGCTGCTGGGGTCAATTTGGCGACAACATAAACTTTCTAACAAGAAATATAACTGTCGTTTTCAGATGTTGTTGTTGGTCACAAGGCTTGAACTTTGCACTAGCAAAATGACTAATACTTCCTCCACTTGCATCAGACTTTTGATGTCTTGTATGTAACATGTAGAGTCAACTACTTTCCACTCTTGAGATTTAACATATAGTATCATCCTGAGTCACATGTGGTTTTATATTCATTAAGATTCATGCCAATGTGATCAAAGATAAGGGTCCTTTTTACCATTCTGTGTGCCCCACCTGCTTCTGCAGAATAAGTTATGCTTGCCTGAGGCTCATTGGGAGTTTGGGTGGCAGTTGCATCTTCGTTGGAAGGCTGATTATTTGATCTATGTCATACTTTTATTCTCTATTATTTGTTGTTTAAAATCTTTTGCTCTTGATATCACTCAGTAATCAGGATGACTATGAAGTTGTGCGCAAAGTTGGCCGTGGAAAGTATAGTGAGGTATTCGAAGGGATAAATATCAACACCAATGAGAAGTGCATCATCAAAATCCTCAAACCTGTGAAGAAGAAGAAGGTGATCTCATTTTCCTTGCTCCTGAGTGTCTTCACAGCTTTTGTTGTGGATGTGTTATTTGAATGGCACATGCCTTGATTTCTTCGCTTGCTTATGTTATAAGCATTGATTGCATCCATTTTTGCAAGTCTTGAGTGTTTTTTGACAAATAACCAATGGTGTGGTCAGAATTCGGATACCATTTAATCTACTTTAATGTTTCTTATGCATTGTTGCTGATGAGATGCTCAGTCGTCATTGTGTGAAGTTATTTAGAAAACTCCATTGGTAAAAAATGCATGATTCTTCTAACGTACCATTTGCAGATAAAAAGAGAGATCAAAATACTACAGAACCTGTGTGGGGGACCAAATATCGTCAAGCTTCTTGACATTGTTCGGGATCAGCACTCAAAGACCCCCAGCTTGATTTTTGAGTATGTCAACAGTACAGATTTCAAAGTACTTTATCCCACGTTGACTGATTATGACATACGATACTACATATATGAGCTTCTTAAGGTATACTGCTACATCACTCTTGTTAATACAGTAAAACTTCTCCTAATGTATGTTTTTCATGTTTAGCCTGAAAACGTATGTTTTCTTGGAAGGAACACATGCTTTTAGGATGCTGGATCTATTAATGTGAACTTTCAAATAGGGTCCTGTTTGCTTTATGACAGATGCTTTCTTGAGACACCTGATACAGCAATATTCACTGTTTGGCCATTAGTATTGTGATCATGTTAGAGTCCAAATGGTTTATCAAAATCATTAAATAGCTATGTATATATCATGAATTTGACTTAAAGTTAGGCAATGAAACTAGAGGTGGGCAGTCAATGTGGTGGATGTGGCTCGCATCTGCCTCATAGTTCTATGCATATTTTTTTCTTTTGGGGATACTTTTTGGCACTTTGGAACTGGTCAGGTTCTGGCTCAGAATTGTGGAACTGGCTTTTGGGCCAGTTCCACCCAGCTGCTTGTTCAGAACCAGCTTGTGGACAGCTCGGAACTGAAACAGCTAGATGGCTGTTTATGCAGGGAAGGTTGGTGGTAATTAACATCTTTTTCCCCAAATCCTTGGTTTTCATGTGCAAGAAATCTTGGCTCATAAGCATCCAGAGTGATGTCCTATTTTGCATCTGTTGCTGAAAATTGTGAAAATATAGCATTGAATCAACATGCATAGAGCAATTTCATTGATATGATGAAGACACTGTTTCTTGCCTGACAGATGAAGCAATTTTTGAATTTCAGGCACTAGATTACTGCCACTCACAAGGAATAATGCACAGAGATGTTAAACCTCATAATGTTATGATAGACCATGAGTTGCGCAAACTTCGATTGATAGATTGGGGTTTGGCTGAATTTTATCATCCTGGCAAAGAATACAATGTTCGTGTGGCTTCCAGGTATCTTTCATGAGTAAATCTATATTATTTAACAATTTTAACAAACATACTGATATAAAATAATGCAAAGTTCGTATATTCCAAGAATATCATCAGTTATCTGCCAATTGTCTGTTTTTTCCCCCCTTAGCTTTGTGTTTCTGATCCTGCCCAAGTATAGAGATAAGTATCTAGGCTGGTTTGTTCTATTTGCTTTTCTGCTTAATTTGCAACGCATTTTTATTCCTTGATTTTTTTAATATGAATGAGATGTCCAATCTGCCCCCAATGCATTATTTTTCAGCAAATATTGAATCTATATATTTTGCACAATATATTATCTTCCTTCTTTGTTGTTTAGGTACTTCAAAGGGCCTGAACTCCTTGTTGATTTGCAAGATTATGATTATTCCTTGGACATGTGGAGCCTTGGTTGCATGTTTGCTGGAATGGTTAGAATTATTTTAGTAATTTGTTGCTTCAATTTAACTCAGCAACTATTGTTATTGTCAATTTGCTAGTTTGCCCTTTTTCCTTTCCTTCTGAAGTATATCCTGTTGATCTCTCACTATTTTTTCATCTAGATATTCCGAAAAGAACCATTCTTCTATGGACATGACAACCAGGATCAGCTTGCGAAAATTGCCAAGGTAAGGCTTTTTTACTGTTTCATGCATACTTATTTTATCAGGCAAAATTTATTGTTTTACGTTTAGCTGAAAGGATTCTGAACCACATCCTCAGTTTAGTTCTTAAGAGTAATCTCAAGATTCTAGATTATGCCATTTGATCCAAAGGAGAGTTAACCCTCTTTTTGGTTGCTATGTGACTATCAGAATTTCTTTTCCCCTCTCATCTAATGCAACATACTAGAATATATTGTTTTCTGATCCTAGAGTGGTTGGTGTCAGTAAGCATGCAATGTTCCTGTTATGCCAATGTGATGGTTTTTTTCAGCATTCTTAGCATTGTTTATGAGCTATGACATGCATGAGAGATATTGGCCTTGGTTCCAAAACATTGTTTAAAATCAATAAAGTCAGCTGGATGAATGTGATGATTGCCTAATGTGGTTTCAGGTTCTTGGGACAGATGAGTTAAATGCTTACCTTAACAAGTATCGTCTAGAGCTTGATCCTCAACTTGATGCTCTTGTTGGGAGGTATTTGTAAGATATCTCTCTCGCTAGGAATTAATTACTGTCTCACATCATTTTGTCTCATTCTGGTCGAAATTTCCCATATGATGGCAGAGCTCGATGTCTTTCATCGTGTTGGGATTTGCCAGTAAGAAGTAATCTCCCAACCAGCATCTTGTTTAATTATTATTTTATATTATGGTTTGTACTTATGCAGGCACAGCAGGAAGCCATGGTCCAAATTCATTAATACAGACAATCAGCATTTGGTTTCACCAGAGGTCATTTTCCAGCTTTCAAGATATCTTTTTTATTATTATTATTATTATTTTAAAGATGAAATTCCAGAAAATCAATCTGACCCTTAGATGCTGGTTGATTTTAATTAGTTCATATCATTAATCCTCTAAAATTATCCTCTACAGGCAATTGATTTTCTCGACAAGCTACTTTGCTATGATCATCAGGACAGGTTAACTGCAAAAGAAGCTATGGTAAGTACTCTTTGGCTCAGCTGACGGTTTCACTTACACTTGTTTCCAGCTCTAGTTTACAATAAACCTGATGAAATTACGTGATAGTAGAATTAGTTTTATTAGGAAAAATTGCTTCCATGTTTCACTTTTATTGCTAGTCATTTTAAGTGATCAAATTATATTACACCATGTGGCAGGCTCATCCATATTTCTCTCAAGTAAGGGCTGCAGAGAGTAGCAGAATGCGGACACAATAGCATCGGAGTTATACTGCCCAAACGAAGAAAGAAAAAATAGCCTCGGCGTTATTGTCCATGAATATAGTCTTTATGTTGATTGGGAATTGGCCTGGTGAGATAAACAGTTGTAATTTTGTTATAATTTAAAACTCGAGATGCAACATACATATCAAGCTGATGATATACCCTGTATCTTTTTAGATGGAATTTTTATTTCCTTTGGGGAATGAGGATTGTATTTATGAGTTACATATGCATATTATGAATGTTTGAAAGCGGCATTATTATATAAAAATTATATATCTCATTGTGCCCTGAAATTTAATTGTTAGTCAAGATATAACTTGTTCAACGATTAAGCTGTCGTTCCACAGGAAAAGACAGAAGCAAGACCAATTCATGATCAACTTAGAAATATAAATCTATATGGACCTGTCAATCTAAATGGTCTGCTACTATTGGTAACTATTCGTGTCCACCTCGTCCAAAAGAGGCAGGGAGTCACAAGAGCTGTAGAAAAAGCCCCACAAGGGCTGCCTTGGCATAATGGAACCCCAGTTGGCAGAAGGTAACTCTGCGTCCATATCTACACGGACATGACTCTGAACATCAACTTTACTGGATGAAATTTTGATCAACATTCACAATTAGTGAACTGAATAGATGAATTTGAACCTGCAGAACAGGAAGAAAGAAAAGCAGCCGTCCCGGCCCATCTACTTGACTTTCACATTTTCATATACAAGTTCTGATCTAATATAGCAAGGAAGGAGTACAGACGGAAGAAACAATCACTCATGTAAGTTGCTACAAACATGGTCATCGAATGACGACAGAATATTCAGTTGATAAAAGGAGGAAATAAGACCACGCATCTTGTTTCCCCAAACTCTCTTTCTCATTTTCAATGACACACAACTTTCATCAAGTAACGATTTCACCAGATTCCTAACTTGCAAGAGGAGATATTATACCACAGTATCAAAGAAGCAAAATCGTTTTGCAAGCTTCAAAGTGAATGTTTAATTTTACTATAACTAATGCTTAAATATTTCTATGTAGTTTCACATGACTTGGCCTCATATAATCTAGTCCTAGCAAACTTTGCTACTTCTATAGTTCTATATATTCTTCATCAAATTATTACAACAGTTAAGTAAAATACACAAGAATAAGATGACTATAGGTGGTAGATGGCAGTCCCTGTATGAACAGGGAGAATTTGGAGAGTTTACCTGGAAAATGGGATATTGGAGTTCATTGGAAATGTTACGAGATATCTCGAGGGTGTCCCTGATAAAGAAAAGTCACCACATATAATATGGAAATTCCTTACTAATAAGAACTTGAGAATTTTAGTAGTGAAAACTAAAGAATTTTATTGATTTTATAAGAAAATGGAATTACGAAACCCTAATACCTTCTAAGAAGAAGCTCCATGAGCTAAAGCTCACACATGAACAACATGCTCACTCTAACTCTCTAAAGTTGACATAACACGATGATCAACTGCCTTCACTAACTATTATCTCTTATTTATAGTAGTGATTAACAATCAAACTAATAGAACCTTCTAGAAACATACACAACAAATTAGTACACCATGCACACTACAACACATTATTGCACATTACTGTCTACAACACATAGCACATATTAGAATCGTATCACTTAACATTCAAGTACTTTTTCTAATCTAGTCCTATATATTTTAGTAAGCTTTTTCCCAAACCCTTTAGCATGAATGTTCAATCCATTATGCCGGTGGGAATGCCACATGGAATCCAGTCAAGAAGCCACAATAGCAATAATACATTGAAAATTATACTAGAAAAAGGTCTAAGTGGGATTAATTCCTTCCAAGAGATTGAAAATTTATTCGTTGAGTAAATCTGATGGGTTATGCAATGTCTAAGCATAATTTCACATGGGACACAACTTTATGCTTATAAAGTTCATACTGCAATTGATAAAACAAAGCCACAAATCATCTTCTATAAGGTTAAGAAATTTTGCATTTACCCAAGAAAAATGGTAAAGAAAATACCTGCATATTCATTGCCTTCTTGTTTGACTCCAATTAGCTACCTATATGAACCAAGAAAACATCATGTATGAAGGGGGCAATGGGAAAAATCCACAGGTTTTCAACAAAAAGCTAATTTGCACAAACAACTAATTACTTATTCATTGCTTTCTTGTTGGACTCCAATTGCTACCTATTTCAAGCAAATATCATCATGTGAGATGAAAATCCATAGGATTTCTACAAAAAGCTAAGATGCATAGACAACTCATTACTTAACCTTCATAAAAAGTAGTTCTTAAAGATAGGATTTTAGTATTTTCTCTTTTTCTTTTTCCCCCTTAATTTTGTTTTTGGTTTTAGATAATGGAGGGCATGCTATAAATCAGCCCTGCCACTTCCATCATCCACCCCAAAGTATCATTTAGGAAATCAAGTAAAGTGAATATATGTATATATATAGCAATAAATTTTTTTTTTTCCTTTTTCAATTGACTCAATAACCCAACTTAAGGGGCTGTAACCCACCCCTCCTTATCATAGCATGGTAACTAACTTCTCCATGCCAAGGGTTTTCAGCTAAGCCTTTATCACTTTACTCCCCTATTCTGCCCTCATGAGCTACAGCAATAAGTTTTGATTAACTATTCTCAAAAATCAAAATCACAAATAAGCAATTCACTTTCTTGAGAGGTTTCTCCAAAACACTTTTCAAAGAAACTAAAATCTAAACTAAGAAAGTAGCACGTTCTATTTGAAAACTCGTCCCTCTAAGATGTCTAAGTTTTTGGTAAACAATTTTCTCCATCTAAGCTAAAAGATGACTAAAGAAGTATATGGTTATGTTATTTCTCTAACATATTCAATTTTTTTCTTTAAATTTCAAACCTTTTAAGGAATTCAAAGAACTAGGGGCAAAGAAGTCGAACTTACATAATCACATGAAGAAATTGGGGGAAAGTTTCGAAGATGTTACATGTACTTCAATCGAGAACGAAATTTACAGAGAGATAGATAAACCCATTTCATATATAATCCAGAAAGAATAAAAACTTCCAGACAAACAAGCTAATCATTTCATGCACATCAATCAAGAATCGAAATTTTCCCGAAATAAACAAACCGTAATCAAGCAACATGGAGAGAGAAAGAGAGAGAGAGCAAGAGATCATACCTTTAGGAGTTTTTATTTTTTTCCATGCTCTTTTTGTGAGCCATCTTAGACTTTTGATTGTTGCCGCCACCCATTGTTCATGAATGATGATGATTAGATTAAATTAAAAGCCTACAAGTAAGTTAAACGAGTCAGTCCAGTCCGATTCATTTTGACTCTTAAGTTAAACGGGCTAAAAAATCACAGTCCTAATCTATTTGAAAAGCAAGTTAAATGGGTTGATTGACAAATCAAAGGCATAAATGTATTAAATTGACCTATTCAAATCGGTCTACTTTAACATGCAAGTTAAATGGGTTAGACTTATTTAGCCTATTTTTAAACGAGTAAAAAAAGCTTAATCTAAACTTGTTCAAAAAGCAGATTAAATAAATTGGCGTGTGAGCTAAAGCCTACTTATACTCCTTTAAATCACACAACACCAAATCACAAACCTTAATTTTATGTACGGGAGAGTAGAATTGGGGAAGAAACACAAATGGAGAAAAGATGATTATTGGATAGGTAAGGTAGGTAATGCAAAATATAAAGCCCATTAAGCACTAAAATACTTGATTTTAGACTTTATTTTATTACAAATAAAAAAGATAATTAAAAAATATTAAAGTTAACTTTTATTAACTTTTAAATGGTAAAATGATTATATAAGAGACTTCCCTTTTAACGATTAGAAATTTAAACATTCAATTTTAAAGATAAAGAACCTAAAAATACATAGGGTATTTGTAATTTTATTAAAAAGAAAGGATAAAATTGAATTTCAAGCTATAGGATATTTTTCATGAAAAATGTTAGTGGATGAACAACACTTATTATAATTCAAAAAAGAAAATTTTTACAAGCTTTGTTTTTCAATAATGTACAATTATTCATAAAATTATAAGTTTTTATTTTAGTAATTCTAAACTTCTAAAGTTGAGCGGGTAATCCTGTTGTATAGAGTACTCATTCGGATCCTACTCAACCCAATAAGTTTTTGGTATGTAATTAAAGCCATAAAATGGGTTTCAGATAATAATATCTCAAGTATATTCTCATAAGGTAGAGTATAGGTAGGAAGTCAAGGTGCATTGTTCCCACCCTAAAACATGTAATTTGAAGCATACAGGGGATAGTCAAGATCCCTACCTTATTATAGTAATAAAATAAAATTAATAAATAAAAGGGTAACATCTCATTAAAAAATAAAGAAACCTTAAACTAAATGATTATTCTCTTCTTTTTTATCTTTCATCTTTAATATTTATTCCATTATTTTTTTTTTTTTTTTTGCACTCCTTCCTCATTTTTTAAATCTAATTATCTAGTAAAGTTCAAAAAAAGAATTATGAGTTTTTAGTTTCTACTTCTAATGCCACCTACAAACCACAAGTTATGTTCATTACATGTTTTCTATAATGAAATAGTTTATTTGTTTTATATTTAACAAAAGAATTGGTATTATTACTAAAGCAAAGTTTGATTCTTAGAGTATGGGAAGATTATTTTACTAATGCATGTATAGAAAGAAAAATATTTTAGTTTAAATTTATATATTTTTTTCCTTTCCAATTTTATGTCTTATTTTCCCATGATTAACCGTTTCATCCTATCCTGTTGTTACATCTATAATTAATTAATTATATAAATTTTTGAATCTTTTATTCATATTTTAATAAACTTTGTAAATCTTACATTAAGTATGATGTTTATCACTTTCATTTTTTAAAACAGTATGTTTCTTTCCTTAAATATATCCACAATATGGTTATTATAAAATGAATATTTCATTTACACAACAAGTGTTTTGTTATAATGATGTTTTTATAAAAATTCATCCATACATAGTAACAATCATTAAAAAACCATTTAAGAAAAAAATTAGTTAGAAATAAATCTCAATAGACTCCTGGCATCATTTGAAAGATCAGGTAAATTGCGAAAAAAAAGAAGTGAGATTTATTTCATGTTTTGAAGAAAAAAATAAGGGAAAAAAAGGAGATTTATTTTATGTTTTGAAGACAAAAAAAGTCATATAAAAATTTATAAGGAAAATAAAAAAAAAATTATAGGTAAGGTACCGTGTACCATGTATAATCTATAGGATATAGGGTGAAGGTTGATGCTTGAGGCACTATTGATGAGTGCATGCTTCTAATACTTTTGGCGCTTTTAAACCATCGCCTTCGCATCTTTCTTCATGGTTAGCTAATAGCAGTTGAGGTAAAGAGCTTGGATGTATAAGGCTTGGGCTTAAATGCGGTTACTATAGATTCCCGCATAGAGGTCCTTGAGAGCATGGATACCCTCCTTGGGTCTAAGGTAATGGAGAAGTGAGACACTATGCTTGTGGCAGTAGAGGATGTCATCAATGTGTATAGTTCACTGCAGCATAAGCTAGTCTCATGGCTTCAATCATGTCATTAAGTAGAGCTCTGGACTTCAAATGCTCAACAATTAGGTCCATCTAGCAAATCTTGACTTGAGAAGGTTGGATCTCAAGTACCTCTTATTGCGACTCTTTGATGGTGTACTCGAAGAGATACTGGATGGAGAGTGGCTTATAGCCACTATATGGTGTTTGGATGACTGTTGCTGCAAGCCCAAAAGTTAAGACAAGTAACCGTAGGTTTGAGTTTAGAACCCAAGGTTTAGGACGATCGGCTAAAGGATCCGATCACACCAAAATTATAAACTATTGAGAGAAATATTAGTAAAAATGATCCCGTAAACTTAAATTTAAGAAAATAAATAGTAAAATAGGAGACTATAAAATTTTCAAAATTTAAGCATAATAATTGCTAATTACCAAAAAGGCAAAAAGTGTAATCTAATAACTAATAAATTACTAGAGATAGATTATATGTATACTAAAAATTTTAGAATGACCAAAATAATATTTAGGAATGTTCGCATATACCCCACATGTATTTACGTGTAGATAAAAATACGCGTAATTACCTAAATTGGCCAAAAACTAAGCAAATAATTAAAGAAAATTATAAAATAATTATGGAAAAATCAGAAAAAATCAGAAGATGATAAGCTGAATCAAGATAAGGTCGTGGTAGGTCCAAAGTTGCAAAAGAAAAATTAGCCAATAAAAATTTAATAACTTAAAAGGAAAAAATCAAGGAATTTGGACAAAGTCTTGTCAAATTAATGCATATTAATTACTACAATTATCTATAAATAGGAAAAAAATTTCCAGAAGTCATTTGGTCAGTTTAGAATCTAAGAAAGATCGAAACACTGAAAAAATCGAGAGAAAATCCAGAAAATAAAAAAAGAAAAGAAAACTATGCAGATTAGGCAAGTGAACTAAAACCACCACTCACCACCACCTGAGACCGAGCTACCACCACCACCACCCCACTCCAGACCCACCGTCTGGGCCGGCTGACAAGCTTGGACGGCCAGAAAGCATCGAACCGGGTGAGTCCCATAATTGTCTCGATTTTGTATAATTTAGTAAAATTAGTTATTTTGCTCAGAAAATTATGAAACTTGTTATTCTGAGGTTTTATTGTATGTAGATTTATGGAAAAATATTGATTTAGTTTAATTATGTTTGAAAATATAGGGTCCTTAACAAATTGTTCAAAACCGAGCATGATTAAACTATAAAATAAATAGGCTTAGGAGTGTAGTTTGGAGTTCAAAATTTTTCTGTAGGATGCTCATATGATATAGAACAGTGCTATGAAGCCATTTTTTTAAAATTATTTTTTGAAATTTTTAAGTTAATTTTTAGCCCTAAAATGATGGAAAAATTGGGTGATTTAGGGTTAATTAGGTGATTAGGATGTTAATTACTGATTTAGATATTAATTATATGTTTAGGGATGTTAATCTCTGAAGTAGAAACCTAATCTTAGTCTATGGAGTGTTAAGTGTAAGTAATGAAGGTGTTATGTGGTAAATATAGAAAATTAGGAATATGTAGAATTGAAAATTAATAAATATGGAAAAATTAGGGTTATTTAGATAATATTAGAGTAAAAATCAGAATAATATTAAATCTGAATTAAGATTGAATTTTAGGTAATTATATAAAAAAGTAAGATTTTCTCACATCGGGGATAAATCCAATACCCTAATTAGGACTAGCGTGTACCGAATAGCTTGGAATATTAAATTAAGACCCAATAGGATATTTGGATACTTGAGCTTAATGCGATTAATTTCACATTAGGATTCGAGCATGTTTAGGATTTAGAAATCGAACTAAAACCTAATTTAGAAATTGATGCGGAAACCGAAACCGAACCCAAACCTAAACCCAAACCTAAAATAATTATAAAAGACTTAAGACCTAGATAATTAGGTATATTAAACCCTAAACAACACATAACAATAAGCGTTATAGGATAAAACAAACTTATAATAGTTATTTGAAAAGCTGAAACCACGTTTGTGTTATAAGGATGATCGGCGATGGCCTGAGCAAATCGGACCTTGAGTGAGTGAGCGAGGAGTCGAGGTAAGTTGGGATTAATACGATACTGTATTTTGGAGGCTTAAGATTATGCTTGGTTGTGCTTGTTAGATAGTTGAATGTGTGCATGTGCTTGATTATGGGTGATGCTATGATTCTGTTTATTGTTCTGGCATATATTATATGATTTGTATGGAAGGATTGATCACCCTAAACTGGACTTAATTAAATATCCGACCAGTAATCATAATCGGACATGCATGGCAAGCCGTTAGGGGAACTTAGGACTCTCTAGCCATATATCGACCCCTTCGGAAGGGATAGCGCAGGATTGCAAAATAGTCCCTTCTTCATCCTCGATCGAACTAAGTGACAGGAGAGGAGGTTGCGGCGAGGGTGAAGGTAGTGGTTCGAAGGTAGTCGCGGGAGAAGCAAGGTCTCCATTACACAAGCCTGGGTTTGGTCGTGAGCTGTTGCATTAACGGCAACTCCTCAACCCGGATTAGAGCGGGCGCAATTTCTCTAATCTTACGATGGGCCGGATAATGTCGTGCGATGGCATTTGCTTGCACATGCATTGCATCTAATAAGTGATTGAAATCCTTGTTGTGTTTCTGGTATAGTTTTAAGTCCTCCGTCCCTACTTACTGAGTTGTGGTTGCTCACATCCTTATAGATGTCGTGCAGGTGTTGGCTAAGAAGTGGCAACAATTACTCTGAAGCTAGCAACTGCTGAATCCTGGGGAGTGAGGAAAAACATGTGAAGAATAAACATATATTTTTAAGGTTTAAGCTTTTACTTTAGAATTATTTTTCATTTCCGAATGATGTAATAACTAGGAAATATATTATAGAGAAATATTGTAAACTTTAACTGCAGTATCTGAATTATAACATATATATATATATATAATTCCTTACTTTTATAGGTAAATGATTTGTTTAAATTATAAACTGTTTACTTCAAAGCGGGTTAGTTGTAGACGTCTTGTGTAGATCAGGTCTAAGATAGCGGTTGTAAGGCCAACTTCTATCTTAGGATGGTTTACACGGTGGGGCTGTTACGACTTTGCCGCTTCGGGGCGTGACAGTTGCTACAAGCTTCAATAGCCTATCTACTTCAAAGTTCTTAGCTTAAGGAATCTTAAGTGCATATAGGACCTTAGTACCATAAAGCCCTTAAATGGAGGATTCATTAATATGGAGAGTCTACACTGGTATGTTTACATTTGTTCATGCTTCCTCCTCTTAAGTTTATTCCACCACAAAGTCTACAAGGACTTGTGCCTTAATTACCTACCTTAGGTGAAACTACACTCTATGTGCACTTAGCTCCAATGAATACTTGAGGATACAGCTCAAGGCATTTGGCTTTTGTAGGATGGTCCATAATGGTTAGTCGACGAGAACACTGATCGATGTGCTTGGAAGTATGGCCTCAACTTCCTTTTAGTGATCACTATGGCTAGAGCAAATTTTTCTATCTAAGTATTCACGGTCTCTAAACCTTATAAAATATAGCCGACATGGTAGAATGGCTTGTGCTCATATCTGTCTGCTCAAACAAGTATGGAGGATGGTGTCCGATTACTGAGTACCAAATATAGGTAAAAATCTTCTTTAGGGACTAGCTTACACAAGATGGGCATGCTTTCTAGGAATTGCTTGAGTTTGTCAAATGTTACCTTGCATTGTTCGGTCTAATTTAACTTCAGTGGGTTCTTCAGTAACTTAAAGAACTTGGAACATTTGTTAGCACTTTTAGACATGAAGTAGTTGAGTGCTTAACTTTACAGGTAAGCTATTGGACTTCTTTGACAATTCGAGGGGCTTGCATGTCACGATCGGCTTTTATCTTATCTAGATTGGTTTCAATGCCACACTTTGTGACCAAGAATATGAGAAACTTGCCCAAGGCTACCCCAAAGATATACTTTGGGAGGTTAAGCTTCATTTAATACTTGTAGAGAGTTTCGAAGGTCTCGTGCAAGTCCTTGATGTGGTCCTTCCTTTCCTTATTCTAGATTATCAGATCATTGACATAGACTTTGACATTTTGTTTGAGTTAGGGCTTAAAGATAGTTATCACCAAACTTTAATATGTTGCCCTAGTATTTTTCAATCCAAAGACATGACATTGTAGCATTACGTTTTGAAGTTAATGATGAGAAGGTGTGGACTTCATCTTCAAGGGGCTATGTGAATCTACTTGTAACTTAAGTAGGTGTCTCTAAAACTAAGCATAGCATAGCCTTGGCCCAACGTCAAACCGATAAGCTGGTCAATCCTAAGGAAGGGAAAGTAGTCATTTGGGTAGGCTTTGTGAGCACTTAAAATCATATTTAAGGCAACCGAATGTAAATGTAGCGCCTTCGAAGAAAAATTATTCGATTGAATTCAAACTTCATGATAAGATAGAAAAGTTAATCGAAATAACCCAATGAAGTTAGATTTAAAAAATAAAAGCCTAAAATCCCAATTTTACCCTTAGATCGAAACTCCTAAAACTAAGCTTAAAATACGACAAAGACATAGAAATAAGTTAATTAAGCTACAAATGAAATAATAAAGTGTAATATACTGTATGAGTATACATGTATTTTTATGAGTATATTCGATATAAATAATAATTAATTAGTAAATTAAACCGAAAATATATAATTATATATAATATGAGCTAAACTTATAAAAATAAATAGAAAATGTATCTTAAAATATAAAAGATATGCTAGAAACATGGTTATATGTACATAATGACTTATTATGTGTAGTATATATAAGATATGTACTCATATATAAATAAAATAACTAAATACTAACATAATATGCCTAAACTACTTAAATTATACTAAAATGATAGCAAAGCCTATCTAAAATTTATGAAAACAGTTGGAAAAATCAAGAATCAGGCATGGCTTCCTCCCATTAAACTAACATGTTGAATCAAAAGTAAATTGAACAAGAAAAGGACGCCTCCTACTTGGAAGATGAGGAAGAAAATAAGAAAAAAAATTTGGAAAAATATGAAGAAAAATCCCAAATGACCCACATTATATATATAGCACTCCAGACACCAATTTACACCTTTAGGATCTAAGACCACTCAAGGAAGAATTTAGAAAAAAAATCATAGGAAAATAGAAAAATCAAAACCAAAACCAAAATAAAGTAAGGACCGAGCTACGTTAGTTCCTAGGCCAAACGTTGATCTATTATTACACCCTTTCACTACCGTGTAAAGCTACCACTACTTGGATGTTCTAACAATCGCTCACCACCCTACGATTGTTAGAGCTCTAATGAATAGGTGAGTCAAACTTTTGCTTTATTCTTGATTAATTTTCTAAAACTATTAGATTAATCTAGAAAATTATGAAAAAATTTATATTTAGGTTATTTTAGATATGATTTCATGTAATATTTTTATTTTTATAAAATTTAGAATATTTTAGGTATTTGCTTAAGAAAGTCACTATTTATCTAAATTTTGACTTTCAAAATAAATATATCAAATGATATAGTTTGTAGCTCGAATTTTTTTTTTGTAGAATACACATGATATATATTTGATTGTCATGAAACCAGATTTTTAATTTAAGTATTTTTGGTATTTAATATAATTTTTAGCTCTAAAAATGGCTAAAACTAGGGTGAAAATGTAAAATGAATAGGTTTTTATAAAATTAATTTATGGAAATGGCATATACAGACTTTTGGTGATTTAAATGAATTAGGATATATTGGAGATAATTTTGTATAAAAAGAGTAATATTTGAGTAATTAAATGCAATGCAAGTGTAAAGTTGTAATTTCAAGTATATAAGTGATAAGTTGATAGCATGAAACCAAGTGATAACTAAATTGCCTATATTTTTAAAAGTTTATAGAAATTTTTGAGGAATCATTTGGTAACCTGAGCTGTTTATTACGAATTTACGTAGTAAAATAGCTTAAATTATGAATCGAGTCTCGTTTTTTACAATAATAGGTTAAAATATGATAAATATTGAAATAAAAACTATATAAATTCATACTAGTCAGATTTGGTGAAAATGTTATTTTAATATATTTAATGATAATTTTACGATCGGGATATGTTTTATACATATTAGAGTTAGATAATATCTATATTATTGAGTTATATTGACAAATTATATAAAAGATAGTTTAATTACATAAAATAAGTATAATACGATGATATTTATTATAGACAAGTATAAGTATAATAGAAATTTGAACTACCCTTTAGAAGTCATTTTCTAAAATAAAACTCTTAATCGTATTGTTATATATATACAAACTGAATGACACTACTTTTACTAAAATCGGATAAACCTAAATAATATAACATATATCTCTATAATATTATGAGAATTTATGTATTACGATAACCTTACTGTAATTGAAATGTAATTTAACTAATTAAAAGCATATTTCGATACGATCGAAACAATATATTATATGTAATAGTATAACTACATATATTATTAATATTTAATAACTTAACTTAACTTATATAATAAAACTATATTTTCTAATATAAGAAAAATAATAATATACTTTAGATATATATAACCGTTTAACGAAATACATTTAAATAAAATCCTAACGTTTTCGTAACTCTTATAAAAAGTAAATATGGGTTTTGTATATATATAGGGTCTCCTAGTGATCAGAGCATTGAAGACATGAGTCTTTCACATTGAGCGTTTGGACAAGTAAGTTAAGATCATGGCTTTACTATTTATTGAGATACTATATTAAAGTATCTAGAAGCTTAAGAGTACTTTCTTTGTAATTATAACTAGTTATTCGTACGCATGTCATGCGTATGATTGGAATTCTATTGTGACAAGAGTCGAACTCCTTGGCATGTTGCTCTACATGATTGCATCGTTTTTGTATTATGTGAATTTGTCTTATCAACCCTAAATGAAACTAATAGTGATTTGACTACTAACAAAACTGGATATGCATAGCACCCATTAGGGGAACAATTAGGAGTATCATACCAAATACCGACTCCTACAATAAGTATAGTTGAAATGATTATTTCTTCATTCTTAGTTGAACTAAGTGATAAGCGAGAAGGTTGCGGCATGGGTGGGGATTGTAGTTTGAAGGTAGTCACTAAAAAAGAGTATTCTTTATTATACAAGCTCGAGTTTGGTCTAATTTGAGTTGCAATAAAACTCCTCAATCCGGGTTGAAGCGGATGCAATTTCTCTAACCTCACAATGGACTGAATAACATTATGCGATGTTATAAGTGATTGATTACATTGTATTTCATCATAATTAATAACTTATTTGTGATTGTATGATACTCTTCTGACTTCATCCCACTTATTGAGTTAATTGTATTCACATCCCCATAGACTCTTTTACAAGTGATGAGTGAAGGTTAGGATGTTCAGATATTATCACCCCCCAAGTTAGTGTGCAATTGGTTAGGAAAGTGAGGAATGAGGAATCCACTGAATTTGGGCTTTTGACTTTTCTTTTGAGTTTTGTGGAAACTAACTAAGAATTCCCTATAACACCCATTAGTTTTCTATTCTATTATGAATATACTTCAAGACTTGTACCTTTTGGTAAACTCTAATTATAAATTATAACTCTAATTGTGTAATGTTTATGTAAATACTGTTATATTATCAAACAACATATTTTAAAGAATAGATATTTTGTAAAGCTATACATAAGTTTGATTATTTGTAGGTATCAAAATAGATGCTTTAAGTTGGTTAAGTTATATACGCCTTGTGTAGATATATTTACGATAACAACTATAAGGTCAGCTTTTATCTTAAGTTAGTTTACATAGCGGGACTGTTATGACTTCTTTTATTTGGGGCGTAACAAGCTTTGTTTAGATCTATGCAATCCACGTATACGCACCACTTCTTGTTGGACTTCTTCACAAGTAGCATATTCGCCAACCATTCGAGGTAGTTCTCCTTCCAAACAAACCCTACTCATAGCAGCTTTTATGTCACTTATTTGATTGCAACTTGTCACTTTAGTACAAAATGTCTTTTCTTCTATTTGATAAGCTGCACCTTTAGGTTTACATAGAGGTGGTGCATTGCTTCAAGAATGTCAATTATTCCTGACATGTCCTTGAGAGACGATGTGAACACATCAATGTTAACATAGAGGAAATCAATAAGCTAGTCTCTTTCTTCTATAGATAACAAGATCCTTACTCGTATGGTCAGCCAGGGCTACTCCTAAGCTCTATTTCCTTAATCTTCTTGGTTGACTCTCTTCGTAAGCTTGACTTTTTTGCTGGCCCTAATTCTATGTACATTACATTTTCTAAAGATTGCCTTAATGTAAAGGGATCTAGACAACTTTTGGTTGGCTCGTGCTTCACTATCTCTAGTTGGCATCGGGAACTTTACCTTAAGGGATCTTTGATTAATTAGCATGTCAAACTTTATGGTAATCAATTGCCCAAGTATAGCATTGTATGGGGATTAGTGGTTAACAACCACAAAATCGATCAATTGTGTAGTAAGATGCTTGTCATCATCCAGTCAAACTGGAAAAGTGATGAGCCCTTTGGCTGGCTTAATTCTGCTACCTCCAAAGCTAGTGAGGTTATGTCTATCTAGTTTTAATGGCTCCTAGAGTTGATATTTTATCTACTTGTAAGCATGATAAAAGAGAATATCTGTTAAGCTGTTGTTGTTGTTGTCGATGAATATCTTGGGGACGTTAAAGTACCTAACCTCTACATTGATCACTAAGGCTTTGTTGTGCGAATACTCGATGTCTTCCTTATCAATGGTAGAGAAGGTGATTGCAATATCAATTTTCACTTTCTTGTCTTGAATAATAAGGACTTTGTGCTCCATTGACGAGGGGGATGTTGCTCCTCCTACCTTGAGGTCTCTAAAGATTATGTTGACTTAGCCCCTCCTACCTTAAGGTTGCTGGTCATCAAAGAGATCTTCTTCGATGCTAAATAGGTCATCAGATCCAGTTTGTCTCGTCCACTATGAGATGGTTAATACAGCCTTTGCAAACAAGGCCTTCAATAACATTCCTTAAGTGGTGGCACTCATTGAAATTATAACTATGCACATTTTGGTAATCATAAAATTTCCTAGATCTTATGGCTTCCATTGTTTCTTAAACTTGCAAAGGTTGATGGAGTTGTCCCTTAACTTTGTAAAGCACCTCATCAAGGGGGGTAGTTCAGCGGTGTATAGTTTGCATAAGTTGCAAACTTTTGCTTTGGCCTCTTTAAGCATTCCCTGAAGGAGGAGGTGACTTGCGAAAAATGTGAGTGTGTGAACTGACAAGTGTATCAGGTCGTGAAAATAGCACAAACGGTGAGTCAACATTGTATTTCACAAAGAGTTAAGTGCTAAGTACTAAATTATTTGATTTTTTCCTTAAGCTAAGCTATCAATAACTGAATTAAAAGTAGGTGAAAACTAAATAACAAGATGAACACTAAACCAAATGTTCTAGCTATACTATGAGGGTCCCGGGTCTAGGAGATTAAAAATATCAAACTAAGATTCATAAATCTATTCTCATTTAAATTGATATGATATCTTAAATCGATATTTGAAATTGATTGCAAGGGATTTAACTAAACTTACTAGAATTAGCTTACCTTTTAAATAGCGAAATTCTAATTATAGTATAAATTCACTCGTTAAGGCAATTTATTTATAATTATCTGGTAAATAATAATCCGTTCATACCGAATTTATTATTCTAGTTAGAAATATGGTTCAAGCATGTCCCTATGACTCGAACTATATTTCTAACTGTATTAAGTGTGTGAGTTTATAAATTTAATTAAAACCAACATATTCCTGTGACGAGGTTTTTTTTTTAAAATTAAGTTATATTCAACACGAGTTATCAAAATCCTCTCGGATATCCTACAACTCTATCTAGTTAAAAAGTAATGACTATGTATTAAATAACTTGACGATGAACATAATAAAAAAATATTCAAACACTCAATATCAACATTGGAATAATACATGAACACTTCAATTATCAAATCGATAATTACAAAACCCAATTAAATTAAATACTAAATCATATTGAAAAACCCAAATGAATCAAGATATATCTAAATTGAAATAATAAGAAAAAGAAAATACCTCGATTGATATATTCAATATCGAAACCCAATACAATAATCAGTATATTCCGATTCATTTAGAACCTGGAGTGGTCCTCTAACGAATTACAACAAAATGATTTATAATCCTAAAATTAAATACAACATAATCAAATTAATAAAATGCAAAATAAAATTTGTGGTCTTTACTAAACTAAGTAAAACAAAAGAAAATCAAAATCCCTAAGCTTTGGAATTTTCTTCCCGTCCTGCTGTCTTCTTTTCCTTTTTTTCGCTATTGTATTCTTTTTTCTTTCTTTTTTTTCTTTTCCTTCTTCAGTTCTCCCTATTTTATCTCCCTCGGATGCTGAAATTTCCTCTAGGTCGAGTGCCCTAAAGCCCACGGCATACGTCTCATAGCTTTTGCAATATGGACAATAGTGACGTCAGGTCTTCTTTGTAAGCTTCGCTCCTTATCCTTTTTGACCTCCACCCCTCTTTGTTCTTCTACAAAGTGAATCCCTAACAAGAATAGATAAAAGCCCCTCAAAGTAGTAACATGACTTCAGTCTAAGCAAGTGTTTACTTTGTGCACCGGATATTATTTCCAAATAAATGTTACTGATCCTTCCTGTAACATGCTGTGATGCTATGTTAATTTCTGTCTACGTGGGCCGTCGAGCGTGACATTGGGCTGACATCCTCTTTCGATTTTGGGCTTATTTATTTGGAGTCTTAGTGTGTAGCTCTTGTACTTGCTCTGTTTGGTCACATGGGTATTCTTCATGTGCCTGTTCTGTTTAACTTGCTGCAGTTATCAAATTTTAACAGATTGTAATTTTAACAGATTGTAGCTGGGATTTGAAGTGCTGCTGGTCGCGCTTGTTGAATTCGCTCAGTGGCTGCTATTCTCGGCTTGGTGAAGCTCAGGCGTGAGTGGACAGTACTCGACCAGCTACTGGTTGTGTATGGAGTTGCCGCAATTTTCCGCAGCACGTATCCAAGGCCTGCTGCAAGTCATGGAGCTCACGTGTCGCAGCTGTTGGTCAGAAAGCGCTCTGTTCTACTGCTGCAAGTTAGAGTACAAGGCCTGCTGCTTAGTTGAGTGTTGCTGCTCTACTTAGTTGGATCGGCTTTCACCTTGGACAAGGACGTTGCTTGGCTGGTTTGATGTGGAGTCCCTACTGCAAAATCTGCTCGAAACAAGTTTGCTGTTCGTGTTGCTCGCCGCATGGTTCACGTGAAGGAGCTGTTGGTTGGTTGTTGAAGTTGCTGAATGGAGTGGAGTTCTCATCCGCTGTTCGGTTTGGACCGTGGACTGCTCTTTAGAGAGGCTCAGTGCAGGTTCGGCTAGGAAAAATTACTGGAGTTGCTCCATATAGCTGCCGTTAAACAAACCAAAGTACACAACCTGCAATTAAAATTAATGACTATGAAGTTTTTCAGACTCAACTCAATAATTAAAATAGGGTACAAATCAGTTTATAAAAATTAAATCTCAAAGGCTTATTGTTGCTGTTGTCAATTTCAGCTTGGTTTGCCATGCTCTTCTCGATTGGAAGCTTGGAATGTGTTTGCTAAGGGCTGCTCAAGTTTGGTACGCAGCTGCAGCAATTTGAGTGGATCATGACCTGCTATTGTGGGGTGCATGGTTGCAGCCGCTGTCAATTAGCTTTCGGGCTGATGCTTGGAGTTGCTGGGTGGCTGCTGTGGCGTGGAGCTTCTCGACATGGTTGGTTCGGCTGACTTGTGAAGCTCGGTTTGTGTTCTGATGTTGTTCGATTGAATGAGCTCGTTGGGTCTGCCTTGTTTTGATCTTCTCGAAGAATTGCTCCGATGCTCGCAGCTGCTGCTATAATTTGAATGCCGTGACTGCTGAACTTGTCAGCGCACGTGTGAGTCTTCAATTGAGTTGCCCCGTTCAATTGCTAGGAAATCCTCGGCTTGCTGCTGAAATTTGGTCGGTGCGTGTGTAACTCCCCAAGTGAGCTCATTGGCTAAGAATTGCTACAGCATTTGGTAAAGTTCTCGGTTGCAGCTCCTTGGTTGCTCTTCTTCAGCCTTAATTAGCAGCTTCTGTCACTTGTTGTTTTGTTGCTGCAGGTTGCTCTGGAGTTGCCTTCGGTTTGGAAAGAAGCATGGGCTGCTGTTGATAACTTGCAGCAGATGCCTTGGCTGCTGTCAACTTCAGGAGCTGCTGTAAAGCAAAGATACGCTCAGGCTTAGCTAGTTGCTTCACTAGGAGCTGAACATGCTCAGTTGTTGCCATGAAAGTCCCTACTGCGAACCACTGATGTTCAGATTTTTCAGATTGCAGCTCGAACGAGACTTTAATGTGCTGCTGCACTTAGTTCACTGTGCAAGGGTCTTGAAATGGAGCTTGAATTGAGGAACTGCTATTTCTTGAATTACTGCTGCTGATCATATGGAGTATCTCTAATCATTCAACTGCAGTTTGTAGCTCATCTATGGACTCAGTTGCATGCTGCTGTTATCTCAAATGCCAAACTGCTTTATTGTTGTTCGATCAGCTGCTGTATAAGGTCATGCAAGCTGTTGCAATTGAATTCCATGCCAAGCTTGCTATTGTTAGTTTGGCTTTGGTTCTAAGCCGTCTTTTGTAGTGGCTGCTGCTGCTATGTGTAGATGAAAGCTAATCTGCTATTCTTTGAATTCACAAATGGACTTTAATGTGCTCTGTTTGTTGATCATCTATTGTACTGATTGGTTTTGCTTCATTGCTGCAACTACTACACTGCTGAATATTAGATGCTGCTGTCCTTATTGTTCAAATGGTTGTACTTTGTTGTTGAGATTCCAATCACTGCTGCATTTGATGCATGATTGTGGTGCACAATTCATAAGTGGTCCAAAAATGAGACATTTATAAACACATGCAAATCATTTTAAGCTAACACTTGATCCTTTTTCACTATTTATGCATTATGATCCAGAAAGCATAGATTTCTTTTTTTTTTTCAAGTAAAATCCACATCAAAAGCACAATGAAACACATAAATGTGCTGTATTTAAAAGAGGTAAATGTGTAAATTACACATTTATCAGGAGGCTTGCTTGATATTCATTGGACCAAAGCGATCCTTGACCAAGCTGCACCTATCATGGTCGCTCTAACCTTACCCTTATAATGTCTTCCTAGGCTACACGCTTTTCCACTACACACGTGAACTTGTCCAGTAACTCAAGGCGATTGAGTGCAATGGCCTCGAATAATTTACCATTGGGTTTGACTCTAATAATGAGGGCCTGGAGCACAACCCTTGTATCTAACTTCAAGACTTAGAGCTTAGATTAATTGAATTGCTCCAAGTCCATAGTGTCTTGTTGGGCCGTAACTTAATATTGTACAATATGGATGAGTCTTTATGCAACACCTTCAAACTAAGGAAGTGCTACTGGAACTTCGTTGCCAGCTTGTTGAAATAGTTAATCAAGTTGTCTAATAGAGTGTTGAATCAAAGAAGCACGACCCTCGTTAATGTACTAGGGAAGGCCTTGCGCATGATGGCATCTAAGAAATTGTAGAGGCTCATCATTTATAAAAATGTATGAGGTGATCATTGGTGTCACCTGAACAATAGTAAGTACTTAGGTGTAAGAGCTTGATACCTTGTGGGAGTGTCTCCTCGAGTATAACAAGTATGAAGGGGCTCTTCACTACGGCTAGTAACGCAATACGAGCCCATGACTTGGCTTTCTTTTACTTATACATGTTAGATGAATGATGGATATATGTATCTAACTCTTGTACATTCATGTCCTCAAGTGGTTTTTGGAAGCATCTTGGAGAAAGCTTTGTAGGTACTTTGCTTGTGCTAGATTGCTCATCCTACATGTATGCCTTACCATGGTTACTATTCAATCGATCGTGTAGGTCACGAGAGCATGATGATTGAGTTGAACCTGCTACAAGGTTCATAATGGGTGTTGCACTTCGTCTACTCAATCATGTAGATGAGTTAACCATCCCTCTTCCTAGTGGCACTTTTCCTATGCTTTTTTCAAAGCAACCACTTCCTTATAGAGGGTTGCATTTGATTCTTGAGTTCTTTGGCTTTCTTTGATTATCTAGTGAAACATCACCCTGAGTTGCTCCAATTCATAAGCTTGGTTGATTGGAACTAATAGAGTGGGTGAGCATTGTGGTGGTGGTGACTTGCCTCTATTAGCTAGCTAAGATGCTTGAGGATGCATATTCTTGCTTCTTGTCGTGTCTTAGGTAGATTTGCTAAAAGCAGTAAATGCCAAATGGTTATTATAAAAATCATAGAGGTTGGTCGGTTGTAGATTACTTTAAGTATCACGTGCTCCTTGCTTAACGAATGACCTACAGAAGGCCTAGTGTTCGTGTCCGTGAGAGCTTTCCGATGCTCAAGTTATAAAGAGAGATTGAAGAAGTAGTAAGGGTGAGTATTATTTGTGTTTGCTAAAGTGTTTGAGAGAATCTTAAAGGTGCTTGAGGTGCTTAAGAGTTGAGAGTGTCAAAAGAGGGAAGAAGATCCAATCCCTTTGGCTCCTTACCCCATTTATAGGTCAAGGAGCTTACCTATAAAGGACATGTATTGTCTTAAGATTTGGTTGTTCATATTGTCTGTAGGAGATATGGTTGTAAGGGAAGCAGAAGGGCTTTGTCACTTGTTGAGCCATGAACATACTAGCAACTACATCTCAACCTTAAGACGTTGACATTATCCAAGGTTGCTGGATGTATTGACCTTATTAGGGATGTTAGAAGGTAATTAATGTGGAGAGAGAGAGAGAAACCACGAGGTAAAAGCATTATAGGCTTTAAGCTATGTGTTGAATGCCTAGCATGTGCCTAAGAAGATAGAGGTAGCCTTTAATTAAGAGGTTTAGCCAAGCTCTTTGAGGAATTTTAGGTATTCAGCGGAGCTGAGGTGGTCTGAGTTGGTCATATTGGCATATGGATGGCTGAGTAAGTTGAGGTGCTTAAGGAGGTCCTAAACAAGTTGTACAATAAGGGGTTTGAGTTCATTAAAGGAGGTTGATCTCTTCATCTCACAATGTTGCTCAAGGTTACTTAAGTAGGTTGAGGTGTTCGGATGGGGCCTTGAATGGCTCAAACTAAGCCTTAGAAGTCTAAGCCTAAAGTGACCTATCAACACCACAAAAAGCATATCATCTTCAAAAAAAAAAAAGGAAGGAAAAAAGGATCTACACAAATCAAATAGTTGCCAAAGTTTGAAACACTTTCAGGGCAAAACTATAATGATAAAAGGAAAAAGAGGAAAAAAAATAATAAAAAACTCAATTAATAAAACCTTAATCACAATAAATATAAGTGAGCAGAACTCCACTTAATAAAAAGAGGATCTCACCCCATGGTCCTACCCTCTTCTCAAAATCTTCAACTATCTTCTACTTCGCTAACATCATTACTCTCTGCTTGTCTTCATAAAGAAATGTTGAAAGACATTCTATTGTCATGCACTAACTTTCTTTAACAATCACGTTGAGGATCATAAAGTTCATGATCAAGATGCTAGTATTTAGGTTTTGTGACGTATTATCCTTTATTTTTAGGATTAACATCACAAATAATACTGGAACTTTACTAAAACGTATAATATATTATCTGTACTTTAAAAAGATTAAATTACTATCTAGATAATAGATACGAAAAATAAAATAAGATACATGGATGTCTGTTATTTTTTTCCCCATATCACAAACATATTAATACTGATTAACTGAACACACTGTTGAGATATTTCATGAATGCTTTTGCATATCACAACTTGTTTGAGGCCTTGCCTCCAATGATCATGAAATTTATTAGGGAAATTTGTGTTAAGAGAAGGATAAGATTGTTGCTGAAAATGCATGTATGATACTAAAATGTAGGGTGTATATTTTTCTGAATAATTTTTTACATTTGTTGTTATTTCGCTCATTATAATTGTTGATTATCATCATAATAACCTGCAAGGATACAACCACTAGGGGCTTTTAACAATAAGAAGCCATATGAGGCATGGAAATACTAGTAGAAAAATTGAGAAATGATTCTCCCTTTTAACACCAGAAAAAATTTTCCTGCATTTCCACTAATATGTGTCATGATAGTTTACTATCACAAGCTGCAATTGATCACCACAGCCATCATCTATGTTAAGAACAACCGATTGCTACATCTTTATTGACTTTGTAATTACATCTGACATGGTTTTCCGGTAAATGATAATATCTGACAATGGTAAAGCCTTGATTACAAAAAATGTCAAAAACAAAAAAAAAAAAAAGTTCAGAAAACATTTTCCACAAACATACACCCATAATTGATACTTACTTGACTATTGGGAAGGGATCCCATCACAAATCAATTTCTCGAGACCAAATAAAGCGGCTATTATGCTATTCTTACTTTCACTCCAGCTTTCCAAGTGAATTTATTTATAGAAGATGACAGATTCAATTTCCTGCCTTCCCTGTTCAAATGCATTCTAGTAGATGAGTTTTAACTGCTTGACCAAGTGTCATCTTCCGTTTCGACTAATAACTAGTAGGCTCACATAATATTTACAGGTTACAAGAAATTCTACATATCTACATTCCATAATAGCACAATATTGTAACTTCCATCCAGACTCACCACTTAAAAAAATTAAGGCAACTGCTACTAAGAAAATGATGGCCAAGAAAACTAAATGAAAGTGAAACAGATCATTTAGAAAAAAGTTAAGTTTCCACCTGTCATAGAGTCCATTTGAATCAAATCCATCCCAATATCTCCAGGATGAGACTGTCCTGCTTTTCTTATCTCTTCCAAATGTCTCAATGTACCAGCCCCCTATATTGTGCATGCTGCACCGAGGTTCAAATAGCCAAAATCTGTTGTAATCCAAAGTGAGCTTCCAAGACATGCAAACAAGCTATACGATTTCCAAATACAACCACCACATTCCAGTGATGTATTTGACTTTAGAAAATGGAATAGATCAAGGATGAAATACCTAATTCAAGGAAGAAAATAGAGTTCTGATAACAGAAAGATATATATTTTCCACCATTTGGATCATATCAATAGAACAGAAAAGCGCCAATCCACCGTATAGATGTGAATATTGGACTGTAGTGAAATACAAGTAATCATAACACCTATGTTGATTAAGGCAAAACTTAAGTTATGTTCAATTTGATTAACATTCTTGGATAAATCAGATGTCTCTTTCAGTTCGAAACTGTTTACCCCACTTATTTTCAAGTTGGTTTGGCAAAAGTTTTGTTGGATATCGATGATCATCAGTACGATAATCACTGCATGGACGATTTTCAAGTACAGAACATAGAAATGGCCAATGGGGTATTAACAGCCTCATAGCAACAGGATGGTCTCATAGATACGTTCTAAACCAAAAGCCTTGAACATATGGATCATTCCCATAATTTTGAAACCGAAAAAATTACCCATTGGAGACTGGACTTATGGAAGTAAAAACAATCCATAATGAAATTCTACATTGTAAGGACCATGATAGAAGCGACAAAGATGGAACAAATATTCATTTTGATGATTTTTATCTTGCAAATATTAGGTAACAAGTACGTGCCATCTTACTTGCATACCTGTACAGCTCATTTACCCAATGTTCATCACACAGACCACATTCCAATAATCAATTCAGATCATGAAGCAGATGAAGGAAAATGGAAGAGGAAAATCAAGTCATTTATGAAATTTTTAACATGTCACAACTTCACTAATATGATAAGAGATATTGCATCAGCAGCAGTAACCCAGAAACAATTTTGACCTTGTGGAAAAGAAGTGTGGACGTTCAATCCAATTTTTGCCAGATAACAGGCTGACACAGAGAAGTTTGAGACTTATGAATCTGTATCAGGGTACATAGATTGATCGTGAGATCACTGAGATTTTCTGTACTACATCTTTATGTTGCCTGGTTTAACATTCATATATATGACTTATCCAATGTTTTCCTGTGTAATAGAAAGGCAAAAATCAGAATCTTGTACCAAGGACGAGTCTTGAGACTGCATTAAACTTACATCAATGTAACTTATGCCCCAGGAAGTTAAATAAATTCTGACCATCCACTACTGTTTTAGTCCATCAGTTTTTGACCAAGGACAACAAGATCTAATACGTACATATCCATGAAGAGGGTTATGCATGATCATAAACAAGATGCATTAAAGATCTATGCTCAACCAAGTAAACAAGCTTTGTGATAACATGAGTAAGAAACCTCTATCTTTTTTTACAACAAAGTTTATAAAAGAAAGGACTCGATAAGTATGTATTAATGAAAGTTGACATTATTATTTCCAAAAAATGGAATTATCAAATATCAACTGCATACTTACTTGCGTTTATTCCACAAGCAAAAAAATAACCAAAACAAAAAAAAAAAAAAAAAATCAAAAAGAAAAGAAAAAAAGAAAACAATTTCCTTCCTTACTGGGAGGCGGTTGGGCTCTGCTACATCTGCACTCACAGATGGAAATTTCTTCACCCAATTGATGCCGGTGCATATGCTTTACCTGAAAATTTTTGGCAAGATACTTCATAAAGTTATGTTCTCCAGAATTCAACGCTGCATAGAATGCACATGGTGGAGGCACATTGTTGTAAATTTCATGAACAATTAGCAAAACTTAATGGATAAATACTCACTTTGTGTCTACATGCAGGAAAAAGTTGCAACTATGTGAAGATGTGCGTTTGGCATTATAGGGAAGTGTAGATGTAGGGGTTTGATTAGAGTGGTCATGTGTGTGCAAGTAACGTGCGTGCTGTGCGACATATAACTTCAAAGAAACGAACAAGTAATCTTAGTATCTCAAATACACAAGTGATAGACAAAGTAGCCTTAAGGACCACAGTTGTTCACCTTGTAACTTGAGTGAATGGGATCAGTTCTTTGCCTAAATGTTATTTGATCTTAGAGAGCAAAGTTTTCACAGTGAAATACCGATTTTCCAATTTCTCTTCAAGAGTTTCAAATGATAAGGAAATAATGGGTATTTATAAGCTTTTCGGCATAGTAGCATCTATTGATCATTTAGGTGATCAACAACAATGAGATAGAGCTTACTTGATTCATGATTATCCAGAATAAATAGCTAATGGGCCCAAAGCCAATAGCTCTTTTTATAAGTACATGAGCCTACTTGAGAAAGGTTGGAGGTGGATGAGGCAATCTAACGATTCCTGTTCCAAGTTCACTAAGCTAAATCTCCTTGAATTATCTCAATATGAATTGGACTCCTTAAGCCTTGTCACCTAGTCCAAGGAGTTAAGTCTAAATAAAATAATGGGTTTATCGTAATAACTAATATAACAATTTTCAACCCTCTATATTTTATCCTTTGACCAAAAGTCCCTTGGATATATTCAAAGGGAGTTTGGGGTATTTCTAGAAGTTGTTTTTTCAATTGTTATGTAAACGCACTGAATGTTGACTTGGCTTACTCAATTACTTTCAATATCTATGAAATTGATGCTTCTTTTGGATCATTAGCGAGTTGAATATGATATATTAGTATTCATTTTGCTACCATAAAACACATATTTGAATATGCTTTCGTATTACATTATTGACTTATTGCTCCCATGACATTGATTCGCCAACTATTGTGTGTGTGGTGATTCTTCTTAGTATTTGTTCTTCATTTTACAAGTATTAGTTAAAATAAATAAATAAAGCCATAAGAGCATTTATAGAAATCTAGAGCTTCAATAATATTCCATTCGAGCAATTTTATATATATATATATATATATATATATTGTTGTTGTTTGATATGTATTAAGAGAGCTATTCCTTCAACATGTGGGCTTGATACAAATCATGCAATTGGGCTTCAATTCATGGATATTACATGACTTTCAATCAACCATCAGACATACAACTTAAATTCAATTGGAAATCCCATTTGCTGCTCATGGCATCAAATTGCAATTGCAATTGCAATTATGAATTTGGAATTTCTATATGGGCTTATTTGTAAGACTTGAATTTTTTTTTTTTAAATTAGGTAGCATTTACAATTGTAAAGATGGCACAAGTACAATTTCGTATAGACTCGTATGGCCTGATCTTGTTTGTCTTTGATTGCACGGCTTCTACACTTGGAATTCATGGCTCATAATTTCACTTTATTATTAAAATGTAATTGATAACTATTGCCTTTCCTTTGTCAAAGAGATATACCACTATCAAAACAAAGTCATCCTTGAATCTTTCCTCTTTCATTCAAATCTTCCATATCTTAGCTACACTCTACCATATCTCACCACTTATATTAAGTCAAATATTATGCGAACTACCTACATCTATTGAGTCATGAACCTAAATCCTTCCATACTTATCCTTTTATTTCTTTGATGTTGGCTATATATATATATATGCGTACCATCAACTTCGTATTGCTCATAAAAAATAATATTAATATCAAGCAATAGCTTCCACCTTTCTTTTCCATGCTCGTTCGTCTAGCCACATCTTTTTTGGCTTCTCAATTTCTTCTTTTTGGCTTTTGTTTGATCCTTCATAGGTTTGCCTTTGGGTTGTCCCTTAGTAGTTGACAAAAGCCTGGCTTGCCAACTTGTCAAATTGGAACAAGGATGAAGTAGGTAACTTGACTTCGATGAAAGCGTGTGCATCGGTTGCAATCAGGTTGTAAAAAAAGAACCTAAAAATTTTTTATTAACATTTGTTTTTATTAGTTGGACTTCAACACTCTTTCGAACATATAATTTTCTTCATGGCTTGGCTCTTTCCACCTTGTTCACTAATTCATATGTAGAGGATCACTTTAAAAAAAATTTTATCATCTTTCTTTGCATCCTCCAATCAGTTGCAATATCATGCAATATGTCAACCGAACTTAACTTTGCATCTTTTTCAACTTCTTAAGTAATGATAAATTTACCATACATTCTCAAATCAACTTATGTGGGGATTTCTTTTATCTCAAATCTACCAAACATTATGTGCCTTCATCTCTTTCCAAATTTATATCTCTTAAACTTATCCTATATATATATACACATACGTATGTACATAGCCACCATTTTCTCCCGGCTTCTCGTTAGTTATTCAAACTTCACGAAAATTATTTAAGTCCTTCGAATATTGCACTTCCAAAAAAAATGCAAGGATCATTGTTAGGACCTTAAAGGGGGCTTAGTGGGATTATCTAAAATTTTCATAACATATGTGCACCCATGATATGAAGACCGTCTTACAAGTTAGAGATTGCAAGACTCTAAATAATTAATTATTAAGGATGTTGAATTGTTAATTAATTAACATATTATAGGATATAAATAACTATGGATATCCAATATTCCATAGTTCGTCAGAACCGTAGAGAATCGGTATCTCCTACCAAATGATAAGATCAAATAGTATAAACTTAAAATTCAAACTTATTGAAGTTACTAAACCTAAATATATAAGTAGTAGTAGCATTTAAAGTCTCAAATGAGCAATACAATCTTTCTCTAATTCTAACCTCTAAAACATATCAATACATACACTCAATGCTCAGCTCTTAACCCATAGCCAAATATCTAGCACCTACAAAAGAAAAACTATTGGGAGATAAGTTACAAGAGCTTAGTAAGCTATATCTCATATTATACTAACAAATAAGTTATCAAACAAATTATTACAATTATATGAATGCATGCACATGCAGTATGCCAAACAATATATACAGTTGACTGATGTTGTATATAATATCGAATTTTAACGCCTTCTGAGATAAGGGTTAGAGATACATCGGCACCAATCATGACTGGACTCTAAAACCTGGGTTTTTAACCATAACTTTGAATTCTGTATTTCACAAAATACATTTTCATTTTTGAAAATCTAATAGTACATAAAATCTCAGGCCTAACGGTGAGGCGGCTCCCGTAATCCACACTCATACCCTACAACAAAGATCTATAGACTCAACTCTCAGCCATACGATTAGTGTCTTTATTGCCTAATAAGCCCGTGGGTTCAGGTAAGGTCGTGTTGTATGAGTGCATCGTGCAAAAACACTTTAATATATATAAACAACCCCTATAAGGCCTCTCTTTACCTTCGCATGAAGTGATGGTCGGAATAAGTAATGCAATGCATGCCCTTTTAATTTAAGATAAGCCAAATATAATTAAGCCAAATCATGAGGCGATCAATCAATATCCGCAAACCATCTAAATCATGTAACAATCAATCATACAATCAAATCCTTAATTATTGTATTAAACAATATTTTTCATAGTAAGCAATCAGTATCAAGCACATGCATATCCCAAAACCCCATGCACTAAGTTATTAGTATTCAATTTAAGTATACTAACTATAAGCACAAACAAGTATAGAGTCATCGGAAGTACTCACTTGACTATAACGACTTGCTTTAGTAGTAATAATCGATTGGAAGGTCCTTGCCCTCGTCGGGATCACCTAGTCATTACAAGATAACAAGGATAATAAGTAATTAAATTAACTAATGGTTCTAGACATCTATCTATCTAATTCTATTTAGATTACTATAAGTTTTTATTCAATTAAACCTAATTGCTAATCGTATGCAACTTTTTCATTCTATTTTTTATATTTACGAACTTATAGTCGTTTTTCATCATTTTCAAACGCACGTTCACATGGAGATGTCCGTTTGGATGTTAAGACCCGTGTTTTACGATATGGACTAAATTTATTGGAATTTTAACTATTGAAACTTAAATATTCTTATCACTTATGTTTATATCCTATTTTAATACTTAATAATTCAATTAGCCATTAGATTCTTATATTTAGATGATTTTTTAGTTTATTATTTTAGAGGCTTATGTCATTAATTGCTTATGTCATTAATTGCTTATGTCATTACTTGGTTACGTCATCGCTTATGTCATCAATTGATTAGGCCATCACTTAGGTCATCATTTGCTTACATAAGTCTTTACTTCATGCTTAAATGTCTTATGTACATTTAGACATATGCTAAGTATATACTTATATTTTTACTATACTTATACTATACATATACCGTATTTATACTTGTATATATAGCTATATATATATGGTTACATACGTATTTTATATGTATTTTCGTATGCCTAATGTTCCCTCTTAAGAAAGCTTCATAAATTTTATATTTTTGCACTTTAAAGACTTATTTAGTAAGGCATATGTATGTATAGTTAGTATACTCTTCCTTTTTGGTTATGTACATAAAGGTTGTTCATATACATGGCTTACTAAGTTTATGTACAATTGGTTTTTCCTATTCTTACTTAAGTATATGCAGATCTATACTATGTATTCTAATAGTACATACCTAGTTAGTCTATATGAATATACATACTATATGTGTACATGTATTCCTACACTTATATTGTGTTTTCTACCAAAATACAAACATAGAATTATTATATGTATCATCATAGTATATGTACTCAAGTATTCTATCCTTATACCTAAGTATTCCTACACTTAGGTACATGTATACAAGTCAACATACATGTACATATTACATGTAAACTTCAAGCTAACCTAATGTATACAACTTGCTATTACATAAGATGGAAGAAGCACGTAAAACATACCTTTTATCCTTGAAGTATAGAAGTAAGTTTTGAAATTTGGAAAGGGATGAAAGGGAAAGGGGGTGACGGTTTTGATAAGAGGGGAAAAAGGGGATTTTGTTGTGTTTTTGATGTATTTAGAAAAAGATAGAAGAGGGGTTTAGAAGGAGGATGAAGGGACGGCAAAAGGGGGAAAAGAAAGGAAAAAAAATCAAAAGAAAAGAGAAGAAAACTCTAGATGACAATGATATTTGTTAACTTTGTCAATATGTTGACTTGGTCAACTCTCTTAAAATTACATATTATTTGAATGCACATAATGGGGTAATTGAGGATAATTGGAAGAAAAATTAAGGAAATGTGGTGTTTCTTAGAATGATTAGTAAAAATAGTTAATGAGATCTCCCTCTAAGTATTTATATCCTATATACATCATTTAGTATGGTACTTAGTATAATTATCATGAAATATGTCATTTAGGATACTAATACCTACTAAAGCATCATCTAAACACTTAACTTCTTATAATACTAACCTAGTTATATAATTAAAAAATGGATATGATTTATAATGCAACATACTAATTTCTAATGGATTACTTTAGTATTATATGTATTTATGAATGATTGAAAGTTATATTTGATCTTTTATTAATGATTTGATAAGATACTGAGAATATATTGTTAATTAGGGTTTTCGAGTAAAGTATAGTGAATTAGTACTTTTATATTTTCAAAGTTATAGTTTTAAGGTTTTATTACTTTCGAGCGCAATCTCTAGTGTTTATATACATTTAAGGTGTAAAAGTTTTCTACACAATTAAATCTTTGGTTGTTATCTTAGGGTTTTAATGAGGTTTGAAGTCAACTTTTGTAGTTACATATACTTAAGGTTTTAAGGTCTTCGTATGAGATTAAAGGTTCATTTGATAATTTAAGGTTTTTCATATTCACTTTAGATTTTGAATTAAGACTTTAATTGGTTTTAAGTCTCACTAGCTCTATTGACTTCAGAAAATCATCTATAGTTTAGGGGTTTGATTATATATTTAAAAGGCTAGATTTGTGGGGTTTACAATCATAGCATGTATATGTATGGTACCATCCATATCTCTTGTAAAATTCCTTCCAAGCTTACCACAATATTTTATCTTCAATTAGTATTGTCCACAGCCCATCATGTGGATATATCCATGATCACTAGCGGTATCAATTCCTCTTATTCCAACATAAAAAATTCCCACATCTTCCATTACACGAAAATGATTGTGCAATAATAGATTAAAGGATAACACCATATTGCTATGACCTTTTCCTTTTTTTTTTATATAATCTTTTCTTCATAAATATCACCATGAAACACATGAACAAAGATGTGGCTACTTAGGACTCATGAATTTGAGATTATTTCCATAGTATCTTCTTGTCTCTATCTTGTCATTGTGAAGAATCTATAATTCACAACCGATAAAAGAGACTACATACCCACAATGTCTCAAGTTCCCTTCACTTCTCTCTTTCTTGTTTGCATTCGCCATTAGCATAGCTTTTTTTTTTTTTATTTTCTTCGTTCTTCGTTCATTATAAGGACTTTAAAACAAGGTACACTGGCTAATTCTGGTCCTTTCACATCGATGATGTCTAAATACAAGCTATAAGATAATGCTGCATTATAATAGTAATTGTCTTCAATTTCTTTTCTTAGTGAAATCTTTATTTATGCATAGATAATAGCATAAACTAATAGGAGTGTTTAGAAAAAAGTAGACGTCACATCATTAACCTTTACGCACTTCCTCAAATTTCTTATTGTTAAAATTCATCACCCTCAGCCTCGGAAAAGGATCTAGTAATCTTTACATTTTACATTGTACAGTCTGAACACTATGACGCCATTACTTGATTGGAATTCATCCCTCCTTCATGGTTCACACACCAATTCCTCCAACAAATTTGTGATGGTTACTTGCTTTGACACTTATAGCTTCCTTTATTTTTCTCTTTTTCTAATAGTTTGCTATCCCTTAGCCCATTAAATGCCAATACTTTCCAAAGCTTCAATGCTTTAGTTAGTTTGATAACTTACAAGTTTTTTTTTTTCATACATAATATTAACTTCATGAAATGCTTAGTTCTTCATTATACTAGGTGTCCTTGCTAACACTTAAAATAGATGAATTATTGCTTTTCCTCTCATATATAATATTGGTTTTGTGCTTTTGTAGGAAAAGAGATGAAGATCAATCCAAGTCAAAGCATAGAAGTAGTGAAGATGAAGGACTTACTAGTGCATCGTGATAAATGTCCACCACCTATCCTGTGTCCTTAGGATAAGTGGTTGAATGAGACTATCTCTAAAGATACATTTTAGGACAAAGCCAAGCACCGAGAAGTCTGTACAACATCTCACATTGATGGTGGTCCCCAGTTTATCGAACGTGAGCCTCATACTGATTCTAAAGACACCATCCAGAGAGATTCAATATTGCACTTTAGAAATGAGAGGAGAGAGCTACCTTTTTCCAATACCCAATTCTCATTCCTGAAGGAGCTACTGTAAACCTTGCAAATCTAACCTTCTAAGTATAGAATCAAACCCCCAAGACTGTAGATGATTTTCTAAAGTCAATAAAGCCAATGAGATTTAAAACCAATTAAAATCTCGATTTAAAATCGATTCAAAACCTAAAGCGAATATGAAAAACACTAAATTATCAATTGAACCTCTAATCACATACGACGACCTTAAAACCTTAAGTATATGTAACTGCAAAAGTTGACCTCAAACCTTATCAAAACCCTAAGATAATAACCGAAGATTTAATAACGTAGAAAACTTTTATACCCTAAAAGTATCTAGACACTAAAAATTTCATTCAAAAGTGATAAAAACCTTAAAACTATAACTTTAAGGATATAAAAGCATTAATTCATCATAACTTACTATAAAACCCTAATTGATAATATATCCTTAATATCTTGTCAAATCACTAGTAAAAGATCAAAGATAACCTTCAATCATTCATAAATAAATATAATACTAAAGTAATTCTTTAGGAACTAGGATATTGCATTATAGATTACATCCATCTTCCAATTATATAACTAGGTTAGTATTATATAGAGTTAAGAGTTTAGTTGATGCTTATATTACATATAGTAAGTATTAGTATCCTAAATGATACTTTTTATGATAATTACATTAAATGGTCTACCAAATGATGTATTTAGGATGTAAACACCTAAAGGAAGATCTCATTACCTATTCTTACTAATCATTTCAATAAACCCCATATTTCCTTTCATTTCCTTAATTTTCCTCCTAATTTTCCTTAGTTACTACACTTAGATTTATGTAATTTTGAAATGTTAACCAAGTCAAAGGTTAACTAAGTCAACATATTGAAAGGTCAACATATATGTCATTATCACACTAGAACCTTCCCTTTCTTTCTATTGAATTTTTTTATTTTCTTTTGGATTTTTCCCTTTTCCTTTCCTTTATTGCCGTCCATTCCTCCCCTCCTCTAGACCCCACTTGTATTCATCTTTTTAAAACACAAAACAGCACAAACATAACCCTTTTCTCCCCTTTACCAAACCGTAACCCCTTTTGCTCCCCTATTTCTACACTTTCCCACTTTACTTTTACAATTCCTACTATCATAAATCAAGAAGAAAAAGGTATGTTATTATGTATTGTTCCATCTTATTTAATAGTTAGATGAATAGATTAGGTTAGTATAGGAAGTTTATGTGATATGTACATATATGTTGTTGAAGGAAGAAAGTTTCACTTCTTTTTTTCTTAAAAGTGTAGAAATCCTTAGTAAATGGAAGTGGAACACATGTACACATGCTTAATTATGTGTATATAAGAGTATACTTGATAAATACATGTATGAAGACCCTTGTACACAAGTACTCATTATGTACATAACCTAAAATGAGGTATATACTAACTATACATATATATACCTTACTAAATACACCTTTAAAGTGCAAAAATATGAAATTTGTGAAGCTTTCTTAAGAGGGTACTCTAGGCATACGAAAATACATATAAAAATATGTATATCACCATATGTGTATATGGGTATGAGTAGTAGTATACGTATAAATACATAAGTATACATATTAGTATGTTAGAAGTATAATTATATATATATATATATATTTATATAATGATGATATAATTAATGGCATAATCAAATGATGACATAAGTAATGACATAAGCAAATGATGATAGAGGCAACTAAAATCAAACATAAAACTAGCCAATAAGAATAAGAATATTTAAGCTTCAACAATTAAATTTCAATAAATTTAGTCCATATTGTAAAATACTGGTCTTAACATTCAAAATAGACCTTACCGTATAAACATACATCTAGAAACAATAACAAACAACTATAAGATTGTAAAAATTGGAGTTAAGATGAAAAGACTACACGTGACTAAAGATGTGAGATAAAACTGAAAGGAATAAATAAGATAAGTAAGTAATAGAATAGACCTTGTAAATTGATAATGAGAAGAAATAAGTAATTAAATACATAAAGTACCATAACTTACAAATATACGAATATAGTTACAATTGATCCTACTAAAGTATGATAAATGATGTATACGCCATACTTGGGTCATAGTAGGAAACTAGATAAACTACAATAGTCTTTTAGTTAACTAAGGAATCCGTTTCCCAGGATACTTATAAGTTTTATTATCTTTTAAGCATTTCGATATTGAGTTCTGGAAACCTCAAAGGCTTAGAGAATGAGCAATAATTCAAGTAAAGGAGTTCTAATGACTTGCTACTTGTTTGTACGTGTTACTTGTATGATATTTTGCTGCTTGTTGTTGCCTATATGTTTGAATGACTGTTTTGCTTGTATGTCATCATTTGTGTGATTACTTTTTTAAAATTGATAAATATAAATATTTGACCAGAATAACCGGTTATATTCATTGCATGTTTATAACTTAGTAAATGTATGGATGGAGAGTATTAGCTTTGCAAAATTTTGAGGAAAGTCTTTTATGGAAAAGCTTTTCTAATATTAAACATATTTTGTACGATTTTGATAAGAATTTATAGAGCCAAAAATGATATTTTATCACTAAAGCAAAGCTAGCATGGGATCTCCAATTAATAGAGAGAGTACTCACTTTATTGTGCCTGTAAGGTCTTGGATAATTTTGGTTGTGAGAGGACTCACATGTTTATGCCGAGGCACCTTGGATGGTAAATAGTCCTAGTTTAGGATCTACCTATTTGGATTTGAACTCTTTTCTCGACTAGGGTAATAGTTGAGTGTTACTTAGAGGGGTAGTGCCCCTAGGCAACCTCATGCAAATAAGCTGAAGTATCCTGTGTGGGTAAGTATAGGGGATAATTGAAGTGTAGACGACGTAATTCTACACCATTCATAGTTCCTAACTCCTATGGATATATTGCTTGCATTCATTATGCCTGAATTCATTTTGTATATAGATAGCTTGCATGTGTGTAAATAATGTTTGATAACTTTCTTGAATGGTAGTGGTGAGGGACGAACTCACTAAGTTGTTTTATGCTTATTCCGCCTTAGTTTCTTTTGTAGGTTTACTTGTGTTAGGATTAGGATAAGAATAAGTCTCAAGTGCCGAACGTAAGGTGAAGATAAGTATGATAGCAATAGAATGAGTTGAGACATTTATAGATGATGCAAAAACATCCTTTGTTAGAAATATTTGTATGTTAGAATTCAATATAATTTCATATTTCTTGTAATTTTATAAAGTTGGTATATCTTGTCTTATTATTTGGTAGAGGATATCAATTCTCTATGGTTATGAGGAATAATGAGATATCGGATATCCATAGTTATTTATTTTTTATAATATATTAACTAATTAAAATCAGCAACCCTAGTGACTAATCATTTAGAGTCTTGTAATCTTTGACTTGCAAGGTAATTTCCATATCATGAGTACACATATGATATGTAAATTTTAGGCAATCCTACTATGCCTCCTTTACGGTTCTGACAACTACCCTCTAGATAGGATGATTGGGTAGCATATATTGTAGGGAAGCCCGAATATATGACTTTACTGAAGAAAGCTAAAGTCCTTCGTGCTATTGCCACTTCTTCTTAGTTGTGGTTCCCACAAATGTGTGGAATGGAAGTATGGCGGGCAATCATCTTGTTGGAGTGCTTAAACCTATACATTTATTACTTCGTAGGGGTAGATAACTCCAACATTAGAAGACGTAGCTGTACTATTGAATCTGCGCAGCTTCAGACAAGCGAACCTTACTGCCACAACATCCTTTCATAAAGAGCACAGATTTCAAACATCACTAATGGGTGCTTTGCAAGCTAGCCGCACTAAGAAGAAGAGGCCATGTTTTGTTTCTTGGCTCGCATACTTCTTTGAGAAATGAAGAAAGGATAGGTTTCAGGTTCAAAGCCCAAGTCATAGGAAAGAGTAAGTATCTTCATGTCTCTCTCTCTTTTTTTTTTTTTTAATTCAAGTGTTGCAATCATGTCTTCTACCCATACGTTCTCTTTCCTTTCTCTTATAGGTATGAACTTTCTGCTTTCATTGTGTTCCAGCTTTCTCTATTTGTATTCCCCGGAGGGCCTGAGGAAGGTGTTAGTCCACAACTCTTCCTCTTGGTCATACGCATTACCTAGGGTGAGCAATTTGCTTTAGGCCCCTTCTACTTAGGTTCACTTTACTGGTGCTTAAACTTATATCACCATGCTTCCATATGTTCGAAAGGTCGATATGTGATCATTTTACATGTAGACCTGGTGTTTCTTCGAATTTTCTTTCGTAAGTAGTTTTGAAGACATTTTTCTCCTCTTGCTATACAAAACCAACCTAACCTTGCTCTTCCTAAGGCGTGGGCCTGGGTTGAGCGATCAATTGATTAGTCACTCCTGCAGCTCATTGATATTGAAGGTGAATTCATATTACGCCCTTTTGTCGAGCAAATTGCAAGATATGAAGACAATAATGGACTTTATCCTCCTGGCTAAGACAGTGAGGTTACCTTGGTGGAAAATCAAGAAAATGTCCTTGATTCTCAAGCTAGGTTCCTCTTATGGTGTATTCTAGGGAGCTTGCCTTCACCTCTTGACAATAAAGACTCAACTAGTTGCTTCTTAGAGCAAAGAATCATGGTATACTCTCCCCATTGGGTTGCACGTCAACTTGGTTTTGATCAAGGAGTGCCATGTCTGATTACCATAACTAAGAGTTTTGAATCTTGCTGCCACTCACTATGTCTAAATGACTTTAGGAAGATTTACCCTAGAAAGCGACAACTATTCTTTCCTTCTACTAATTGCTCTAGAGTTGCTTCCTCCGAATGGCTAACACTTTGGATAAAGGTGATACACTCAATGTGCCTACTGTATATTGTTATGAACTCTTTTTTAAACTCCCAAGTCTCAAGGTAGTGGAGATATATGAGGGGCTATTACTAAACAATCAAAATGTCTTAGCAGGACAACAGGGGTAAACCCTTCTTTGAAGTCTAAGAACAACCACCCCCTTGCCTTCATTAGTGGATTCGAGACAAACCAAGTGAGCATTTATTTAGGAGGTAACTTTATTAAATGCATCATGCTATTTTATATGTAAATTTTTTTCATTTTATTTCTTTGCTCTTGTAAGTTGAGATGGGCTTTCCCGTTGTAGTTCGCGAGAAGGACGATGCTGTGAACTTGAGCTCTGAGGTTCTTCCGGATGATCCTGCTACACCAATGGTAGCTTCAAATAATGATGATGAGGACTTGGTAGATTATGGTGAATCTCCAATCCAATATAGGGATTTTGATGATGATAATGGAACTAAAAAGTTGAATGATTACCCCAAAGCACAGGACATTACTTTGTCAGTCAACGAGGTAGGTGATGGCGATACTTATGCAGATGCGTTATTACGCTCAGGGACTCATTGAGGTGAAGTATATGTAGCATCTATTGATGTTTCTCCATCCCCAATTGCTAACTTGTCTTGTAGAGACATGGTAGCAACTCCAGAAGCCATCCCAAGGGAGATAATATCATTTCATGGATTTAACATTCCTTTACATCTATTGAAACCATAAGAGAGACTTTACGTTGTGGACCAAGATATTTAGAGTGAGTGTCCTATGTTAGGGACTGAGTTGGCTAATACCATGGTAAAAATGTTAGGAGAAGCTACATCATTACTTGAGAAGTCTTAGGGGTCTCTATCAGATGATAAGCTACAACAACTAATTAGTTGTGTTGAAGGGGCTCATCTTTTAAAATTCAAGGTTAGCAGCTTAGAGCCCATTGCTGCTAGAGTTAAGAGATTATTGAGTAATCGTGCCACTATGAGAAGCTAAGGTAAGCTAGTGGCAAGGATCCAAGCCTTACAAGATGCTATTGAGGAGATAGACTGTGAATCGAAAGATTTATTAAGCGATATGGACCTTAAGTCTATAGTAGGTTTAGATTGCCACCCTTAGCGTAGTTTGGCTATATTCATTTGTTTTCATTCTTCCTCTTTTTTTTTTTTTTATATTCAAGTTATTTTCAATACTTTCAAATAGAACTTACTGATTAAATGAAGTTTAATTGCTTTCCTCCTATCTTTCTATTCTTTATTTATTTCAACAGCTTAGTTATATCAAATAACAAGGCTTCTTAACCTAAAGGTGGCCTATGCCACTGAAACCTCTGGGGGGGTAGGGTCATTCTGCGCTTTAGGAGGTAGTGCCTCACTTAGCAACAACATTATAAAAGAAATTTCATGGTAATAGGATTTGTTCCCTATGGCTTGTGAAGCTTAGAGGATAGTGTTGCACATTGGAGAGAGGCTCTCACTTGCTAACAACAATACATAAGATAAAATTGTTGATCGCGCTTAAGTAGCGATAATAACATGTGCCAATCGTATTTATCAGTGGTCAAGAGGGTATTTCCTAATACTTAATCTTATATCGATTTCTCTTTACTTTTTCATGTATTAGCCTTATGCACTAAGGAGACATATCTCTAACTTTGTAGTAATAAGGAGACAAGAGTAGAATACATAATAAAACTGTGCGCTAAGGAGATAAATCTCTAACTTTGCAGCAACAACAAGGCAAAAGAAAGTAAAAGAACACAAAGAAACAGAGTAATGGAAGTTGAATGTTTCATTCATATGAATTGTAAATACATTGTTAGATCTACAAATGAAACTTTTTAACGTATTGAAAATTAATGGGAGGGGTTATTGCATTGGTTTTAGGATTAAGGAGCTTGCAATAGCCATTGTCATGGACATCATGAATTATAAAAGGGTCTTTCCACTTTAGTCTAAACTTTGGCGCTAGAATACCCCACCGCACATGCTCTACTGCACGAAGTACAACATCGTCTTGTTGAAAAAATCTTTTCTTGACTAAGTGATCATAAGCAACACTAAGTTGTCTTTAGTAATTAGTAAGGTTGCGCTTGGCATTATCTCGCCTTTCTTCTAAGGCTTTAAGATCCAGCATACGTAGACTATCTGGTTCTAATTCAACGTTGAGAGCCAAGTGTGCAGAAGTAACTAAGATTTCGATAGGCATCACTGCCTCGGACCCATATACCAAAAGAGAAAGGTGTCGCCTAAGTAGGACCTCACTTGGAAGTTTTGTAAGCACATAATGCCAATGGTAATTTGTCATTCCACTCTTTATGGTTTTCGTGAACCATTTAACTGAGGACCGTCAGGAGAGTCTTGTTTGTCACCTCTGCTTAGCTATTTCCCTTTGGATAATATGGTGTAGATTTCACATGATCAATATTGTAAGAAGCCAGCAGTTGTCATACATATAAGTTGATGCAGGGGGTGCTATTATTTGAAAGGACATGCTTTGGGATGGCAAAATGGTAAATAATATGCTCCTTTATGAAATTTGTGATAGCAGGTCCTGTTGCATTCTTGAGGGGGATTGCCTCAACCCACTTGGTGAAACATTAAATCCCAACAAGGATCTATATGTACTCTGTCACACCCCGAAGCGGCAGAGTCGTAACAGCCCCGCCGTGTAAACCACCCTAAGATAGAAGTTGGCCTCACAACCGCTATCCTAGACCTGATCTACACAAGGCGTCTACAACTAACCCGCTTTAAAGTAGACAATTTGTAATTTAAATAAATCATTTATCTAAGAAAGTGAGGAAATATATATATGCTATAATTCAGCTATTGTAATTAAGGTTTACAATATTTCTCCGTAATATATTTCCTAGTTGTTACATTATTCAAAATGAAAAGTAATTCTAAAATAAAAACTTAAACCTTAAAATATGTGTTTATTCTTCACATGTTTTTCCTCACTCCCCAGAATCCAGCAGTTGCTAACTTTTGAGTAATTGGTTGCCGCTTCTTAGCCAGCACCTGCACGACGTCTATAGGGATGTGAGCAACCACAGTTCAGTAAGTAAGGACGGAGGACTTAAAACTATACCATACACACAACAAGGTTTTCAATCACTTATTAAGTGCAATGCATGTGCAAGCAAATGCCATCGCACGACGTTGTCCGGCCCGTCGTGAGATTAGAGAAATTGCGCCCGCTCTAATCCGGGTTGAGGAGTTACCGTTAATGCAATAGCTCACGACCAAACCCAGGCTTGTGTAATGGAGACCTTGCTCCTCCCGCGACTACCTTCGAACCACTGTCTTCACCCCCGCCGTGACCTCCTCTCCTGTCACTTAGTTCGACTGAGGATGAAGAAGGGACCATTTTGCAATCCTGCGCTATCCCTTCCGAAGGGGTCGGTATTTGGCCGGAGAGTCCTAAATCCCCTAACGGGTTTCCTTGCATGCTCGATTATAATTACTGGTCGTATATTTGATTAGGTCCAGTTTAGGGTGATCAATCATTACATACAATTCATACAGTATGTACCAGAGCAACAAACAGAATCATGGCATCACCCATAATCAAGCACATGCATACATTCAACTATCTAACAAGCACAACCAAGCATAATCTTAAGCCTCCCAAAATACAGCATCGTATTAATCCCAACTTACCTCGACTCCTCGCTCGCTCACTCGAGGTCCGATTTGCTCAGGCCATCGCCGGTTATCCCTATAACACGAACGTGGTTTCAACTTTTCATATAATTGTTATAGGTTCGTTTTATCCTATAATGCTTCTTGTTAGGTTTTGTTTAAGGTTTAATATGCCCAATTATCTAGGTATTAAGTCTTTTACAATTATTCTAGGTTTGGGGTCAGGTTTAGGTTCGGTTTTCGCATCGATTTCTAAACCAGGTTTTTAATTCGATTTTTAAGTAGCGTTTTATATTCCAACCCTAGAAATTAGTTTCAACCCATAATGTGAAATTAATCACGTTATTTCCCGATAACCTAAATACCATCATTACCCTTTGTCAGTGTTTATTTTACTCGGTACACTTAAATCCATATCAGTGTACCGAATTCACTCCTAATGTGACAATTTTTTACATTTTTCATATAATTCCATAAATTCAAGTTTCCTATCAGATTTATTGTGCATTTTTATTATTCTTAAAATATCAATTTTTATTATAATATTTTCTATTTATTATATTTTCAATAATTACATATTATGTATTATTGCATATTATGCACATAATGCATTTCTAATATTTCTATTACCCTAATTACCATCTCTAAACACCAATTATTATTTCAAAATGTCTAAATCCATCCTAAATCAGATTTTACTCCAAATTTCCCTAATTTACAAAATTAACTATTTTTTCCTATTACTCATTTATTACATAATTAACCTAATAATTACATCTAACACCCTAAATGCTATAAGTATCATACTCCATCAGATCTTAACATCCTAAAACATGTAATTATTCACTAAATCAAAAATTAATCATTTAATTACATAATTAGCCCTAAATTACCCATTTTTATGCCTCATTTTAGGGCCTAAAAATTATTTAAAAATTTCAAAAATTAATTTAAAAAAAAATGGCTTCATATCATTATTCTACCTCATATGAGAATCCTACAGAAAAATTTTGAGCCCCAAACTACATCCCTAAGCCTATTTAATTTCCGGTTTAATCATGCTCGGTTTTGAACAATTTGTTAAAAACCCTATATTTCCAGACATAATTAAACTAAATCAACATTTTTTCCTAAATCTAAATACAATAAAACTTCATAATAACAAGTTTCATAATTTTCTGGGCAAAATAACTAATTTTACAAAATTATACAAGAATCGGGCTGGAATTTGGACTCACCGGTTCAGGTGGCTCCGGCCACCGCGGGCCACCATGGCCTTATCGGCCGGCCTGGGCGCTGCCACCACCGTGTGGTGGTGGTGGCCGTCCACTCCCAGCTCCTCGTTTGGTGTGGGTTCCCTTTAAAACCCCTAACTGCACAGTTTTTCTTATTTTTTTTATTTTTCTGGATTTTCTCTCGAATTTTTGACTCTCCCTAATTTTCTCACTTTCCAAACTGTCCAAATGAGCTCTGTAAATTTTTTCCCTATTTATAGACATTTTCTGTAATTAATATGCATTAATTTGACAAGACTTTGTCCAAATTCCTTGATTTTTGGCTTTTAAGTTGTTCAATTTTTATTGGCCAATTTTTATTTTGCAGCTTTGGACCTGCCACGACCTTATCTTGCTTCAGTTATCCACTTCTGATTTTTTTCTGATTTTTCTATAATTATTTTATATTTTTCTTTAATTATTTACTTAATTTTCAGCCTATTTCACTAATTACGCGTATTTTTATCTGCACGTAAATACATGTAGGGTGCACGTGAACATTCCTAAATATTATTTTGGTCATTCTAAAATTTTTAGTATACATATAATTTATCTCTAATAATTTATTAGTTATTATATTACACTTTTTGCCTTTTTGGTAATTAGCAGTTATTATGCTTAAAATTTGAAAATTTTATAGTCTCCTATTTTACTACTTATTTTCTTAAATTTAAGTTTACAGGGTCATTTTTACTAGTATCTTGTTAAATAGTTTATAATTTGGGTTTGATCGGATCTTTTAACCGATCACCCTTTTTAACCGATCGCCCTAAACCTTGAGTTCTATGTTCAATCCTACGGTTACTTGGCTGAACTTTGGGGCTTACATACCCTTTGGATGATAGGTTTATCAGACCAATTAAGTTAAATGCCCAAGTATGAAATGGCCATAGAGTATTCAAGCTATGTAATGTTATTATAGGGAGCATGGATTGCATCACCATGTTGTTGGCATGCAATACACTTCTTGGCAAAATTGAATGCATCATTTTTCACAGTAGGCCAATAGTATCCCATATGAAGCAAGTGGTGGTACAACTTCCTTTCCCCTCAATGTTCTCCACCATCTCCGGAGTGTACTTCAAACAATATAGTTTCTGTTTCAGGAGGTGCTATACATTGGAGAGACTTTCCCATGAATGACACCTTGTAGAACTTACCCTCATGTATAAGATACTTTCTTGCTTTATGCTTTACTAATTGGACATTCGTGCTGTTCGTAGGAAGAACATTATTTTTTAGGTAATCGATGTAAGGGCACCTCCAATCGCCTGCACTTACTACAAAATTGCATTTTCCTTGGTTAGGAAGTTCAACACACTTTGGGCAACTCATTTGTAGTTGGGATGTAGCTTTAGACATTGTTAGCCTATGCCTTTGCTAGATCTACATTAATTTCTTTTCTATGAACAATGAATCCAAGGAATTTACTAGAAGCTACCTCGAAGACACATTTCAAGGGATTCATATGCAATTTATATAGATAACATAATTCAAAGACCCTCTGTAGATGAGTCAAATATCCATGAAGTCATACATCATGTCATGAAATATGGCAGTCATTGCCCTCAAGTAGGTAGCTCTTGCATTCTTAAGTCCAAATGGCATGACTGTATAGTGGAAGTTTCTTACTGGTGTTCTGAAAGTAGTGCATTCAGCATCTCTAAGAGCCATCTTCATTTGGTTATAGCCACTGAATCTATCCATGAATGAAAATAATTCATGTCCAGCTATAGCATCCACTAATGTATCAATACTTGGCAGTGGGAAATCATCTTTTGGGCAAGCCTTGCTAAGATCACGGAAGTCCACACAAACACATATCTGTCCATTTTTCTTTTTTACTAGCACGATATTAGTTAGCTAAGTAAGGTGTTCGATTGGCTTAATGAAGCTAACTTAGTGCAACTTTTTAATCTCTTCTTTTATTTGTACTTCAACTTTAGGACAAAAAATTCGTTGTCCCTACTTTATTGGCTTAACCCCATATACGACGTTCAATCTATGCACCACTAGACTTAGGTCTAATCTTGGTATTTCATCATACATCTAAGAAAATGCGTTCTTATATTCCTTCAACAACTTTACTAAGTAGACCTTAATTTCTTACAATAGATTCTTGCTAATGAAGATAGGTCATTAAGACTCCCTTGGTCCTACCAAGTTCAATTCCTCAATCTCTTCAGTGGTTTCATTTGGTCTTGCATTTGAAGAGGGGTAGGTTGGGTTTCTTGTACTGATATGGGATCTAAGGAAGATAAAAAAGCCTCATCGGAACCCAAAGACCATCATAAGCAATATACCCTTCGTCCATCCTCCTTAATGAAACTTTCTATGGCTTCATCTTTTCTTTGCTTCTTCTTGCCCCTACGGGAGCCTCGCATTCTCCTCTTCTTCTTTTGTTTATCTTGGGTCTCCTTTCATGTGGGCAATGTTGATTCAAAGGGTTTAGCAATGACAGTCTCTCCATCCTTAACATATTCATCAAAGAACCTTGCACCAGTTAGATAAGACTTGTTATGTTCAAATAGGTTCTTTGTAGCTGGAATGAAGACATCTTTACCCTTCTATTAGCCTTTAATGCACTAGTGCCATGTTGAGGGTATAAGGTTGTGATTGTACGGCCACTTCTTCCTAACTAGAAGATGGTAAGAGATGGGCGTATTGATCACATAGAATCATGTGGATCCTTGTATGGGTTTAACTTTAAAGTCTACGTTAACATACCCTATTGTATCTATAGTTGTTTCAGTAAAGCTATTTATTGCAATAGATTGCTTTACCAGGCGTCAGTTGTCTATCCTTGCGGCTTTGAACATCCTCTTAATGGGATGCCCATTGAGTGTACTCTCTATATAAAGAGGACTGTTGTGATTTAGGTTCTTTGTGCACGTGTCTACATCAATAAAGAGTATCGCATTCTCATATGCATTGTCCATCTTTTGTACTGGTCATGTTGCATCACATTCCCCATATTGTCTCTTAGAAATCTGGGTAAGTGCAATTGCTACTGCTAGCCGTACATCTTCATTGAATCCCAATACATTGAAAAACCTCCCGAAGTTAAAGATTTTCGTTAAGGCAGTAGCTACTAATGGGCATGCACCTTGGTTGGTTTCTATTACTACTTCCTTCTCTTTATGTACTGCAACACATGGCACATTGGGCGCCACGTTGGGCATTGTGTGCCGAGAGTAGATTACTACGAATGTCATTATTTTCTATGACAAGTTCCCCTTTATGGACCCTGTCATTAAATATCTTCTTCAATGTCCAATACTCTTTAGTTGGATGACTTACAACCTTATGATATCTACAACACTTAAGGTCATTCTTCTTGTTTGCAGTCCAAAAATGCTCTACCCTTAAGAGCTTTATGTCCCCATCCTGTAACCATTGGTTAAGTACTGCATGTACCTTACCCATTAAGCACGAAAATGATATAGCTGATGGAGAGTCTCATGAGCTATCACTCCTTGGCTTCTTATTGTCTCTAAAACTTTCTCCTCAAGCTAAGCTAATAGATGTTGCTCGTTTCCCAAATCTTCCACCTTCTATCCGTTGTTGTGCAATGGAATTGTTAGTTCTTCTTACAGTCTTGACAAGTGTGGAGAAAGAACATAAGTTAAGGTTTTCCAAGCGGACAACATACTTAATGAACATCCCCCGAAAGCAAATCTTCACTAATTCTTTTTCATCACATACATCTTGGATATCTAGGGTACGCTCTCTGAAGTGCTCTATGTAGTTCATCAAATCTTCCTTTAGGTATTGTCGCGTTCTTTCCATATCTATAATCGTGACCCATTCCTAGTTAGAGAAGAATTTCTCTAAAAAGAGCTTGTGCATAGTTCCTTATGAATCAATCAATCCAAAGGGGAGGTTGACATACCAAGTGTATGCCTTCTCTATCAGTGATTTAGAGAATTCCCTAAGCTTTAAGTCATTATCAAGCCTATAAGACTCCAAGGTTTCAATAAATTTCAGGAGGTGTTCCTTCGTAGTTCCTTTTTTGCCATTGAACAACATGAATTTAGGACTTACATAGTCCTTAGGATATGGCTTTGCTGCAATGCGTTGGTGATATGAGAGCTTTAACTTTAGTACTCCCATAAACGACCTAGCTTGTATTTCTCTCATATAAACGTTCAAGTTACTCCCATAAAAGACCTAACTTGTATTTCTCTCATATAAACGTTCAAGTCTTCCTTTATTATAAAGGAAGTCTTTAGAATAGAAGCTATAGATGCAAGTAGCGGAGCAGGGGCAAGATTGGGATGAGAAGTGGATCTTCCTGAGATTGGGATAATAGGATTGCTTGAAGGAGCGGGTACCCATGAAGATGAAGAGCCGCCTAAATAGACTCTTACATTCTTTGGTACAGGAGTTGGTTGTCGTGCAGGTTCTACCTGGGGGGGTGTGGTTCATCACCTCCTCTTAGATAGAGATCCTCTTTAATAGCTAGAGGATTAATTGGTTGAGCTGAGGTAGTAACGCTTGTTTGTACAGTAACCATAAGGTTTGGCAAAGCCATACCTTGTTATGCAACAGTAGTGGCAACCATCCTAGTAAGGATGGGTTAAAACATAGCCATGAATTAATTTAAAGCCATGGTGGCTTCTTACATTGTCCATATCATCTATATGGGATCTAGAGGAGCCTCAGGCACTGAATAGTCCTGGCTTGTATTCTCAAATGCTGGGAGTGGATTTTGCTCAGTAAGCTCAACATTAACATCAAGCTCTTGAGACGTGGTATCAGACGTATTAGTTGTTTTCTTCTTGGGAGGTGCCATGTCTCTATAATCACTCTTCCCCAGTAGAGTTGCCAAAAATGTAGATGTAGGGGTTCAATTGGAGTGGTCACGTACGTGCTGGGTTAGTAGCATACTATACGTAGCTTCAAAGAAATGATGCGAAATTGTTACTTGAAGGGATGATTAGGTGAGAATAATGCAGGGAGGATGAACAAGCAATCTCAGTGTCTCAAATGCATAAGTGATAGATAAGGCAGCCTTAGGGGATCACAAGCGCCCACCTTATTACTTAAGCGAATGAAATCAATTCTTTGCCTAAATGTTATTTGATCATAGAGAGTAGAGTTTTCATAGTTAAATACTGTTTTTCCAATCTCTCTCAAAGAGTTCCAAATGATGAGAAAATGCTGAGTATTTATAGGCTCTTCGATATGGTGGCATCCGTTAATCATCTAGGTGATCAACGAATAAGATAGAGCTTGCTTGATTTATGATTATTCAGAATGAGCTAGTTAATGGGCCTAAAGCTAGTAGCCCTCCTTAGAAAGGTTGGAGGTGGACGGGCTGATCTAACAATCCCTATTCCAAGCCCAGCAAGCCAAATATCCCTGAATTATTCTAATATGGACTGAACTCCTTAAGCCTTATCACCTAGCCCAAGGAGTCAAGCCTAAATCAAATAATAGGCTTATCCCAATAACTAATATAACAATTTTCAACCCTCTATAGGAAGCAAACAGTGTTATCTTGCTACAAGAATAAGGAAGGAACACAAGGAGGAAATACTTCTTTTTGTGCCTCCGATAGAAATAGTTATGAATTTGTTGTTTGACTATGCATGTATTGTTTATGGAAAGGAGCATAAGGCTCTTGCTTTTGTTTTAGGTGTTTCTAGTGAGTAAAGGCAATATCCCACATCTTGTTATCAATTTAAAAAAAAAAATTTCTTCTTTTTGTTATCATATGTCCTTTTTTATAGCTTTATTTGTTATATAACGTGGCTAACTCTCTCTTGAGTAAAATGCTTACCTTACTACTAATTATTTTATATTCTTTTTGAAAACTTTAATATGTGCTTTTAAGACATTTAATAGTAATATAAGGATTCAAACTCTTTACAGTACATTTAACTTTAGAAAGTGAAAGACAGTAAGTTTATTTTTTTTTTCTTAGGATATCTAAATTATATGTTATGGAAAATCTCCATTGCCCATTTGTGAATTTATCAAGACCTTAGTAGCATGACCATCCTTAAAATCATTTAGTTTGCAATAGACAATGAAGGTTTTAGCCTTTCCATTCTTTGTGTGACAGTGATGACAAATAATAAAGTTATCCATAATATTATGCATGACTAATTAATATTGATATTTTGATATGCTTAACTTTCATTTCTTTTAGTGATCACACAAAAGATCAAACAATCATAAAGATCACATCACGATCATCAACTATGTTTTTGGGAATAATCCTTAAACATATTAACAAGCAAATCAAACACATACACTTCCTAAAAAACCCATATAGAGCTAGTTAAAATATAAATATTAAGGGTAAAACTAATTACAAGCACAAATAAGTGATAATCATCGTAGATGCTCACCCAGCCATCTTTTACTCGTCATAGTAATCTTCTAGTAGATCCAAATCAAAATCACCTAGAAGCATGAAAAGTAATTGATAAACATATGTGTCATTAATCTTTTATTTTAGGTTTTTTTCTTCTTTAAAGTTTTGTTTGAAGCTTTTTCTATAAAAGTCTTATTCTTCAGGTTTGTTATGTTCAAAGGGTTTGTTTATCATGTTCAAATGGTTCATATGTCCATAAGTGTTCATTGTCCTTGTATAATAGTTCCTCAGTACTCAAATAGGGTCTAAATCATTACGGTTCTATAGAGATAAGTCAAGATCAAAGTAGAGTTATGTCATATATATCCATAAGTCAAGAAAATGGAGAAACATGTCCATAAGGTCCCGAGTCATGGAAAAATTATTCGGACATGATATGTACGATGTTTTAAAACATGGATTTATCCACTTGTTTCATTTCTCGTTATTTAATTCTTTTATTAAGTGATAGAATCTTAAATCATGTTTTGACATCTTTTCTTGCAAAGACTTATAAAAAGAAAGTTATTCTTAAAAGGATTCCTTTATTTAGTAAAGGTTTAGGGTTTGAATCAAAACAAATAGAAAGTTTAGACATGGTCTTGATAAAGAATATTATATTTTGGAAAAACATGTGAGTTTTGATTCAAACTCAAAGATCTTCATTTTTGAAGTTGAAGAATTTACTTTGATTCCTTAGAATAACTTCTTAGATTTGAAGAAAAGAGTTTGGAAAGGTCCTTTTCCTTATAGAATATAAACAAAGTTGTTGATAAAGACGTTGAAACTAATCTTTGTGACGTTGATTCTTGAAATTCCTAAAGAATTGCTAGTGGACTCCTTGTTGGTAGCAAGAGAATGGTTGGTGAGATAGGTTATTTGATGAATGTAGGTTGTATTGAAAATGAAAAACTAGAATATTGTTGTGTTGAATGGAAACATAGGTGGTCTAAAATGTCAAATGGTAGGGTTATTTATAGTAAAAGTGATGATTGGCTTACTAGATAAGATTTTGTTGGTTTATTCTAAGTATATAGTTTTGATTACATCATGTTATCCTAGGTTGTTTTATCTAAGATTCCTAGAATATTTACAAGATAAGATAATTGGTGATTTTCTCCAACACAAGTGGCACCACAAATGGAATCAAGTTACAATTTTTACATATTTCTTCTCTTCTTAGAAATATTACCCCATCCCTTACTTTAGTCAATTACCTTCTCCCCTTTACTTCTTTTTCTTCTAGATACTTTTAATGACTAAGTCTTCTTTAAGTTTTTTACTTGTGTGCAAAATTGGTTGATGTACATCAATGTTGGCGCCACATGTAGGATGTACTAGGTTCAGTTTCTTTTTCTTCCCAACATCTTGATAAGCTTACATATAACTTTAGTTTCTAATTATTTGGTTAAGGTTTTAGTTGATTCTTAACTTGTTTTGATGATGTAATTTGCATATGTCAAGTCTCTAAAATAAGCAAAGCTTCTTTCACATTTGTTTGTTATATGGATTGATTTACTTATCTTGTTAGTTTAGGTAAGTCTTTTAATCAATTATTAATTTTAAGTTGACTTGGATTGATCATAGCATTTTTACCCTCTTTCGCATTTGTTTGCTATATGGATTGATTTACTTGTCCTGTTAGTTTAGGTAAGTTTTTTAATCAATTATTAATTTTAAGTTGACTTGGATTGATCATAGCATTTTTACCCTTTGACTTGTCAACTCTATAGGTATTTATAAGGAATAGGAGAGTTTCCTACTACTATCTGTAGGTGTTTTAGCTAATCTTGATCATATCTCTCAAATCTCTCTTAGTGATTTACCTTATCTAGAATATATTTCTAAATCTTTCCTAGCAGTTAGCTTAGCTTATACTAAAATTTCCAAGGGTTTTCAAAACATTTGACGTACCAAAGATTTGTACTAAATATCATAGACGAGGATTGTTTAATAAGTTAAAAACTTTGAGGCCAAGTAAAATGAGTGTGGATAAGTAGAAGTGCCAATTGAAAATGTTGATTATTTATTGTGAGATAGTGTAACCAAGGGAATGAACAAACTTAAGATTTATTAAGGGGTTAAAATATGAGATAGGCGAGGTGATAGAACTCTAGAAGCTTCAATCATTGAACAATGCAACACATATGGCCCAAAAGGTCAAATAAAGATGAAGGAGAGGAATGACTTATCCAACATCATCTAGCTCCAAATCAATGGGATCTATAAAGCACCTAAGAATGAAGAGAAGCAAACAGTTTAGGGCATTGTGATAGGGGATGGTAACAAAAGAGTAGAGAAGGGAGATGAAAATCATAACAATAATAAAAGCTTTTAAACTAAAAATAGCAAAAATGAATAACTAAATAAGTATCTAATTACTAACTAAATAAAAGACTTAAATAGACATAAGCTACCCTTAAACCTCAACTTAGGCTATTGTGCCTAAATCGGTCAACCTAAGTCCATTGATCGCCCAAAGGTCGACTGCTTAGTCAATACTACTACTAGTTTGCTCTTGCTCCTTTTTTTAGGTGGTCTTGACCTAGTCACTCTTTCCCTCACCCTTTTACAATTAGTGTTATGAACTCTTATCTAAATTCATTTTGGACCCTATTCTACATTATTAAGCTTAGTTTATAGATAGGGCATTTTGCTATAAATAACCAATTAGATACATACAATGAATAAGAGTTGTTTAAAAATAGTCAAGTGAAGATATAGCCAATTTTAGAAAATAAATTCTGATCTTGGTATGCCTATTACAACATAAGAAGTGAAAGCGAAGTATGTCAATTAGGTACATCAAAAACCTTAAGTTAGCTAGTTATCATAGCAATTGCTATTAAACCCATTAAGTACTATTAGATCCTCAATGATAGCTACAGTCAAAATTTATTTGTCATAGGTAAACTTCCTCTTTGTTCAATCACATAGATTTAATGCTTATTTCTAATGTCCAAATTCTTATCCATGTCACTTGTTATGTTATAATTTGTACATGTAACAAAAATCTTAGTTAGTAAGTTGAAACATTTACTAAGTAAGATCATTTTCAAAAGTCAAAGTGCATCTTCATTAGGAAGTGTGATTAAGACAACAATGCACTACTCATGATATTTTCCATCATTTACAAAAATAATAGACATAAGATTTATGTAACACATAAGATAGGAACAAATGATTTCTTAAAAAGATATTATAAATAAAATGGGCTTAATGGATTAGCTAGGTGATGAAATAAGTTTTAAATGTAAATATTAATATGAGAGCTAAAGGGAAGTTCATTGGTAAGGTGATTCCTAAAAGAAATATAGGCAAAGGGACCTTTTGAGCCAATGTAGCTTATATGGACAGGGATGAGTCATGATGAGAAGCTTTAGGTGTTCTACCATCTATGCTGCTATCACATTCATATAAATCCCTCCATTAATAGGGAGTGAACATCGATTCCTCTTACCTTGTAAGCAATATGAAAAAGGTTTTTCCTTTGCTCATTTTCAACAATTAGATACACATTTAAGGTTCTTCAAAAAACAAGTGCCATCATTTCGTCACCTTTACTCCATTGTCCCCATGATAATACTTTATAGCCACTTTAAGATCCTCGGGTTAATCTTTTTCTTCAATTTCATTCTAACTATAAATCTCTAACTTAGGCATATACCCCTTAAATACCATAACGTGCTTATTTAGGCAATGAGAAGTTATGTGCCCTCATCTTAAAATATTTAAAGCATTTCACTTAACTACTCTTCTGCCCCCCTAATCTCGCTTGTATCCTTTTTAGGGGCTAGGTTCATAACTGCCTTACCTTTAGTATCTTGTCCAACATAGGCTTGGTTATAGGAGGTAGTTCAGTTCGTTCTACCATTCTCCCAAATGACCACTCCTCATTCAGCTCTTCTATTCTCAACTATTGGTGCTTTAGGAGGCGAAGAAGACCGGTAAGTTGGAGCTTAACAAAGGTTGTTTCTCCTTTGGAGGTCAACCTTTTGAGCAAGTTGGATGGCATCCTCTAAAATTTCCATCTTTGCAACTCTATAAGACACCCAATTTCATATTTCAATCCAAAGACAAGATGATTTATGGCTTGATACTCAAGTCCACGCACTTCACTACAAATCATCATCTCAAATTCCTATACATACTCATCTACACTTTTAACCCCCTTGCCTAAGTTCTTGCAGCTTTTTATATGTTTCTTGAAGGTAATAATCGGGTACAAAATTTCTCCTCAAGAGAGCCTTCATGGTTTTTCATGTCTACACTTCACCTTCTCTATTCCTTCTTCGGTTAGAAAAGAAATTTTTCCACCAAAGGGATGCATATCCAATGAATTCAAGGGTAGCCAACCTGATCTTTCTCATATCATCGTATTCTAGTACTCAAATAGCTTTTGTATCTTATTTCCTAATCTATAGAATCATTAGTTGAACGATTAGCCATAAATGCCATCATTTTAAGCTTAACAATTTCGATTCCTCTTGTTTGTACACCTTTTCTTCCCCCAAAATCTTCCATATAATTGTCTTGCTTCCCTTTACCATATAAATCTTCTTCCTCTTACACATGATGCTCACTACAGGGCCTTTGACCTCCTCCTTCGACTCCTCATCTAAGTGATCTAGGCGGGTTAGCTTGCTTTACTGGTGGTGCATCATTAGTGAGTTGTTCATGGGCTAAGCAGTTGACTGTAATGGTGAAAGTGTTAATAGCTTCAGAAAGTTGTTGCAATTATTGTTCAATGGTTTGGTTTTATAGGTTTTGTGACCTATGAGGGTTGTAATTGTTATGGTCTCTATCATTCGATTCATTCATTGCAAGAACACTATTATTTGATATGAGGCTAATAAGTGTGGTGTTAGGTAACCTACGAAATGTAGGATGGGATTGAGTGTTTTAGGGTGATGAAAGGTGTTTATGAGAGTCTTATGGTGTGGTTTAAAGAGCTTTCAATGGTACTTTCTTGGTGGTAATGAGGTAGATGGTGTTTAAGGTGAAAGGTGAGTAGTGTAATGATGCTTGGTGAGGGTTATGGGTTCAAAAATCCCTAAGAAGAATTTAGTCAAACATATGGTAGGTAGCTTACTTAAGCTTTAACAATACAACATACTCCAACTACAATTGCAACAATAGTGTTACAACTCCTACACATGCAACTGTTAATCTCAACAAAATCACAACTCTAATCTACAAAACTACACAATTCGTACACACTTCAAACAACACACAACATGCACAAACATAACTCCCATTACCGACCTTTGTTCAAATACCAATTATTATGATGTGCCTAAAGAGACAACAATTAAGACATTGGTAGTTAACTATTCAACCAATTGTGATTCACACCTTAACTCTAATTGAGAACTAACGATTCAAGCAAAATTAAAAGAAGAACACAAAGATAATCAAGCTAGATTGAACAAAGATATGACTCACCATGCTCAATTAGTAAAGGAACTCGCTATAATCTGATGGATTGATAAGAGTATGGAAATAAAGAGTCAAGACTCAATACAATGATTAGGGTTCACAATGATCCCAAAGGAAGCAAATACAAACTATTTAGTCTAAAGAAAATAAGGGCAATTAAGTAAATTAGGCAAAAAAAAAAAAATAGTAAGCACATTTGAAACTCTTAGGAACCGGCAAGATGGTAGGGGAATGGACAAGCTTGATGGTGGTTTAAGTTAAAATTCCTGAAATAGGTACCATTATGATGATAGGGAAGGAGAATTGGCTTACCAATATGGACACTTCATTAGAGATGTTGTCCAGCTTATATTCTAGATACTGGTTTGATAGTAAGATAGAGGGAATGGCTTGTCAATATAAATACATCGTTAGATATGTTGTCTAACTTATGTTCAAGATACCAGCTTGATAATAGGATAGGTGATTGACTTGCTGATAGGGTTAGCTACAAAGAGCTCATTCTAGGGCAAACTATTGGTTGAATGATAGTCAATGGAGTCAACTTAATGGTGGCTTGTCTATACTGGTTCTTCTCCTCAAGTTTGGGTTGGTTACTAAGGATCTATTTAACAAAATTTTAGAGTCCTTTTGCTCTAGATCTTGTGATAGGTCCCCTTACTTGATTCCTATCACTTAACATATTTTAAACTCCTTATAAGAAGTCAAGAGCAGTTTACAATTTGAGTTTTATTAAAACAAATGCAAATCAAATTATAGATTAGGTGACTTTAAATTTTAAGAGAAAATTATGTCCATTGAATTAGTGGTTATAATCTCCATTAGGGGTAGGTATGGTTTGGTTTGGCTCATGGTTCAATTTTCCTTTCAAACCATACTAAATCATAAAAATACGGTTTAGCTTTTTATAACTTTGGGCCAACTCATACTGTTTGAATTAGGAATTTTTCTTAACCATAAAACTTCATTTGGTTTAGGAATTGAATTTTACTTTTTAATATTTAATAGTATATTTACATAACATGTAATCTCATATGAAAAGCACTAAATTCATTAATGATAATAATTATTGATATTATGTAAGATCTTGGTGAAGTTAGTATTAATATGATTAAGAAATTTCAAATATTTATTAACAACCAATTTTATTCATAAAGTTAATATATGATATAAATTTTGAGCCAACCATTATATATAATTCATAAATGTGGATCTTTTTCCATAATAAATTATGATATTAAAAGTTAAATACATATATATTTTCATAAATATTGCCTAAAATGTATTGTAAGTGCTATTTTCCAATAAAAGAAAATTTTGACCTATAAATAAAATATTACCAACACTATTTTAAAAAACAATTTGGTGGTTTTACAAATTGATCCAATCTTCATCTAGTCCCTAAAAGCTACTTTCTTTTAGATGTTTATTATAATAGTATTGGCAACTCAAGATTTTTCTATGGTCTTGTCTGTATTTTTTACGAGACCTGTCCCGTAGATATGCAACCAATAGCACCTAGTGTTTGTTTTAAATTTCTGGTAATTTGAACTATTCGATGGGCAATGAAAGCATATTATTCATGTCCAATTCTGCTGCTTTTCTCTTTTTTTTTTTCTTTTTTTTTTTCCACTTCTATCATGTTTTGCAAAGTATGATAGGATCTTAATATTTTATTATTTTTTATATGCTGTAATAAAATAGATAGAAAATAATGTATTGTAATTTTATTATATAAAAATATATTTAGACCTATATGTATTTGTGTTAATGGATAAGATAATATATGTTTTTTTTATTTATGTTTTGTAGCATAATAAAATTCAAATAAGTACTTTCATTTTCTAGTAAAATGATGAAAACAATATTAATATAGTGAAATGAATATTGATTTATGGAAATGAGCCCTAAAATGATGAAACAATACTAATGTGATGAGATGAACCCTTTTATCGATGAACTGAACTTTGAAATAGTAAAATAGTAAAATCCCTCATTATGGAGAGAAAGTATCTTTTTATTTGGCAATATAGGCTTCAATTTCCATGAAAATAAGCATAAAGATGGAGATAGTAGTATTATAATGGCGAAATGAGCCTGAGTTTGAAGAATTGAATATTTATATAATGAAACAACAAACCTTCTGTCTATAGTGAAAATGATGATAGTTTGGTGAAATAAGTTTTATTTTTAGGAAATAAGCCTTCAATTTGGAAAGATGGAATTACTACATGAGTCATACTTTAAGGAAATAAGTATTAAAATAATGAAAATAGTGTTAGTTTAGTGAAATGATCATTGATTGAAAGAAATGGACTTTAAGATGGTAAAAAGCCTTCTTATGGTAAAATAAGTATTAGTATAGGGAAATAAGGTTTTCTTTGAGGATGTGAACCTTAAAATAGTGAAAATGGTGTTAGTGTAGTGAAATAAACCTTGTTTTAATGAAATATTCCTTGAAATAATGGAACTATTAAAGCCTTCCATATAGTGAAAAAGGTATTGATATAGTTAAATGAGTCTTACATAGAAGAAATGAATCTTGAAAAGGCAAGTAAGGTTAGCAGTATAGTGAAACAAGCCATGCAGTAAGGAAATGAGCCTTGCTGAAATAGTAAAAATTGCTTATATGGTAAAAATATTATTCTCATAATGAAACAAGCATTCCATCAAGAAATTGAGCCTTCATATGATAAAACTATAAAATCACTCCTTATGGTAAAAAGGGTAGTAGTATAGTGAAAACTTTACACATTGAAATAAAAGGTTTTCAAAATGTAAAAACAACATTAGTATGGTGAAATGTGCCTTAATTTGAGGAAATAAGCCATAAATTTGTGATAACATGTTATTGTGATAAAAGAAACCTTTCTTCAGGGGAATGAGTATTGAATTGGAGAAAATGGTATTGGTGTAGTCAAATATGCCTTAATCAAAGGAAATGGGCCATGAAACAAGCAAAGCTTTGAGGAAATGAGCCTTACATAGTGAAAATAGTGTTTATTTAGTGAAATGACCATAGATTTACAAAAATAAGTTTTGCAACAATTCTAAAAACCTAGCTCAATTCACCATATTAGACATATTTTAGCCATTAAAAGGCTACTTATCACCATTTTAAAGGTCACTTCCTCAATGGATGGCTCATTTCACCATAAAAACATCGATTTCATCATTACAATGCGCATTACTTTAAAAGAAGGCCTATTTCATCATATAGTCACATTTTGACCATTTAGAGGTTTATTTCCTCAAAGTAAGCCTTATTTCATAAAATTAATATAGTTCTGAACATTTGAAGGTTCATTCACCACAAAAATGTTGTTTTCACCATTTTAACCCCCATTTCCTCAAAACAAGCCTAATTTTACAATGGTAATTAAGTTGTCATGATTTGAAGGCGAGTACGCATTATTTTGTCAAACTAACATGGTTTCATTAGCTAAAGACTCATTTTCTCCATGGAAGGCTCAATTCACCAAGTTAATGCTGATTTCACCATATTAATGCTCATTTCCTCAAATTAAGTCTTATTTCACTATTATAGGTGTATTTTCACCATTTAAAGACTTATTTCCCTGAAATAAGCCTTATTTCAGTATACTGTTACAATTTGCACCATTTCAAGCTTATTTTCCTAATGAATAGCTCATTTCTCCACAATAATATTAGTTTGACTATTTAAATATTTATTTCCTCGAAACATAGTTCATTTAAACATATTAGATGCATTTTTACCATTTTGAAGGTTAAGTCATCATAGTAATATAGTTTTCACCATTATAAGGGTCTTTTCCCCAATGGATAAACCATTTAACCACAATATCGTTAATTCCACCATTTCAATTCTCATTTCCTTGAAACATGGTTCATTTATAAGATGAAATAGCAAAGTCTCACTCTATAGTGAAAAATGTGATAGTTTGGTAAAAGTAACCTTATTTCGAGGAAATAAGGCTTGAAATGGTGAAATAGGAAATAATATTGTGAATTGCATGAATGTTTGAGGGAATAAGTCAAGAAATGGTGAAAACAGTGTTAATTTGGTGAAGTGATCCTTAATTCAAGGATATGATATGCGACATAATGAAAGCTCTTATTGTGATTAAAAATATATTAATATGGTGAAATAATTCTTACTTTGAGATGATGAAAATAATGTAAGTGCAGTGAATTGAGCTTTATATCAACGAAATAGTCCTTGAAATAGTTGGACTATGTAACCATTCCCCATGGTTAAAAAGGTGTTGATATGGTGAAACGAGTCTTATTTGGAGAGAAAAGAGCTTGAGAAGGTGAATAAGGTTGTTAGAGTGGTGAAGTAAGCCTTGCATAGAGGAAGTGGGCTTTAAATTGGTTAAAAAGTGAAAAGTAACGCTATGATAGGAACAATGCTTACGTAGTGAAATGAGAATTCCATGAAGGAGCTTTGGAATGGTGAAATAGTCAACCCTACTGTGTTGTGAGAAAATGTATTTTTGTCGCAAGATAAGCTATAGTTCTAGTAAAATGAGGCTAAAAATGATGAAACGACAAACTCTATATGTAAGGTGAAAAGGGTGATAGTTTGGTGAAATTAGCCTTTTTTCGAAGAATTAAGCCTTCAAATGATGAAAAGAGAATTGATATAGTGAAACAAGCTATGCTTTGAGGAAATAATTTTTAAAATGGTGAAGAAGATGTTAGTTTTGTGAAATGATCATTAATTCAAGTAAATGAGCATTGAAATAGTAAAAGCACTTCTTATGGTGAAATGAGTCCTACTTCGAGGTTATAAACCTTAAAATAGTGAAAATAGAATTACTATAGTGAAATAACATGTTTATGTGGTGAAATAAGCTATGCTTAAAGGAAGTGAGTGTAGAAATGATGATAATAGTATTAATATGGTAAAAGGAGCTTTACTTTGAATAATTGGGCTTTGATGTGGTAAAATTGTAAAATCCATCCTTATAGTGATGAGGTTGATGCTATGGTGATTTTGGCCATTTTTATTTCAAGGAATTAAGCCTTCAAATGGTGAAAACGGCATTAATATGGTGAAATAAGTCAAGTTTTGAGGATATGAGCCTTAAATGGTGAAAACAACGTCTTTTTATTGAAATGATCTTAGATTCGAAGAAAAAGGTTTCAAAGTGATCCTCAAAATATGACCCATTTCACCACAATAAAGTATTTTTACTATTAAGAGGCCGATTTTCACTAAGTTCTAAAGAAGCATCGATTAATCATTTCAATGTTAATTACTTCAAAATAAAGCTTATTTCACCATACTTACGCCCTTCTCACCATTTTAAGGCTGATATCCTCAAAATAAGTATTGTTGCACCAGAGTAATGTACTTTTCACCATTTGAAGACTCGTTTCCCTAATGAAAGGCTCATTTCTCCATACAAATGCCAATTTCATCATTTAAACCATCATTAATTGAAAAGAAGCATAATTTCTCTACACTAATCACACTCTCATCATTTGGAGGCTTATTTGTTAAAAGTAAGCTGTATTTTTCTAAACTAATACTTTTTTCATCACTTAGATGCTCATTTTTCCTATGGAAGGCTCATTTCACCAAGCTAACGTCAATATCACCATGTCAATACTCATTTCCTCAACTTAAGGCTGATTTATTATTATAGGTGCATTTTCACCATTCATAGGCTTATTTCCTTGAAGTAAGCTTTACTTACCATACTATTGCAATTTTCACCATGTGAAGCTTATTCTCCCAACAGATGCCATACTTCACAATAGTAACATCATCTTCATCCTTCCAATGCTTGTTCCCTTGAAACATAGTTTATTTCACTATATTAGATGCATTTTCACCATTTAAAGGCTCATTTCATCATAATAATATGATTTTTTATCAAATTAAGGTTCTTTTCCCTATGAGCCAAGCTTTAAGGAAATAAGTCTTGAAAGTATGAAAACGATATTTGTACGATGAAATGAGCCTTATTTTGAAGAAATAGGCTCTAAGATGGTGAAAATGCGTTATTACAGTGAAATGAGCTTTCTTCGTAGGAATGAGCATTGAAATGATAAAAGATGATGTTGGTGTGGTTCAATAGACCTTAATTGAAGGAGATGGGTTATGGAATAGTGAATCAATAAAAGTTGTATTTTTGGTGAAAAAGGTGTAAGAATGGTGAAATGTGTCTTATATGGAGGAAACAAGTTATCAAATAGTGAAAAATATTGTTACCATGATATAATAAGTCTTACAACATTGAAAGAAGTTTTCAAAAGGTAAAAATAGTGATAATACAATAAGACAAACCTTTCTTGGAGGAAATGGGCTACAAAATGGTGAAAACCATACTAATATGGTTAAAACTTATGTTTCCATAGTGAAATAGGCCTTTGTTGAAGGAAATGAACTCAGAAATGATGATAATAGGATTAGCAAGGTAAAGTGAGCTTAAATTTGAAGAATTGAGCCTTCATTCGGTGAAATAGTGAAATCTCTCCCTATGATGAAAAGGGCGATGGTGTAGTGATTTTGGCCATATTTTGGAGAATTATGTCCTTAAATGGTGAAAATGGCATTACTATGCTACAATAAGGCAATGTTTGTTGAAATCAATCTCAAAATAAGGCGTATTGGGTAGAGAAAAGACCATTTCTACTATCCCCCATCAAAGGGTCCATATGTAGCCTAAACTTCCTAGTTGTTTTCCTTTAGTAGGTTGCAATATAAGTCTAATTAGAAGTTAGGTTAGGTTTAAATTAGCTTACCTCTTAAGATGATCAAGCAATTTTAAGCAATTTAAAGCAAACAACATCATAAAGCAACCAATATATATAGTCTAGCACTCCACAACAACAATACAATATTCAAGCACACATCCACGCAAGTTTCTAGCTTATACTTACAAGTAAGATACATGCCAAGGCTTCCAAGTATTCTTCATAATACTTTAAAGTACGGTGAAGTACTGATCCCACTTACCTGTACTTATAGATACTTTACTCCTGACCGTTGTTTCCTTGATCTTCAAGAATCCCTAAAATATAGAATGTATTAGTTTTCAAGCTTGATTCATTAATCATTAGTTTGTCTTATATGTTTTTTGTTGTTCAATCATAAATTTTATAAGTTAGTTTCACTTAAAAATCATGATTTATTAACTAATTAATAATTTTTTACAAACTATCCTAATCAATCGAATCCTCTAAGTTATCATCTAAGTGGACTTATTATGGTTTTCTTTAATCAAAATCCTCTAAGTTTGGTTCTGAGAAGTTTTATAGTACTTTTCTTTAGTTCACAAATCTTCTACATGAATTCATAGCAAATTCCTTTAGTAAGAAATCCTTTGAGTTTGTCTCTAAGCTAATCGGGGTTATTTATTACACCAATTCTTTCCTTTGAGATAGCATTTAAGCTTCTTTAAGTAAAACTCCCTATTTGAAAATCCTTTAAGCTCCTCTACTTCCCCTATTTTTACACTTACTTAAGAATTTTTGCCTTTGACCTATCCTTTGAGCATCAATTTAGTACATTCTTCATTATCAAAATCCTCTGAGTCTTTCTCTACCTATTATCAATGTCCTATAATTAGTTTATTTACTAACTTACTTTCAACTTTCAGTTATGAAATCAATTTTTAAACAATGAATAGCACTTGGACAAACCTTCCTTAGCTCTTTACCATTCAACTCATCATATAAGACACCATAACCCATCAATTTAACCCAATCCAACTTAGACATCCAATTCACCACTTCATCTTTTAAGGCCATACATAATTTTCCATTACTTCACACTTCATTAATCAGTCTACTTACTCTAGAAAAGTATACACACTTCTAATATTGAATCAAACTCATTAGCTAAGATTATCAAAGGAAACTAAATTACACTATTTTAAGCATTATTTTAGCTCAAAAAATTAAATAAAAATATGAAAAATAATATCACAAAAAATTTTGACATAGCAATTTGTTATTAATTTAGGATAGTTTATAGAAAAAAATTTGAAATGGAAACTACATCATTAACCTAATTTATGTCAAATTCAAAAATTTTCTAATTTTGTCGATTTCTTAAGAATGTTATATATTAGCTACTAAATTTATACAAATTGATATTTTTCCTAGATTCTATACACAAAGATATATAAGAATAATTTTTTTTTTTCATAATTTTCTAGGAAACATGGATATTTTTACAAAATTTCTAAAAATCGGATGGAAATGAGACCTCATTGGAATTTAAAGCATTAGCCACCAATAACCTCTCCCACCTTATCGGCAACAATGGGTGGTAGGTGTAGCCTCTGGTGGTGGTTGCCTTCCAGCTCCGCCTCACACTAATGAACCACCCAATCACTTAACCCATACACTAATTTTACTATTTTTCATTGATTTTATTTCTTGATCAACTGGACTCGATCTAATTTTTCCTAATTCCTTATTTGCATGTTAAATATGTCGAAGACGGTTTTCAGGTTTTTTGTAGCTATTTAGATGTCCAAAATGATTTTCTTTCTCTATCATCTAGATTACTAACTTAAATACTTGGCACAATTTGCATGTTTTTGCTTCACAAAGTTGCTACACCTATTATTTAAATCAAATTCCTAGTAACCATGATTTTTTTTTTATAATTTTTGTTAATTTCATTAAGTTATTTTAGCTTAAATCACATATATTAGGGTATTTTGGCTATATACGGGTATACGAGTATACATACATGCTTAAAAATTACACTTAATGCGTACGTATATATTATATATGTTATTTTGTCTCATATTAATTTTATTATATATATGACTTATTTCTAAAAATTTACTAACTAACAAGATCTATTTTATGCGATTACAATGAATAATATATAATATAGTTAAACTATACTATTTTAGTATATTTTTAATATATAAATCCACGAGGTCTCCTGATCTAATGTCTCTAGCCTATTTGTAAGTTTTTGAGTTAATCAGGTTAGTTTTACTAATACACTAAATTTATCTACTTGATTCCCATTTGTTGACTACGAAGCTCACATTATTATTACCAAATTTATCGTAATTATTTATTTTTAGTCCAATTTATTATAGCTAGCAAACTTTCAATGCAATACTATCAATTACATTATTTATCACAGTAGAAGTATCATGTCCCTTTTCTTTGTTATTTCTTATTGCTTGCTTAATGAAATGTCAATTTTTGTTGTATTCAAATGAATAGATAAAAAGCTTCCTCAATTTTACTTTTATCAATCATTGAGGAAATAAAGGGAAAAAAAATTAAAAAACTAGCTATTTGTATTAAGATTGTATTGATTTCACTTTTTACATTTATAAATGATCATTTTGTTCAACAGTTAAAATTTATTTATGAAAAATTTCTTTATAGATTGTTGATTATACAAAGTTTATTTCATTGATAAATAATAAAAATTAAGTGAATAGTCAAGTTAAAACAACCTTACAATCTTGATTTTAAATAAGGAACTTAATTTTCATTTAAGAAATTTGTACGTTATCCAAAATCTTCCAAGTGAACTTTCTTGATACTTACATGAGTATAATTGACTGAATACATGTCTCTTTTTTTTTTTTCAAAAATTATGCGTACACTTGACATTATATAAAATTGTATCAACGCTTCAGGTTATAACAATTTTTATAACTAATAATGAAAATAAAAAAATATCAACAATTAGTAATGTTATCTTATATTATTTTAAAAAAGATAAATATTTATACATTTCACTATTATATATATTTGTAAATAACTTATATACATTGATTCAATTTTATCTCAATTTAATTTACATTTATCCTTAAGTCATGGATTCAATGTGTCGAAGTGATTAACATAAAAATAATATAACCTAGATGATGAAAAAGTATTTGCTTTCATCTATACATCATAGTCTTATTTTCTTCTTCTATTATTAAGCCAACAAATTATTAATCATTTCTATTATTTATTTTTATTTTTTCTATGCTGTTAAAAAAAATATTGCTACATTTGAAACTATTAATTATAGGGAAAAAGCTAGTATAAGTACCTAAACTTTCAATTTTTTCATTTTGATACCTAAATTTTAAATTAGTTTATTTTGGTACTCCAACATTTTAAATAAGACAAATTGATATCTCTATTGTAACAACTGTTATTATAAAATAATAAAATAATAATATAAATACAACAACTTTCATTTTATTTCTATTTTAGTGCTCAAACTTTATTTTTTATTTCAGTTTGATACTTCAACTTTTTAAAGTAAAACAAACAACTATTATTTATAACAGTTGTTATAATAGAAATACTAGTCTCATTTAAAAAGTTAAGATACTAAAATAAATAAGTTTAAAGTTTAGACACTAAAATGAAAAAATATGAAAGTTTGAGTATTTATAATGGCTTTATCCTATTAATTATATGTTTAGTTCAATGTTTCGAAATTAATTATAAGCAAAATTTTCTTTTCCGTTTGGTTCTCGACATTTTACCCTACGAAAATTTTTATGAAAACCTTTCATTTGCTTCTCTTAAGATTTCAATTTCTTATTTTATTATGTTCAACAATCACATATTTTGTAATTACATACTTTTTGCAATAATTTTGTTTTGTTTCTTTTTTTTTTTCTTTCCTTTTTTTTTTTTAATTTCAATTGAACGTTGTGTGAGATTTTGGCTTATAGATACATTTTTACAATTCATAAATCAATCCACATTTGCATAACTAATGTAAATTTTACTTTATTTAACAAGATATGGCCAACAAAAAATCTAACAAATCTTGTACAAACCAATTCACTTTTATCCTATTTTATTTCACATATCTCCTTAAGTCATGGCTTTAGTGTATTAAATAGTTTGCCATAAAGATAGCATGAATAAGGTGAAGAAGAAGAATTAGGCTTTATCTTTGAATTGATTTCACACTAATATTTTCATC